>OX638386.1:909118-1149415 GCA_951813785.1 Criorhina ranunculi | reverse complement strand
TTGGCAATCGCCGGCCGAATTTGCTGAAAAATTTCACAGAAGCACCAGGCCACCAGAAATCCCAGAAAAGCAGCAGGTATCCATCGTGTCCGATGACGTCACGCCTCCTAACACGTCCATGCACGCCTTCGGTCACGATGGATACCTGCTACTTTTCTGGGATTTCTGGTGGCCTGGTGCTTCAGAAAAATTATTTGTTAACATTCAGTTCACTTTAAGCACCCCTCTGAGGCTCCCCCTCCCGTATACGTGTGGAGGCTGCGATGGCTCATAGCCCATTTTGTAGAGCAACCTCAAAAGAGGCTCCATGCAAACCACCAATACCGTCCGACGAGCCTTTTCTGAGTTATAAGGCTCGAAGCCACCCTTTGACTTTGGCAATCGTCGGCCGAATTTGCTGAAAAATTTCACAGAAGCACCAGGCCACCAGAAATCCCAGAAAAGCAGCAGGTATCCATCGTGTCCGATGACGTCACGCCTCCTAACACGTCCATGCACGCCTTCGGTCACGATGGATACCTGCTACTTTTCTGGGATTTCTGGTGGCCTGGTGCTTCAGAAAAATTATTTGTTAACATTCAGTTCACTTTAAGCACCCCTCTGAGGCTCCCCCTCCCGTATACGTGGGGAGGCTGCGATGGCTCATAGCCCATTTTGTAGAGCAACCTCAAAAGAGGCTCCATGCAAACCACCAATACCGTCCGACGAGCCTTTTCCGAGTTATAAGGCTCGAAGCCACCCTTTGACTTTGGCAATCGTCGGCCGAATTTGCTGAAAAATTTCACAGAAGCACCAGGCCACCAGAAATCTCAGAAAAGCAGCAGGTATCCATCGTGTCCGAAGACGTCACGCCTCCTAACACGTCCATGCACGCCTTTGGACGCAGTGGATACCTGCTACTTTTCTGGGATTTCTGGTGGCCTGGTGCTTCAGAAAAATAATTTGTTAAAATTCAGTTCACTTTAAGCACCCCTCTGAGGCTCCTCCTCCCGTATGCGTGGGGAGGCTGCGATGGCTTATAGCCCATTTTGTAGAGCAACCTCCAAAGAGGCTCCATGCAAACCACCAATACCGTCCGACGAGCCTTATCCGAGTTATAAGGCGCGAAGCCACCCTTTGACGTTGGCAATCGCCGGCCGAATTTGCCGAAAAATTTCACAGAAGCACCAGGCCACCAGAAATCCCAGAAAAGCAGCAGGTATCCATCGTGTCCGAAGACGTCACGCCTCCTAACACGTCCATGCACGCCTTCGGTCACGATGGATACCTGCTACTTTTCTGGGATTTCTGGTGGCCTGGTACTTCAGAAAAATTATTTGTTAAAATTCAGTTCACTTTAAGCACCCCTCTGAGGCTCCCCCTCCCGTATGCGTGGGTAGGCTGCGATGGCTTATAGCCCATTTTGTAGCGCAACCTCCAGAGGCTCCATGCAAACAACCAATACCGTCCGACGAGCCTTTTCCGAGTTATAAGGCTCGAAGCCACCCTTTGACGTTGGCAATCAACGGCCGAATTTGCTGAAAAATTTCACAGAAGCACCAGGCCACCAGAAATCCCAGAAAAGCAGCAGGTATCCATCGCGTCCGATGACGTCACGTCTCCTAACAAGTCCATGCACGCCTTCGGTCACGATGGATACCTGCTACTTTTCTGGGATTTCTGGTGGCCTGGTGCTTCAGAAAAATTATTTGTTAAAATTCAGTTCACTTTAAGCACGCCTCTGAAGCTCCCCCTCCCGTATGCGTGGGTAGGCTGCGATGGCTCGTAGCCCATTTTGTAGAGCAACCTCCAAAGAGGCTCCATGCAAACAACCAATACCGTCCGACGAGCCTTTTCCGAGTTATAAGGCTCGAAGCCACCCTTTGACGTTGGCAATCAACGGCCGAATTTGCTGAAAAATTTCACAGAAGCACCAGGCCACCAGAAATCCCAGAAAAGCAGCAGGTATCCATCGTGTCCGAAGACGTCACGCCTCCTAACACGTCCATGCACGCCTTTGGACACTATGGATACCTGCTACTTTTCTGGGATTTCTGGTGGCCTGGTGCTTCGGAGAAATAATTTGTTAAAATCCAGTTCACTCAATGCACCCCTCTGAGGCTCCCCCTTCCGAATGCGTGCGGAGGTTGCGATGGCTTATAGCCCATTTTGAAGCGCAACCTCCAGAGGCTCCATGCAAACCACCAATACCGTCCGACAAGCCTTCTCCGAGCTATAAGGCTCAAAGCCAACCTTTGACGGTGGGAATCGCCGGCCGAGTTGGCTTAAAAATTTCACAGAAATACCAGGCCACCAGAAAAGCATTAGGTATCGCACGCTGAACTCACTGCAGCGTAAGCCTTCGCCTGGCTAGAAAACGTGTACTGAAGCACCAGGCCACCACACATCCGGGAAAAGCCGGATGGACCAAGCTCGTAAGACATGCTGCGTCCAAAACACCCGCAGCTCTGTACTTAATGTGGCAGGGAGCCCCTCAAAGTGAGCAAGTTAGTAGTTTTCCTGCGCGAAATGACTGAAGTTGAACCAGATTCCATTGGTTTACAAGTCGGTGAAGCATAACCCCAGGTAAACTGCAAGCTAACCCAAAATCATTCTTTCTAGGTTTACTACTCAAAGCAAATATGCAAATCTTTTTTCATGTGTACTCCCACCTCGGCTCATACTCATAATTACAAGTGGCAACAAATGGGAGATTATATCACAGCACTACAGGCAAGTACAATTAAAAAAAAGAAAAACATTTTAAAAAACTCCATGCGATAAACTCATCACCATGACCCTCCTCAAGCGATGATGACCTTAAATACACGCTGCCCGCGTACCTCTCCCCAGCCCATCGCCGTCAATAATTTTAAACCGATTACCGCATGAATGTATTTCTTTGCTTCTGTTTTACCCGACAGACCTACAAACCATGTGTACAGTGTACTCGGATAGAATTCATAAGTAGAACATAAACTTGAAAAATTACCCAAAATGTGGGAAAGACCGCGCTTCTGTAGGCTGCTAGCCAGTAGCCGTAGAAGCGAGGCATGGAATGGAATAATGAAAACTTAAAAAAGGAAGCCAAAACAAATAGCGCTCTCAAGTAGGCGTGCAAAACTGATTCATTTCTCGCCTTCGCTCGGCGGGCGGTGTGTAGGAGAAAAAAAACAGCTGTTGGTGGTGGGGGCGGTGGATGTGGGTTGCAAAGGAAGGATTGTTTTTTTTTTTTTTTGGCTTCCTTCCAGAAGGTATGTACATATGTATGTTTATGTGTGCATACGCATATTTTATTGCACTTACCCCGTGTATTAACTTGTCACTCAGCATTGACACGTTCTTACGTCTGACATCTGTGGCGAGATAAAACGCTGAGGGATGAAGTGTCGACACCCAAGAGGGTGGTTCAGAGGTGGGCTGCTGGAAGTTAACTTTATATCTGAATGCAAAAGTGGGCTTTGTGATACTCTTTGAACACTTATGACTAATAAACTGATCGAGCTGACAACTAAATAGTCATGTTCATCCTTCGCCCCACTAACAGAGCACTTTGCTTTTCTTATTTTACTTTCGCACTGACACTGTCTACGTTTAACGCCGCCCTCGCAAATTGGTAACCATAGAGATAACAGCCCGTCTATGGTTTTTTTTTTTTTTATTTTATTTAAACAAATCCTATACTAAGCAGCTGACAGATGGGGATGTCAGTTTTGCTTTGAAAGTAACGTTCAAGCATCGAATATTCGCATGGATGCGTTTAAAAACAAATAGAAGAAATAGAAAAAAAAACAAAAAAACACAAACGAATATTATAATGAAACAACACACTTGCTAGCCACCGAAAATCAAAACAAAGCAGGGAAGCACAAGATGGCAAAATTCACGTCAGGGAACACTTCTATACTTAATCGTTACGACGGCTGCACTAAAAAATTACCCACGACGATGGGGAGAATAAAGTTGAATTTTGATAAATTAATGTTTCTTTCGATGAGTAGTCTTTCATTGGGGTGGGGAATAAGTACAAAGCGAAAAACAATAAGAGCTTTCGAGTAGACCAGATAGAGTGATTTGTCCGAAGCAGAGTGAGATGGATGCAGTGGTTTGAGAACGGAATAACGTAAAGTTCAAAAGTGGTGCTCACACGAAGGGATGAGAAAATGCCTATGAAATTTGAATAAGAAATTCCCATCTCGACTGAAAAGGGGATATTCACTTAAAATACCTAAGGGTAAGGGTCGAACGAACCCTAAACAAAACCACAAAGAACATTCATTATCAGAAGGCTTGCCATCTTCTTCTCCGGACAATGCAGCCTCAAAAACCAGGAAACTGAACTGCCAACAGAAAAAAGAATCAGCGGAACATGTACTGTGTGGGTGCGTGACTCTCTGCTGCATCAAGTGGCCTCTTTTCCTCAAGGAAATCCTGTTACCTGAAAACATTAGTAGAAATGCCTCGCCTGGAGACATTCTCAAATAGACTACCTAGACTAGTGTTGGGGAAGAGAGGGGTTTTTAGGATTTATTGGTTTCTCACCATAGTTGCGCAAGTATTGTAGTCTCTTACACAGTGAAAAGCTGCTGCCTTCATTTCTGTATTCTGCTCCTTTATTAGCTGCGATTTATCTACCTTTGCTGGAGATATTGGAGAAAGCAGGCGATACAATTTACTTATCGCCTTCGTTGTTATTTCAAGATGATCTCTTGAGTATTTGCTCCTTCTTAGGTCTAACCACCATGCAACCATCTTAACTAAAGCGAAGAAAAATCCCACTGAGATGAACACTTAAAGAGCTTTTTGCTGTTTCGATACGATACTATCCAAATCTGAAAAGAGTCATCTGTTTCTCTCTAATTTTTGCAAGACGATATTTTTTTTTGTAAACAAAAACATTGCAGCTGCATCGAGAACAAAAGTTAGTATAAGATTAAAGCGTCCTGTCCTAGTGACTGCAAGACCACCTATAAAGAAAGACTATCTCTACATGTTACGCACTTGAAAATAAAAACGTCTGTACGTATGAAAGTATACCTGGGCAAATCTCAAGGTTTTCCTTTCTGTCGGTGCAGTCCATTCGTAACACAATCAACATTTCGACCTTAACACATCGTACGTAGTATGTACATACATCATTTGCGGTTAATTCGGATGTGCCAATTGTAGAACTTGTTTTGCTTTGCCTTTGACCAATCATCCTTCAAGTTAGGAAAAAACACATTTTGTTAGCAATTCCCTTTGTAGATCTGATGAACGAAGGTAGAATTTTAATTGGTAGAAGTCGTCATTGAATTTAAAAGAGAAATATTTAATAAAAAAGAGAATGTCTATTGGAACTTGAAAGTCTGCGGCAATTTGCAACCGGTGTAGCAAGGAAACTATCCTAAAAACTGAGCTCATCTGAAAGCTGTTAACAAATTTAAGTTTCCGTTAGTAACGAATTATACCCGATTTCTACTGATTACTTGCTTGACAACTAGATACCACTAGTAAAATGGTTTGGATATACGATGTTTATAAAAGAGCTTTATTCTCATTCCATAATTTCTATCATCTACCTGAGAAGCTTAGTTGTGATTGCAAAGAAAATTGAGAGATGGCGCAACCTTCTATGTGGCCCTCCGAGAACGTAGACTGCGAATGGTGATTTTCCGGTAGAAGCCGCCAGGTAGCGCGTTGAAAGGTATAAACATTTGCTACAGGTTCATGTCTTTGAAAATCCTGTACACACACCTTATATCGCATATCTGACTTAAAGGTGACAGTAGTTACACCCGGTTGTGGTACACACTTCGTGCTCATTTTTAAGCTCAATAAAGCTCTCTCCATAGATCACAACCTACACTGGACACCAACCAACAGAAATTAAAGCTTTTCACTAGATGGCGCTGAACACATGAATCACCCTGATATCCACACTTCGCTATGTACCATGACTATTTCATCCAAATGCGTAAATGTCATACAGAACTAGATACGCACTTAGACGCATGGACAACTCATCCATCCCACCGAAGGTTTTCAGATCACTTAAACGCCAAGTCGTCTTGTATCCGATGACTAGAGTTCCAGCCATTGGCCTAGACTAGCATGATATCAATATCATTGAAACTGTTCCCTCCTGGGCAAGGATTTTTGCTGAAAACCATGAATCTTCTCTGTTCAATCCAAAGATGGAGATGCAGTGCGTTTAGACTGGCAAAGGGCAAGGAACATCGAGCATCAGCGATGGTGGTGGTAAAATAAAACAATCAGGATAAGATAAAAGAACGCAAAGGGCTTATACATTATTTTTTTTTTTATAGTTTTTTACTGAAGGATCTTTATTGTAATTGTAGTTCTTATGAAATAATAAATAAGTACTTATTAAATAGTATAATATATTATCTTTTCTTCTTCATATTATAGTACATAAAAGGTTGGATTTTTATGTTATTTTTTTTTTCTCTTTTTCACCGTTTATTTCAAGTTTTTTTTTTTCCGAATTTCCATCCACGAAATTTGTGTCGTTTCTTTATTTTTAGTTTAAAAATTAAATCTTTTTTTAAAGTTTAAAAGTATTCAAATAACGTTTTTTTTTAAGTTTGTTTTTTCCTTCCTTTTTTACTTATATTTATATTATTTTTTTTCTTGTTAATTTTATGAAAATATTCATTTAAATATTTTCAAAATATATTTATAATACATATTACTCTTGAAATTTTCTTTTTTGTTCATACATATATATATTTATAATTTGTTTTGTTTAAACTTAAATAAAGAAAACAAATTAAAACTGAGGAAGAAAAAAACAATTAGGAGACTCAATTCAATACATTCAGTCTGTGTCTTAGTGTGGTTGTTACATTTGTTTTTTTATTTGAACTTAAAGTATAATTAGTTTTTCACAAAATTTTTTATTTTTTTTTATATATCGAAACATGATGTCCACGGGTATGTTTTCCTTTTTTTTTTGTTTTTTCTTTTAAATATATTAATAAAAATATTAACAAAATTTTGTTTTCTTCTTCACGTTTTTCTTATGAAAATATCTACATTTAATTTGCTATTCTTATATAATGCTTTGTTTTTTCTTGTTTCCGAAAATAACTTCACAATTTAGTGCAAAATATTGCAAAATAGAGGTTTTAATCATTTTTCTAGAATTTTGTTTACATAATAATATTTTTTATTCGACTTTTACCCTTATTTTTTTGTTTTTTTCTTTTTCATTGCACAATTAAATATTATAATTAAATTAGAAAACTAAGTTAAAATCATTTATATTCACCATAACACATTCATTCGACGTTCACTCAAAAATTATATTAAAAAAAAAAAATAAACGAAATTGTTTTATTCGACAAGTTCGCGTTTTTTTCTTAATTTCTCGTGTTTAATTAAAAAAAAAAAAAAAAAAACAAATATGTTTTATCACTAAATTAAATAATGGAATTAATAGGAAGTTTTTGTGTTAAACAAATAAATTATAACTATCTTGGACAATTGCACAAATAAAGATGAAAAAAATATATATTAACAAATTGCACTTTTAATTTTACTTCAGTGTAATAGGACTTGATGTTATATTTATATACTTTTTTAATTATTTATATTAATTTTTGTTTTATATATTTTGAAACAAACGTGCGATTGCTCTCGGTTTTTATATAGTAAATGTTAAGATTCACTTATTGCATTCTTAAAAACAAAAACAAATAAAACACTAAAACAAAGAAAAACTTAATAAATGCGGTTCCATTAAAATAAAATGTTTTTTTTTTCTTCAATTTAACGAGAGAGATATTAAAAATGCATTCCATGCTAAACAAAAAGTTGTTTATGTTTGCTATAATCTTAGACTGCTTTGAGTTCTTATGCGAGGCAATAGACAATTACGTACTAAAAATGTAATTTCAAATTGGGACTTGACATTAACTTGATGGGAACTTGACATATCTAGTCACTCTCACTGGATTGTTAGCTTTTGTTTAATTAGGATCGAAACTTTTTCTCATAAAAAAAAAACGCGCCACGGTTGATCATGTTTCTTATAGAATTCTTCACTTCTACACATTATCAACCTTTAAGAGGCTGTTTGAGTCGGTAACATTCGTGATATATATATCACATATTGTGCACTTGAAAGTTATCAAAGTATCACGTGGTAAAAGCGCGGTACAAACTGTTGACTCCAATTTATCACTCCGAGTATTGACTCCGCTGATATTGGTATTGTCCTACTGGATATCAAAGTTAATGTTGGAAAGTTCAAACCTGTTACAGAATGTTGAAGTAATGGACTGTTACTGAAAGCAAGCAAACTATTGTGGAACTATTTTCTTGTCAACAGATGTGTCAAGTTCTTAAACTGATTGTCGGTAAAAAATGATAAATTTCCATGTTTTCTAATAGCAAATCTTAATCCCAACTTATTTTCTCGACATAATTCCAACTCTTGCTTCTAAATAAAATAAGAAAGTATATTAAGAAACCTTGCCTATTGAAGGAGAATATCCATATGATTTAAGATCTTGTTTCTAAGTTTTTATACTAGAGAGTTGCTTTAACTGAAATTTCATGAATGAATTGAATTGAAAGTTTGATAAAATAAAGGTGTGTATATTTTCCCGGACGAAAATCGCTTTTTAAATATTCTTGAAAGAGGCAATTTAGAAAATTGTTTTCTTAAGAGTTTTCTGCTTGTTGGTTTCCTTAAGTGCATTACTGCTGTGCTGTAGTTTTATCGTTTTTTTTCTAATTTTTTTTCCTTGATGTTGATCACTTTTGTCGTATAGGTGTTTTTTTTTATATTTTAAGTATTTCCTTCACTCTTTTAGTTTTTTTCCGTATCTACCAAGTGTAATATCGGTTGAAGTTTAGTATTTGTTTATATTTAGTGTTTTTTTTTTTACTTGACGTGTATTTTTTTTTTGTTTTATAGTATATACTTAATTATATTAATAATATTTACTAAGCAAATAACATTTAATGATGTTATAACTATTTCGATTAATAATTGTTTTTTTTTTTTTACATCAAAACAGTCTATTTATTATTTTTTCTTGTTATAAAAGATGTGAAAGATTGACTTGTATTGTTTTTTTTTATTTATTTTTAAAGTAAAATGCTAAAATTGTTTTCCTTTCTTTCGGGTGTTGTGAATTATTCGTACTTTTTTTCGAATATCACTGTCAATTTGTTGGTGGAAAAAAAGGAAAGAAAATTAGCTGACGTATTTGAATTGAATTATTTTAAGTACATATAGGCTGCTAATTTAACTTGTTTTTTTTAATATGTATTTCGCATTGAAGCACTGTTATTCTATTGTTGTTGAAATTTTGAAATAATATTTGTTGGTTGAAGCTTGCTTTTACATACAACATGTAAATAGTAACATAAAAGATATGTTTATTTTTTTTTTTTGGTTTTCTTATTTTTTTTAACATTGCTTTCATTTAAATATTTTTCTTTTTTAATTCATTTTATTTATTTTTTATAAAACTATGTCCTAATCTAAAGGAAGAAATCAGATTTCGATGACTTAGTCTTTACATAATAAATATTATTATTTTTATGTAGTTTATATTAAAAAAAAAAAAGAATTTAATTGGAACTGAATACCGATTAAAAAAGAAAGAAACAAAAAAAGTGGTTAAAATTGTTGTAGAATATTTGGTTTAACATGGCCCAACCTCATATGTGTAAGTAAGACAGGAGGTTGAACCATGCGTTTTGGGCTATTGTTGTTGTTGATAAACAAAAAGTAGAAAATCATAATTGAACTATTAAACTTGAAAAACATTGTGTATTTTATAACTATTTGTTTTGTTTTACTTTAGTAGTTTTATTATATGAGTGTATCATAGTGAGAGTAACATGTTAGAGAAGGAGAAATATTTCTATTTTCATTCTCAACATGAGTTTGGGCTATTGCAACTAATTTGAGTTGTTCTTTTTTATATTTTATATTTTATTTGGGCTATTTCATTTTATTTGTTGTTTAAATTTTAAAATATAATGAAGTTGTTGTTTTTTATTTAATTGTTGTGTCACACATGCGTGTTTTGTGGTGGCATGTGTTTTTTGGGCTATTGCAACTTAGTTGTTTATTTTTATTTTATTTGTATACCTTAAGTTTTAAGAAAAAAATAAAAGACAAATGATAAATTATTATGGCTGTTGATTGGGTGTATCCTTTATCTGAAAATGCGTAGTTTGTTTTCTGCTTTTTCTTTACATTTCTATTTGTTTGTTTTTATTTAATTTTTTATATTTTTTTTTGTTTTGTTTGTATGACACAAGTTTAACACTTGGTTTTTGGGCTATTGCAATTGAGTTTATATGTTTTGCTTCTTTCATTTGTTTTTGTTTTTTTATATATATATCCGTCATCATTAAATGCATTGCTGTCGCATAAGTGTTTTTCTTTCTCTCTTATATATTTGACTTGGTTTTAGTTTTTTATTTTTATTATCTATATTCTTACGCTAATGACTAAATTGTATATTGAAGAAATTATAGTTGTGTAAAGTTAAATGAAAACTTGTTTTTGCAAAGATTTATTTACAAAAAATGAAAAAATGGCTATTATTCTACATAACACCGAATTTTACACATTCATGCGCTACTGCCAAAAAAGGAAACCATAAAAAGAAGAAAAGTTCTATTGCAATTATTTATGTATTACTATATATTTAGGTAAGTTGTATGTATGTTGATAACATACATTGTAAACACACGTCATATGTAAATGAGAGAGGGTGCTATTGTGGGATCTGTTCAAATTGCATCCCTTAAGCACACCCTCAAAAGTAGTATTTCATATTTAAGTATCCTTATATCGTTGAATATTTGTTTGTTTATTTTATGTTTTTTTGACGTTCTCGTTATATCTAGCAAGTAGTATGGTATGTAATATGTTAACATACATTTATTTATATTTAATTTTATTATTTATATATATATATATTATTATAAACATGTGATGGGGAGCCAGCTGCTGTTGTTTATTATTGTTCTTGTTTGTAGAACAATAATGGTCAGCACAACTGGTTTGGCATTTAAAGGATATTTGTAGGGGATCTATTGAAAATCAAAATGTAAATTGTTATCTGTATTTATTCATCGAAATATATATTATAAGTGCCAAAGGTAAACTTTTTCTTTTTCGTTGTTTTGTTGTTTAACATGAGCTGTATTATTTTAATTATAATTATGTAGATCAGATCGAATTGTTTCAACAAAATGCATTTAAATAAAAAGTAATTTTTTGTTATTTATATTCAAAAGCGAACCAAGGATGCTTAAATGTTTTATTAAGTTTAGTTTTTTGTGATTAGTATTGTTTTTATTATTTTTTATTTGATTTCTATTATTTTGAGATGGGTTAAAGTCTTAGTCATGTCTTGTGCTGTGACAAATTCCACCACTAGGGGATTTGTGAGCTTTAAAAGCTCTTTGATTTGCAGGGATGGTACACTGTTTGACTAAAAAAAAAAAGTTTGTTACCATGCCAGACACTCACAGTAAAAGTTGAAACATACCGACAAAAGCACTATATGCACGAAAGAATTCGGTCGGTAATGACAACTACATTCTAAGCTCTAGAAAATTTTTCCAATTCACTTGATTAGTAATACTCCAACAAAAAAAAGTCACTAATCCAATGACGAACTATTTTCAGCAAAAACACCATCACAATCGAGCCAAGAGTACATCCATTTCATTAGAAGAGGAAACTACTGAGTCCAAAGAATCAGTAGAATACGTCATCGTTTTCTAGGTAAACACTACCTCGTGGCGGAAGATATAACCACCAGCTCACCCAAAGACATCGCCGGTTTCATCGCACATTCCGGCATCATGGAGGAGGAGGATATCACAATAGGCACAATGAGTGAATTTCCAACGACTGAGGTGGCCGAGTCATGTAGAGTGAATGGACACCAATGTTCCGGCCCAGGAAATCTTCAAATCCACCCTCGAGAGACGGCGCAGCATGGCAAAACCGCGACTTAGGTGGCCCACGCAAGTGAAAGGGGACCCTAACCAACTTGGCGTACGAAACTGGAGCCTGCTAAGTAAAGGTCGAGCTGGTTGGAGGCACTTTTTTGTCGAGGTCCAGTCCCATCCCGTACACAAAACATAGAATGATTATCCAAGGGAATAAATATTTTTAGAAATCATCCCACGAGATCCGGCGGAGAAAGACTGGTAATCTGTATAGGTTCGATTCGGGAGCCTCGTGTGGATGACAAACATACAAAAATGAACACAGAGACTTTGGGATCGAAAATAGTCACTCGTCGGAAGTTCAAGGATCACTGAACTCACTTTTACCCATCCTGCTGTTTAGTATTTCATTTTCATTACATTATTTTTATGTTTTATTATTATTATTAGTTTTGCCGAAATTGTTTAAATTTTGACTTGTCACATCATTTGGTTTATTTTGAAATTCATCAAAAAATTGTCTGTTCTCACAGTGATTTCATACGATGGCAGGAGAAATCCAAGAGACTAATGTGAGAACACATTACGAACTAAATGTCATTACAGGCATTAATTAGTGATCAACATATACTGTATGATTTTCGAAAATTTCAAAAACCGAAATAAATGATACATTTCTATTCTGTTTACGTTTTTCTTGATCAAATGCCATGATAGTAGTTATCCAATTGGATTCAGGACAAAAAGGGTTTATCCGCTTTGACATTTCTATTGATTCATCCATTAACATTCAAAAAAAAAAAAAAAAACTAAGATATTCACTGCACAACGTAGATGTGTACATTTCACAAAACTACATGAAAAATACACTGCACTTGTTAGATTATTATTTTTAAACGTTTTTTTTTTTCGAAAGAAAAAAACATTTTTTATGCAAATTTTCCGGGAAAATGCAAAATTTGTATTTTCTATTAATTTTTTATTTTTTTTTGATTAGTATAAAAAATATATTAAACCGAAGAGGTAATTTGTTGGTATTTTTATTTTATTTTCTTGTGACATTTTGTTGTTTCTTATTAAAAACTTTACTTTCGTTGGTTTTTCATTGGATTTTTGTGTTAAGTTTGTTAAAATTTGTATTTAAAAATAAAACAAGACAAAAGAATAAATATATTGAAACGAATTTTGAATTTTTTTTTTTTGATTTTGTTTTGTTTAAATTTTTTGCTGTGAAAAGAATCGTGTTTTTTTTGTGATTTTATTTATTTATTTTTTTTTTTTGGTTTTTCTTCTGTGTTGTGGGATTGTTTTTTGTTTATGATGAAGGTTTTTATTTTTTATATGAACGGAAAGGAAAATGGAATAAAATGTAGGAAGCTTTTATGTGTCTGAACTTTCTTGGAAAGTAAAAGAACTGAAAAATAAATTTGCGATGAGGTTAGGGGAGGGGGGGTTGATTATATTAATTTTGCTAGAAATTTTCGTTAGTTTTTGGTTCCTATTTTTATTTTGTTTTTTTTTTATATCAATTATCATCCTACATCATCGCACTGCGCACTCCTTTCTCACAATCATTGCTTTTTATTAAATTAGCAAATAAAAATATTGGGTAAAAATTATAAATCGTTTGATTTTAGGTTTTGTTTTATCGCGCCTAAACAATTGAATTATACAAAAGAGAAAAGAAAAAATGTTCTTATATAGCTAATTTGTGTTTTATATATATATTCTTCAATTTATGTTGGGGGAGTACATAAATATGTATAGATTTTTGCATATATTTATGTTGTTCATACTGTTTTGTTTCTAAACACTCACATTCATCCCATGCGCACGCACAATCATACTTGAATTTATATGTATATATATATAATTTTTGTTTTATTGTAATTAATGTTGCTATATTTAATTAAAATTTTTGTTTGTTGAGTTTTCCTCTAAGTTTTGTTGTTGGGTTTTGTTCTATTTAAAATTTACTTTTTAGTTTTATCTTATTCTCACATTTGCACAAGTGTTTTTTTTTTCACTTATATCTCAGTACCTACTAGTATCGTTTCCTTTTTCGAGTTAAAGGATTTATTAAACTAATAATTTTCCTGATGTTTCTTTTCCCATTTCGATTATCATTAGGCTGGGGGTTCGAGTTTGATTGTATTTTGTGTCTACTTTCGGAAAAGTTTCCAATTATTTGCAGCATTCTCTCTTGTTTGACATTAAATTTTGAAAAAATTGCACAATGTTTTTAAATTTGAATACTGAAGGTATTTTCTTAAGGGAGGAGTAACGTGGAACTACACTTTCACTGCATTTCGTAACATGTGTCACTATTTAAACGAAAACAACCAAAAATTAATGCCTACTCGGTGTTCTAAGGAAATCCCAGGAATTTTTTGTGTCTGAACAGGGTAGACTGTATGCTACTTTCTGGTATTCAAACAGTCTCTCCTCCTACCACCTAGTGAGTCCTGGTAACATACACCCTGAAGCGATTATCTACTTATCTACTACGAACAGTACAATTGACCAAGATTGGTCTGAGTGCTCCTTTTCGACAGGAGAAGATACAGGATGAACACCATCTCCGTTCTGGAGATTTTTTGGAATCTACCCGTAGAACGAGGAATACCGCGATTTATGTAGCGCACACAAGTTGAAAAGGAAAGCTTACAATCGAACAGGTTGCGGACGCTTGTTGGTTGATGCTTTGGTCCATCCCGGACTGTAGCAACAGTGGTATGAAAGGCAAATGTAATAGCCACTCTTCATACTTTTTAATGAGGTCGCACATTTCCAATGGCCTTAAGACTAGTCCTTGATTAAGCCATGTCTGTATAAATCTACATAAGAAACATTTTCGCGACGAAGAAAACCTTCTCTATGATGTGGCGTGCAAACACTCTAGTCTTGACTTTGGGATGGTACCAACCTTGTTCAGCTGGACAAACATATATAGTTTAGGAGACGTCCGCAAGGTTGATTAGAGGGAAATAGTAGGAAACTGTCTCAAATTGTTCACAAGTTAACATCAACTTTATAGTATATTTCCGTGACGGAGAATTTAAGGTTCGTTGCAAGGTGATATCTCATTTTTCGTTGGAGCCCTAGCTATATTTTAAATATATTCAACAAAACAATAAGCGGCACTCACTCAGCGAGGTAGAGGTTTATATAAAATTGAAATTTTGATTGTAGTTTTTGAAGTATACACTGCTCCTAATGCACTTGATACTTTCTAACACAAAACAAGCAAAATAAAAACCTTAATTGACAACTGTCACATGGAAACTGAATGCGAAGTTAAGTGTAGAACATGAGAATCAATAAGAGAGAATGTGGCCCAGCCTGATGAAATCTTTTTGTTTCTCGGGATTCTCTTACACTTTCTTTTTACACTTTTCATCAGGATTACTGTGGTTTTTTTTTACTGTTTATTTACAATTTATATACTTCTTTCTACTTCTTCTTGCTTACGGATACGTTTGTTTGCTTTTTTTTTCTATTTACATACGTCAATTCTGAGACAAAAAACTAAGAAAGACAACTTTCTGAACGCGGCGTTTGTTGTTATTTTTTTTTTATTGTTCCCCGGTGACACATACACTGCCATCGTCTAACGCTCAGAAGAAACTAAAATCTCATGGATTGCTATTGTGCTGTTGCTGCTGCTGCTGCTGATGTTGTTGTTGTTGTTGTTGATTAACCGCTGCCGCCGCAGCGGCAGCAGCAACACCATTACTACTAGCAGCTGTTAGAAAATTCAAGGCCCTAGCATCGTTATGTAAGCGTAGGGCTTGTTCTAGTCGATGCTCCTGAAGGCGAATAGCTTCACTTAAGTCTGGACTCACCTGTGACTGATGCTGCTGCTGTTGCTGCTGTTGAGACTGTTGCGATGACTGTTGTGCTTGTTGTTGCTGACTCATAGCGCTGCCGCTGCCCGGCGTTTGAGACTGAGGTGGATGTTGCTGTTGCTGGGACTGCGCGCTGACCGCACTGTTTGTGGAGTTGTTGAGGGTGCCATTGTTACCGGAGTTGTTTGTTTGAACTGAAGGAACACTGGCAGAACCGCCAAACGCTGCACCTGGTCCGTTATTGAGGCGGTTGTTCGCCGCGAGATCATTGTTCACCGATACGTTGCCGTTGCTGTTGGACGCTGCTACTGAGACGGCCAGCCGGATGGCGGCTTCGGCTTGGGAGCGTAAAATTGCTTCAGCTTGTTGCATACGTAAGGCTGCTTCGGGGGAGTTCTGTTGATGGTGGTGATGGTGTTGATGATGGTGGCCACTTTGGTGTGAGATCGGATCGACGCCCATGCTAGAACGCATCATAGAATCGGCTGCCATTGAAACACGCATAGCGTTCATTGCCGCGACAGCAGTGGCAGCTGTATCTGCATTACTAAGTGCCGACGGAGAAGACGATATCACAGGTCCGTTCACCGTTCCCGATGGACCCGTCGAATTGAGTCCCCCGTTTCCACCGCCCGTCACCCCAACATTACCCGTCACGGAACCAACACTGTTCACTTGTTGATTCATACGCATAGCCGCTGCTAGATTAACGACAGCCGCTTGAACTGCCGCACCAGCACTGCTCGAATCAACTATGGCACCTGGTGAACCCATACCGCCGGGCACACCACCACTACCGCCCCCCGATTGAGAGACGATCCCCGCCGCCGCTGCTGCCATTAACGACATTCGGTTCGCATGCAAGTCATCAACACCGTACTGGGAGTGCAGATGGTTGCCATGACTCGATCGTAATATATCACTCAGCTTACTGCTGCAGTTGTTGTTATTATTGTTGTTGTTGAGAAGGCCAGAACCAGGATCCGATCCAGCTGATGATAGTCTTCCATTCGAGGAACATTCTGAATTCGCCGACGGTGAGGGGCACATTGAGTTTGAACCGCCGCCACCGCCATCGCCACTACCGGGCCCACCCATTGGTAATAGACCGGAACCAGACGCCGAAACGGCTAATGTAGCCGCAAGTATAGAATCACGTTCGCGACGTTCGGCTGCCGCTCTCGACAATACATATTGTGCAGCGAACTGATGCTTGGGATCCATCCGCATACGTTCCATGTGCGTCAGAAGACCTAAACAGAAATTCAGAAAATGATTTGTGTGCCAGAAAAGGTCCATCCATCTAGAACTCACCATTCTCGTGGGTAAACACTGCCTGACATACTGAACACGGCCACATCCGCAAACTGGTAGTCAGCTGTGAGGTTTCCGGATGGCATGCCAGATGCTTCCGTAGTGACCCTTCATTAACGTAATGCTTACCGCACACGGGACATGGATGATTTGCCGTTCTACGTTTCGCTAGGTAGGGGTCAGTGGATTGTAAGCAAGCGGTACCAAGATTTTCAGCAAACGGATATGTTTTTTTAACAGAAAATGAGCATGTTTTCGCAGTTGTTGTTGTGGTTGTTGGTGGAGTTGGTTGTAATGGAAGTTGTGATGGTGGTGGTGATGGATTGATGATTTCATTTTTGAATTGAAAATCGGGCGTAAATGGATTTGGAACAAGGTTAGATAAATTGAAAGTTACAGGAGGAACAGGAGCGAAAGAAGAGAGAGAAACAAATTGTTTATGGTTAATGCGAGGAGCCACTTTAAATGTTTTCACAAATACATATGTATAAACTTTGATGTGCCTTAAGAAATACCGCCCCAAAAATAAATGCAAAAAATTCAAATGAAAACAAAACAATGGTTGTGGCATCATATCCTGTAGATGTTGATGTTACTGCAGACATGTCTGGGAAGTTTAATTTTTTACGAAGAGAGGTAAAGAAGAAATTCTGATGCTGCTCTTGAATGACTGCGGTTTGAAAGTTTCTAGGAATAAGTCTCTTTGGTGGGAGACTTACCTTTTGAGAGATCCGAGTAGGAGATGAGTTTACCTCCACCCTAATTGAACCGGCCCATCTGCCAAGATCCGAAATGTCACCAGGACTATTTCATGGATCCTATAGCTAGATGTGGTGGTATCTCACCAGACGACAAGGAGCTGTATCCTTGTCTACCACCTTGAATGTACATTCTTGATCTAAGTAAATCTCAGAAAAGGACATCATTTGATTAGTTCAAGTGAGTCAAGTTGCCTGAAGAAAAGGGAAAAGAAAAACTAGAACAATATATCAGTAATGTAAGTTTGAAGTACATGAAAACATGAAGGAAACCTTTTTAGAATCGATGTAGGTGGTAAGAACTCTTCAATTGATTGAGTGTGAAGTGTCCAATGATACTGAGAACGAGGTAACTGTTGCAAGACAGAACTACAAAACAATAGCAACCAAATTGGTGTGAAAAAGTGATTGTTCCACACTCATTCCAGACTGCAATTCAAGAAACTTACAACTCATGTAAGTAAGTATTGGCGAGAGCACTCGTGAGAATTCTTGAGTCAAATGTGAAAACAAGGAATAGATGACCACATGCTAACGAAAAGAAATTAAAAAAAAAAAAACAATAACCAACTGAAAAAGCATAAATTAATGTTTGCACCCCCATGACGCACCCTCAGATTAGTAACAAAAAAAAAAAAAAACATATTTCTCAACGGCACCATTAGAAGTGTTATTTCGAAATTGATACTTACTAGCTACACCGGATGCATTTGGATCCTTGTGCGTATGCTTCATATGCTCCATTAGTGCTTCGGCGCCCAAAAACAATTTATGGCAAATGGGGCATGAGGTCGCATTTGGTCCGCCAATAAGTGCCGCATGCTGCTGCAAGACACCAAGATGCAGCTGTAGCTCCTGCATTTTTTGTGGGTTTTGCATTTTTTTTTTAATGATTTACAATTTTTTAAATCGTTGATGTGTTTTTTTTTTATGAAAGAGTGAGTGAGTTTTTTTTGCAACCAGACACCAGGTAGTAAGCAATAAAAAAAATGGTTGGGTTGGGATTTGTAATTTCAATAACAATTGTTTGATATAAAAGTAGTATTTAAATAAATTTCGAAAAATTCATATTTTAAAGATGAAAATGTATTTATGAAATATGTAAATAGCTAGTGTAAGAACCTAGTAAGAAGTTATAAAAGTTGCTTTCAAATTGATATAGACATGAACGGACGTACTTTGAAAGAGATTAACAACTGAGAAGATGATTTGCAGTGAATTTAGGTTGAGTCTACGGGTGTCGTCAGGCAAGAATAGCCTACGTGCTGACTTGGAGGCTTTAGTCACCTAAGAGTTAGGGGACCACTTTCCGTGTCTTAAGAACGCACAAGACAATCGAATGAATTGAGATACACGCTTGTTTCATTACAAATTCCCGAAGGATGTTTTCGAATTACCTACTGAATTCAATAAACAAGTTAGAAAAAGCTAGAAGCCGGGATGGCTCAAAATTCATAAGGCAGCCTGGCCTGCGAGCTTTGCTTTAAAGTGCAATTTTGAAATGATCCCCGAAAATCAAACACGAAACGCACAATGACTCCATACAATGTGTGGGGAGATTCCCATTCCCGATGAACTACGCAAAAAAAAGACCAAAACCACTGAAAGCAATCAACCCTCATTTGTTTCAAAATTCATCCTATCCGTGGTCGGTTGGATGCTCTCCTTGTACTATAATTAGTTCTACGTGCTGTGCTCACCCCTTTCGTTGTTTTAATGTCCACTTTCACTCTTTTTTTTTTCTCAGTATTGTTCGTTATAAATCACGCGAAGAGCACGCAAGGGGTGGATTAGCATCCCGAACGGTTCACCACCGTGTCGATTTGTTTAAAAAAAAAAAAATTCCTCTGAGGATTCAAATGTGAAAAAAATCAGGTGTACATCCTTGATCAATGTTCGTTTTCCCGGGGAGACCGACGGCGAAGGAATTCGTGTTTCTTTTTTCTTTCAAGAACTCTCATTAGTGGTAAACACCGAAGGGGCTATTTTTTTATCCTTGCAACACCCAAGGTTCGTGTGGACAAGTTCTTGATAAAGCATCATGGATCCAACACGGTCCACAGCATCTGCTGGGATGTCGAAAGGATTTCTCTACACGTAGTCTTCGTCGGTAAATGTTCTCGTACAGGACGGTCCTTCTGTGTATCCTTGTTATTCTTTTTTTTTTGTCTCCTGTTGTTTTTGGTAAGAGCTCGTCGTGGTCAATTTTTTTTTTTTATATTTTTTTGTGTGCAAAACTTGTGCATTCGTGCGATTTCATCTTAAGAGGAAAGAATTTTGCCTTCCTGCGATGTCCTTTCAGTGATTTTTTTTTGTCCTTGTTAAACACCTTTCGTTTTGTTCTTTTTTACACTGGACGAGAGTTTTTTAGCTCCCTTGTAGGTAATTACTTGAAACAGAATGATGAAGCTGATTGTGGCGGAGGGAATGTTTCTTTTGAAAAATTTCATTAAACATCGAGTGGGTCGTAGTCTAGTTGCAGGTGGGATAGTGGTTTAAATAAGTTTCTTCAGCCACAGCAAGGGGTACCATTAAGTTTTTTTTTTTTTTTGTATATTTAACATTTAAGTGAGCGTACGCGTTGTGCTTAACTGAAAGTCGAAAATAGTCTTAAGAATTTGCGATGTGATTTTTTAGAGATCACATGGCCACTGGTTGTTGGAAGAAATTCAACCGAAACCATATTGGAATGTCAAACAATTCATCAAGTCGGTAAGTGGAAGAAAAACATTTTGAAAAAGAATTCTTAGAAGACATTCTTTAACAAAATATTGAACCAGACTGCCAAGAAAGGATATTTGTCACGACATTGAAGAAGCAAGAGCATTCAATCAAAAATAATTTCTAGAGAAAGACACAAGACTAATGTTTTCCGTATAAAATAATACTCCCTGTGGCATGAATTTCGCGGAAAAGTACCCCAACAACCAAGTTGAAGCCACACAATGTTCTTCGTCCTTTTTGGGTTAAGTTATATAAAGTAAATCAATGGTTTATCAATGCGTGATGTGTGTATGTTGAACCACATCTTTGTTGGAACCAGATGCCTCGAACCTTCCTCAATATTTTCTGAAACTTATAACAACTACCATTCTGTTCATTTATAATCTCTAACTCTCCTCTGAATCCCTTTCTTTGCCATCACCACTGAACATTTTCACAGGACACAATCCCGATGTAGTATACACTTTAAACGAGAAAAGGGGTGCACATGTAACACACTCGCTTCGTTTTTTCATCCCTAACTTAAAAATGTACCACACACTCAATTTACATATTATCCTGAACTACAGAAGGGAAGTTGCCTGCCAATCGCCATCTACATTTACCTTGGGCTATCGTTTTTGTTCGGGTTATACGCGCGGCCAAAAACTACGACCTGTGACAGTTGGTTTATGTGCACGCTATAATTTCATTCGTCGGTTGAATACCTTGCTACATTGAATGTTGCGGAAGTTTTATCCCAGGTGGCGTGTTTATTTTTTTCGCGTGTGCACGTGCCAAAGGGGATGCGAACAGCACTTTCTGCTGGTTAAACAGACGAGTTCAGATGAAAGGTGCTTCATGGGTATATGTATCCGTCCGGCGAGGGTGAAATGGCTGAGAATACCGTAATTGAGAGAAAAGATATCGGCATTTGCATACTGATGTGATTAAATAGCAACCGAATGAAATCTGGCCTGAAAAGGGACACAGGTTTTCACAGGATTTTCTAAACTTTTGGTAAATCGGAGTTCTTCGTACAGCAGTCCAAAAACTTAGCAGATATGCTCTATTTCATTACAGACTCCCGAAATGAGTAAAATTTGAGTTCACAAGTCGTTTTTAATTGAACTCCTGGATTCAACTATAGCGTGTCCTTTCATCATAAAAATAACATTTCCCTTTTTTTAACGTAAAACCTACTATAAGAGTCCTCGTACACAAGTGCAACAATTAATTAAAAACAAAAGAAGCATTTACCGTCCAATATCTCTTTCTACGCGTTTCAAGTTTTTCATTTTCATTATACAAAATTTTTCTTTTTTTCTCATTTCGTTGGATTATTCTTTTCCGAGTTAAGCGGAGCAACAAGTTATCCTTTTTCCGTAAAAAAAAAATTTTTTTAATCCCAATGCTATTCTTTCACCGTAAAAAAGGTGTAAAAAGAAAAACAATGCCCGACTGGTGAAGATTTTTAAGGGTTTTTTCTGTTTTTTTTTTTTGTTGTCGTCGCCAGCAAATTAAAGGATATTGGCTACGATATCTGTCCCCCCAGTGTCCATTTTAGCCTGTTGTTCATTTAATATCCGTTTTAATAATCCTTTAAGGACGAACAGAAGGGTACCGTTTCAATTTATCAATAGAAGAGTGGGTTTCACTTTTTTTTTTTTTTTCTGTGTGGAAATTACCTGTTATCATGGTAGATCCTGGATAAAAGGATTTTTCATACTGAATGGGTCAACAAAAAAACAAAACAATATATGAATGGACAATTGGACATAAGAAAAACCAAAAACAAAAAGGAGAGGACTTTCCTGAAAAAGAAGATAAAAATTGCAGACAGACTGCCAGCAGACAGGCAGACATTTCATTTAGATGGAAGCGATAGACGTTCACAAAATTAGTCAAAGATGATGTAATGGAAGCACGAAAAAAAAGGATAATCGCCATCGACTCTCTATCTTTTGTGTGTCCTCCTGTTATGATTATTTCATTTTTTCATCTCCTTTTGAAATGATTACAATTATTTTCATTTTTAAGTGGATGATGACGAAAAGGGTTGGCATTTGGGGTTGGTCGGGGACGAAGAGTGACCGAAAATCTATCTTGGTGCTTTACCAAAGTACTTTTTTTTATGGTTTTATGAGTACGAAAGTTTTTAATGTCAAAGCAGAAGTGGGGTTAGAAGAAAATCCAGAGATAAGTTAAAGGGAAAGTCTTTGTTTAAAGTAAGTTTTTTCCATTTTAAGTGACCAAGTGCATGCAAGTGGTGGGTGCTTTTGGTTTTTATCACCTACATACTGCTGAGAGTGGAAGTTTGCCAATGAATCCGAGAATCATGTTCTGCACTGGGAACAGCTATTGGGTTCATCGATTCATTTGAAAGAGATTGAAAGATTCAAGGAATACACGCGACAGTGTGTTTCTTAGAATTAGACAGAACAAGTACCGATTGTGAAGTTCAAAAGAGGAGCTCGGCAAAATGCATCTAACACCCTGACATACCCGAATTAATGCTAATGATTTTGGTATTACCTTACTATTTAGGTAATTTAGTTCTCCAAATGGACAATTCATCCCGAAAATCTTTAGTCAAACAGTCATATTCACGTCCTAATTCTATAGAAATACATCCGATCTCAGCCGTGCTGCAGCAAATGTCAAATTAGTGTAAGACTTTCCGCATTATTTCCAGACGATATCCGTCGACTTTTGACCGAAGTAGAAATGTGCACTTGTAGTTGGGTTACAGCCGAGAATGGAGATATTTTTACGTGTTCTATACTTCAGGATGACAGCTGACATCGATTCGCTATAAGTTCCTAAACTTTTAACAAAGCCAACGTTATTAAATATTTATGCAGCCATTTGCATTACGATATCGAGTATTTGATATGCGATATTCCATTATGCCTGTCTGTGAATGCTTGTCTTGTGATTTAACATAATTATTGTGTTCAGTTTGTCGGATGAATTAACCTCTTAAGAAAGCATTCAACTACATGTCTCTTTACAAAGTTAAATACCACCATTGAAGCCAAATTGCTTCCCCCCCAAACAATGCGCCAAAATCGAGTACATTTATCGCACAATAGTCCAAATCAATTTGTTGGAAGAACCGATTCCCCCTCGTTCACATAAGGGATGCACTCATGTGGAAACCACATCCATGCCCATTAACACACACTTAGCTGCCTGAGTATATTATAGTACATACTACTTTCTTCGGAATTGCTTTTAGCGAATACGATGGCGCAGAAAAGGTGTACAATTTAAACGAACGGACGACCTTTCCACTACCATCATCCATATATGTGTGTATGTGCGTCTCACCCTCGTCACATGGCTAGCTAATATAATTTATGTTGACACACCCCCAAGTTTTGTCCAGACGTACGGGCATTTTGAATTGTTCATAGGGAGGTACACCTACCTAAGAGTACCGACACGCAGGTACAAGGTAGGTATGCACGTATCGGTCGGTCCATTTTAAAAGCAACTATATACCTATGTATGCACTTAGATAAATGATAAAATGTTCGAAAAGCAAAAAACACTCTTCAAATCTACTTAACTTATGAATTTAAATAAAAAATTAAATATTGAAATGGAAAAAGAAGAAGAACATAGACTAAAACAAATATAATGGATAAGACTGACCTTGGAGGTGTGGGTCCGTAAACTTGATTCCGTTGCGAAGCCTTTGCCACAAATGTTGCAATGAAAGGGACGATTCTTTGCACGCTCCACTTGAGCGTCGTGATTTCTTAAATGTTGCTGGAGATTTGATAGCTGGATAAATGCACGTCCACAGTCTGGTAAATGGCACTTGTAGGGTCGTTCACCTGAAACAAAAAAAAATTAGAAAAGTGTTAGTAATAAGCAAGCAGTGTGAGAGATGTTAGGAAGGTACATAAATGGATGTAAAAACAGCCTCAAATATTGATAATCTCATACATAAACTAAAGCAGCATATCGGGCGAAAAATTTGAGGATTCTGACATGGTATTTGTTGAATAATTTTACTCGCGGAGGTTTGTCATGTCGTGCCAAGAGGTGATGCCGCGAGCGATGTGTGCGCCGCGGCATTCTTTTTATCTCTCAGCAGAACAGACGGGACACCACTGTAGAACATGTACCTGTCCTGCTTTGGGCTGATGTGATGAGTGCTGTCAACCTAAGCACCTTATCACTGAAGCTCTCAGTCGACTTTCTTAGAAAGACGATACAAAAGAAACACAGTAAAAGGGTTGAACCTGCTGGTAGTGCAATAGACCTGTGTCTGAGTGCTCCAGCGTGGTGTTGCAACACCCCGACAGGACACAAATAAGATTAAACAGCAAATTTTATGGACAATTTTCCTAAGATCACGGCAATTGGCTTCTGAACGAAACTTCAACTCTTGAAACGTGAAATCGATGCTATTGGGGACCTGCCGGTGTCACAAGGCATCAAGTTGGAATATTTCTAACGTGGAATTGAAGATGCTAGGGACACGCCTAAACCTAGGCCTTAGGAAATAACTGCCTTAAGAAATGACGTAGACGACATGTGCACTGTAAGACGAGTATTAACAAAATTCCCCTACAGGAATGTTCTATAAAGGATTTTTTTTTTTGTCACATTTACATCCTTTCACACGTCCTTAAGCAATCTGAACAAAGAAAAACAATAGACGATTGTCACAATCGAAATATTTCAACACTTCCGTTTTATTCCATTTGAACAACTCACGAATTATTAAATTTTTTTTGCTGGAAAAACCAGTTTTACTTCCTCAAAAGGACCTAACGCCCAAAGCTACCCAAAAATTCAACATTTGCACAGCAAAACTCAATCAGGTGTGAATGAAAAACTGTAAAGAATTATATGTACTTGCAAATGAATGAGGCTAATGAGCTTGAAAAAGAGTGGAATTCTCTAAAAAAAAAAAATACCGAACCTAGACATGGACAACCAACAGCCAGTTATCACAATCAGTAAGGACATTTTGCCATCCAAAGTACGCATACAAAGTGTTTGCTTTTATCCCATTCCGATGTTCTTTTTTTCCTGTAGTGTAATCAAAATTGTAATGTTAATTCAAAAACTTGTTACTGCATCTACTAGGATTATTCCATTAGGCATTACTGTCTGCTGTTTTGCACTGCTACTGTCAAAGGGAAGGACGAAAAATATTCATTAAATTACCTTCTGTGTCTTTCTTGCAACAAGCAGAGACACAGATACAGCTATAGAGATAGATTCTTATTTAATTTTTCATGAAATCATGTTTGTCTTGAGAATTTTTTTTTTTTTTTTTTTCCTTGCTTGTCGTCATCCTTCGAGCACTTATGATTTTTTAATTTTAACAGACGGACAACAACTCTTAGTCCCTTTAATAGAATTGCAATTGTAATTGTAACTCATAATGAGTATTTGCAAGGACAAGACTTGTAGTGTGTCCTTCAACGCTTAAATTTAAATTGTGCAAAAGTTGAGAGGTAAAGGATTACAGCGACATTGATTTTTTTTTCCATCTTTTTCTAAATAGCGCGTCGTGGCACAACTTTGAAGCAGAAATCTAGGTCATCACGAGGACAATAGCCCCGAAAAAGGAAAGGCACAGGGCTCACGAACGCGGATACCTTTTATAAATGGGTCAGAACAATATATTTTGTCGGTTTTGTTCCCATCATCGTACTGCTGGCACACGTGCGGTGAAAATATGACGTGGAGAAGGGTTAACAGGGAAACAAAACCAGAAAGTAGAAAAAAAAAAAAATATCGAACACCTGGTTAGACAGTTATGCACACAGCATGTGCACCAAAATGCGGAAGTTGATACAGTTATATAACTTGAAAGGAGCACACACACAACACGCAACACAGACACGATTCTGTTTTCCATTGTATCAAACATCCCCTGAAACAGTGTCGCCTCTCCCTGGATTAAGATCTCGTTTACCCTTTCCCGTTACACTGACCAAAGCGCCTAATCGAGAGGAGGACCCTTGGTCGAATGCAAATTGCAATATTGCAATGCAAAGATAATTCATGGACATTTGCTAGATTGATAGTGAACACATGCGTAACATTTGCGAACTCGTACAACCAACCACCTGGCGGTGCATACAAAGGGACACGACATAATAGCCCCATCCAAATCAGCGCGTACTTAACATTTTATTCTACACACCTTACTGTCAACCCTTTTTCCCTGGTCAAACATCCCCCAAAGGATAATTTTCTCAATTTATTCCACGGCAGCGTGAACAAAAAAAACCAACAGAAAACAGAGAAGAAAAAAATGGATCATGTCACATCGCGCTGATGAGTGTAACTGACCGTGTAAATTGTTGTAACGTGTAATTAATCGTTTTTTTCTCCTTTTTTTTCCCTTCGAATCCTTGTTCAGAGAATACGAAAGGGTTCGGCGATGTGTTCCCATCGATGTTGTTGATGATAATGACAATGACGACGACAATGATTATGGGGAGACCATTAAAGAAGATAAAACATTTTTTTTTTTTTTTCGTATTTAAATTCTTACAAAACGCTTCGGAACACGGAATGCAATTTAGTAGCAATTGGGTGTAACAAGTGGCGTGTTGTGGTATGTGGTGGACATTTGGTTAAGTGTTTTATTTATATTTTTTTGGTTTGGTTGTTGTGCCTCTCTGTGGAATTTACCAAAGGAAGCAGCACCATGGGGATGGTCAGTAGAATGGATGGTAATTTGCTTATTTTTTATTTTTATTTTGTGGAAAACCGTCCAGATGGTGGTTTGGGATTTTATGAACCGTCATCGTGAGGAGGGATTTAATTAGCGAATTGGTATTTGGGATCATGTGGACTGTTGGCAATTTGTTTTATTTTTATTTTTTTAACACAAGAAAGGAAGTGGTGGAACTGGATATTAAGAAATCTTTGATTTAGCCCAGAAAGTGATCAAATCAAACGTCACTAGATGGAGGTTTCACTTAATATACGAAACTGAAGGCAGCCGACATTAGAGATCCAATTTCACAGACCGAACAGTAGCAGAGTAGGGGTAATGAAAGAAACTGAGCAGAATAGTGGGTGGGATAACATTGTAACATCTATACTGATGAAGTATAGTCAGGCCTAGATTGAATTCAGTTGGAGAACTGAATCTGCTAACTCTTGTCTGGGTGCCTGGATTCGAAACACTGCCTGTCTGATTGTCCTGCCTTTGCTCGTATCAATTGGTAAATTTTTGCGGCTGATGTGATGAGTGCTGGTAACCTAAGCTCCTTATCACTGAAGCTCTTACTCGCCTTTCTTAGAAAGACGATGAAAAACACAGTAAAAGGGTTGTAACTGCTGGTAGTACAATAGATATGTGCCTGTGTACTCCAGCGTGGTGTTCCAACACCCCGACAGAAAAATAAACCAAAAAATACTGATGAAGAGTATTAAAAATTTGAACATCCATAGAACACAACGTTGGTTATCCCACTTTTGACTCCACACCAGTACCTTATTAGCACCACCCGCACCAGGAGTTTGTTATTAACTGCCACTAGGAAGACTCAATATGAAATTACAGTTCGTACTGAGAACAAATATACGGCGCCACAGCTCATAGACAGACAGGGCTTAACTAGATATATTATTCACACGATTGCAGTTTTATTACCAACTTCGAACGGCGGCGGATTGAGAATGACAACATTGCCCCCTGCCAAAAGCTGCTGGTGCCGCAAAATTTGTAAGGTTGTTTTGCTGAGGCTTTATCCTCTCGTTGAACAGTCTTACGCACCAATCAAGGTGAACGCGAGTACGAGTTTGCTATTCCAAGACTGGGCAGTGGTTTGAGGAGTACATAACAATCCTTCTTAGTGGTATTTCTTGACAAAAGGAAATTTTGACAGGAACCAGGGTAGAGCTGCTACAAACTACATCAATCTGGTGCGCAAAATATGGCCTCTTGACTCTATATGCACGTGCTTGTTGCGTACAAACATACCCATCAAGTCTTGACTTTATTGTCAAATGAAACGAAAGCAAATGAAATAGAAAAAAAAAAACGTCTAGACATTGATTTTTTTTTTCCTGTTGTTTACTCATGCTATCCCCATTTTAGAATAGCGCGTCTCAAGTCCTTCGATTTGTGCACGAATGTCACACCCTTGCATTCGTACAAAAGTATTAAGAGATCAAATGTTTGAAAGAAATCATTAATTCGTTTCCTCCATTCTAACGAATTAGAGAATAAAAAAAAAAACGAGAAAGGAAAAATTGTCACCCTAGAAAAAAGAAAAAAATTGAAAATGTCTTCAAGAACTTACAGATAAAAAAAAAATACCCCACACTGACACTGGTTATGTGTAACTTCCCCTTGAGCTTATACAACCATTCATCTTTAATTGAAGAATATGGTAGAACTGAGACTATGGAACAGATGATGGACGTTCGTTTCATTTCACAAATTAAATTGGGGAAACTCAAGAACTAAGGATATTTCTAAAGATTTCCACGTAATTTCCGAGATTAATTGACTCGCCCACCAATTAAGCAAGCATATCTAGGTTCTGTAAGAACTTTGCGAGTAGTTTAGGATTATGACACGGTTACTAGGATTATGCATAGAGCTAGCTAGCTGTAAACTTGCGTGTAGAAATCAGAGAAGGAATCTGGAATTCAGTAGAAAAAGTCCCCTGACCATTACAAACCGTCGGAACGCACATCAAATTTAGTTTCCTCTAAATAGCCAATTGAGGTTAAAGCTCAAAAACAAAATAACACAAACGATTGCCCACAACAAGCATCATAGTCAGGATAAACATCAACCTCAACTGGAGGTTACTTGGTTAACTTTTCCACTTCTTATGCAACAAGGATACTTTACTCTCTATTCGAATTACATCTCTTTAACTTAAAATAAGGAGCTTACTAGCAAAGTGAGGTGGTGGGTGTAGATATTAAGCACATTTACAGTATCTTACATTGAAATATCATTCGAAGGAGTGGGAGAAAAAGTGAGAGAGAGAAATAAAATGAATCGAAAATAAAAAGATATACGAGTTGAGAATATGTAGGTGCAATGGTAAGGTATTCCTCGAGTAGGGGGATCAAACTTTGAAAACACTTAATTACCCCCGGAATAAGTCGTTGCCTTCGCGTTCGTTGGTAGACGTGTTGCAGTGGTCTCTCTTTGGAAGTTTCGTCCTTTCCGTCATTTTATTTTTTCTTAATTTTTTTTTTTTCGTTGAACTTTTCAAGAAAATTAATCAAGAAGGTTTGAGTTTTACTTCTTTTTTTTTCACTCACCTTCCCACCATTGAGATGGCTTTAAGGGGATTTCTTAAATAAGATATATTTACGGGGAGGAGTTCAAAAAATAAAGGCTTATGGTAAAAAAAAAATAAAATAACAAATCAGTGATTGCCATTGGGGGAAGAATAAACTAAGCAACCAATGTACTCCGAGTTTTGTAGCCCAACATCGCGCACACGTGTTTCACTTAGTCACGGGGTTTAAAAAAAAAACACAATACCAAAAGGAATGGAATGCATGAAACCCCTCATCAACAATCTAATTGGCCCCTATCAGTGTGGTTTCAAACCAGAAAAGTCCACAATCGAAGAAAAACAAACTGCGACAGATTCTAGAGGAAAGCGAAAATGAGGTCTAAATCGATACACACCATCTCTTTATCGATTCTGAGGCCGCATATTACAGTATTAACAGGGACAAGCTATACAAAGCCATTCCTAGTTGTGTGATTCTTGCCAAACTCGTCCGTCTGTGTAGGATGACAATGGAAAATACTCGCTGCTCCATTAAGATCGGTAACGTTCTCACCGAGACTTTTGATATGCTGTCATGCGACTTCTTTAACATCATACAACCTTTCATAAGTCGAAAACTGAATGACTACTTATACAGCCAACTAAAATCAAGGACTTACATCAAGTCATTCCGTCGGACTATGTACCACTGAAAAGTCATGCCTTTCTTTTTATTTTAATCAACTACCACACTCCTGCTGTACAAAGTCCAAGTCATCTCTCCTAAACACTATCTCACCTTTGACCGGAAAAATTTAATAATTTCTTTCAACGAATTTAGCTGCGCTGCAACAACCCTTTAATTTCATGGGAAATTTCACCCTATTCGCACATCGTTTACCCAAAACGCTGAATTATGCAAAAAATAAAATAAAAATATAACGAAAGTGCCACAAGAGAAAGCTAAATAAAAAAAAAAAAAGAAGAAATTACGGAAAAAGACATCAAAGATTATCGGGGCCCAGGAATGCGCCGTGGTTAGGTACTCCTTCGCGAGGCGACAAAATAGCCCATACTCAGCACCGACCCAAGTTGAAAAGGTGATGATTACCCCCAAAAAGAAAAAAAAAAAACCAGGAGCGAGTAGAGAGAGAAGAAAAAAAAAACAAAGTTTCCATCATCATGGTACGTGCCTGCTCCTGGTTTGCCGGTTAGAGATGTGCCTCGTCTGCCGGGTAGCCTCGACTTGGCTGGATGTGACTGTGTGCTTCTCATTCTCGTCGACTTTTTATCGTCCACTTAATCGCCTCTGATGACTTTAACGCGATTTTTCGCAGCATTTTTCTGTCTTTTTTGCGGCTGCTGCGGCGCGACGCGATTGCTGCTGCCGCTGCATATTTAGCAGAAATTAAGATATTGAAATTTATTTTCACTCCTGGTGTCAGTATACGTGAGTTAATGAGTACTTAACGATTTTTTTCTCGACTTCCCTTTGGAGAATCCTTCAGGAGGGAGACATAGAATACACTTTTCTTCTTTTTTTCGCCTACAAGAGTGGAGGATGGGAATAAAGGTCAGACTGCAAGTGGTGACAGCCGAAAGAATCAACACAACGAAAGTGGAGAGAACGGGTTAAATCCTTTCAATCTAATTTTTTATTTTTTTTCTTTTCGTCCTCTGTCCTGTTGCTGGGTTTTTTTTTCGGTCTATCTAATGGGTTCGGGGTGGTATATAAAGTGCTCCGGTCATAATCACCAGTAAACGGCCGGAGGATAGCAGCCTAATGGATAAAGATTACGACAGACAGATTGAATCCAATATTTTTTGTTCCCTTCTTTTCGCTTTTTGCATCCTTAAAGGATATTTTTTTCAAATTTTTTTCTGCCGATGGTCAATAGGAAACCGCTTATGTTTTGTTTATTTTGTTGGTGTTGTACACGACCCCACAGGATAATTAATTCAATTTGATTATTCCGGTCAATTAGGGTTTCGGTTGACCAGAGAGTATTATCGAAGGAAAGACAATAACAAAAAATCGAATTATGACATCCACTTACCCGTGTGTAATCGTGTGTGCTGTTGCACATGTGACAATTGTTTAAAGCGTCGATCACAATAGGAGCACTTGTAGGGTTTCTCACCGGTATGCACGCGGATGTGTTGTACCAATTGATGATTACTGGAGAATGATTTGAGACATTGTTGGCATTGATGTGGTTTTGATTCAGCACCCATACCGCCAGGACCCAATCCAACACGGGGTATCTGTTGAATTTGTTGCATTGCGCTCTTGTGCATGAAGAGCTGTAATAATTGCACAAGGAAAACATTTATTAAAATTAAATTTGCAAAACCAAACAAATAAATTGAACTGAAAATAAAAAAAAAGCCGAAAAATTCACGTTTGAATTTATAATTACTTGAATCCTCTCTTGATGAGCGCTTGCACAAATAAAAAGAGAGAAAGGGAGAAAGAGAAAAGTTATGGAAAATACATATTGAATTTGGTTTCAGAAGATGAAGTCATATACACTGGAAGCATAGTCACTTCGATTGTATGTACGCGGATGTTTAATCTACCAAGAGACTATTGTCGATGTAGTCTACTAAAACTTACTAATCGACGAGTCCTAGTTCTTGGATTGGATATAAGGTTTCAATCAGACACCTGTCATGTGGACTGCTGGGACATATTCATAGCTAAAGACTAAACAGATCCCACTAGTTTGCAACACAAACATTATAATCCCACACAAGTCGATGGTACGGAGGAGGAACTTTTTCCAGTCTCTAATTTGAACCCTATATCTAAGTAGGGCCAACAGTTTCGTAAGGAATTCTAATTCGTTTCAGGAGTGGTTAAAGGGTTTTAATCCTCGTTCTTCCAGTGTCCCAGTCCCAGTGGAACTCTGTTCATGAAAAGGACTTAGAAAACTGTGACTGTCAAACTGTTGGTCTATCTGTACAGACCTTCCTTGTAAGATTTAAATTTGTGGTTTCTTTCCAATTCCTTGCAAGTTTTTCCTCCCTCTGACTGTGGACTAAAGAATGAAAGGAAGGAAAAAAAAAGTGCCACACACTTACATGTACATTATGTACATTTGTGCAGCACTTCTCTTATATTTGGATAAAAATAGGGGGGGGGGGGGAAAAAGAAAGAAATCAACTCTCCAAGAAAAATAAAACTAAGATAGAAACATAAAATTAAAAGAAAAATATTTTTTTTTTCTCCTCCTCACACAGGGAGTGAGAGCAGAAGCGCACAGAAAAAATGCAATTTTTCCTATTATTTGTGTTTTTTTTTGTATACATTGCGCGCCTATGTGTGCAGTGCACTCACATTCATTTTCGTCCACAATCTACTGCCATCCCGCGATTTGCTCCTCTCTGGCCCGTCGAAGCAGTGGCTTCATCGACGTAAAAAAAATAAAAAAATTTGAAAGAAAAATAAAAAGTCCGAGATACGAAAATAAAAGGCGGCGGAGGATGAGGCCTGGAACGTTTGGTCTCTCTCCATGCGTTTGTTAGCTTTTTTTTTTATATATATATCTTTGAAGACGATGGTGTGTTCGCGTTCTTCCTCTTATTTGTCTGTTTTTAGCTGTTGTCGAACAGCCCCTGGATTTCAATAAGGCGTTCAATGGCATTGTGTGCCCAGCGCGATAGAGCAAAGGGGGAAGACAGTGAGTGGACTATTTGTTTTTTTTTTTTTTTTTCGCAAGAGAGACTTGATGATCTTACATAAATGTGCCCTTCTTTACTGTCAGGAGTATTTATTTTTATGTTATGTCTGTCGGGAGAGTAACATAGAGGAGCATGGCCCATGCGAATGAAGGTGTAACTAATGTCGTTGGCCCTGATGTATAGGAGTTAAAAAAATAGAAAAAAGAAGAAGTAAAACAACGATAGTAATCGTTGGATGAAAGGAAAGGAATTCGTGAATACCCTATGCCCGTGAAGAGAGGAGATTAATTGTAAATTTTGGATTGTTGAAGGGAATAAAATATAAATTTACCGAGTTGTCCAACTGTTACTGATCGAATCTTAACCATGTGTGGGTGTTTATGGTGACGAGGAAGATCCAATTAGAGTTAGGGGGTGAAGTGGATAAGATTTCATGGCTATCGCTTGGATTATGGTCTTGACATTGGTTTTCTATGAAAACTCGGAAAAACTCAAGACAGAAGTCTAAGTGAACTTCACCACTTCTAAAGCTGAACAACTCATAAAGACAGAAAAACGTCGAACAGAAGCAGAGTGAATCTAATTCGATGAACTTGATGTTCGAAAGTCCCTGCTCCTAGAAAATGTCTTCGGTACCGCGATATAAGGGCATGTTATATCATGGCACTGGCAGACAGAAAAAACACACTTTTGAGATCTTAAGTTGATTGAAATGAGAAGTACTTATCTACTCTTGTGAGGAAGAGAATTATAACTGATTTTTGATCTGCTTTACCTCAGCTAGAGTTACTTCGTTTAAGTTGAGAACCAGTTAACGAAAGCATGCGTTCAATTACATAAAGAGAAATGTTGTCTAATTTTTTTTCACACCGAACAGGAGAAGTCGGTTAGAAGGATAGAAACTCACCTCGATGGTCGTCGTGGATTTGAGTTGGACTGCTAAGCCAGTGGACACAGGCAAGACTATAATCTGTCATGAAAAAGCTTTCTAATACGCACAACATGAATGGTTGCGAGAAGGTGGACCTTGGACCTGTCGCTCTAAACACTTGTATTTGTAAACGTACTTCGGTCACAATGAGAAGGTGGTTCCCAATTGGTACGGCGGTCCATTCAAGAGGGAAGTTGCATCACAAATCCATTGTGAACCATGTTCTTCGTTATTCTTCTCCCGATTTCAGCGTGGTTAAGACCTGAACACAAGGGATCATGATCCGTGGGGTTCTCGCCTATAAACGCCTGACTGTGACTTTTACAAAGAGATTAAGTCCTACTGATTTGTCATAGGACAAGTTTTGAAATTCCATCAAAATCTTCGTCCAAATCAAGCCCCCTAATGCATTCCTCCGTGTTAAAACAAAAAGAACTGTCATAGATCCCTATGTACATACATATGTTTGTTCCTGTATCTCCTTCAATTTCGTTTAATAAATTCAATTTTTTTTTTTGTTTATCCCTTTGTAAATCCTCCCATTGCCTTCTATTCATGTGTGCATAAGGCCGCATGTTATTTTATTTAGGTTTCTTTTTTTCGTTCGGTTGTTTTTTTGTTTTTTACAATTCCTTATGCCATTTTTATTTTTATTTTTTGCGAATGTTACTGACCTAACACAAGAAAAAATTTGTTATATTACGATTGTCGGGGGACGACGACGGTTGCACCAAGCCAATGTATACAACTTCCCAACAACGGGCAACTAAGAAGAAAAAAAAAAAAAAAAAAAAACAGCAGCGGCCAACAGCCTCCACCTTCTTCATCAAAAGTAAGGATGTAAAGAAAAAAATTAAAAAATACAACGATAAAGACGAAGGATGCGAAACTTACACGGGAGGAGAAGGAAGTTCAAGTCTTAAAAAATAATCCGACTGATATTTACGGATTTTTCGCCGTAATTTATTATCTCTGTTCGGTTTTTTTATTTTTTATTTTCCTTTGCCGGTTTGTTGTACAACGCAGGCTTTCTTATTTTTTTATTTGTTGTATCGTGGCATATAGACTGCGCGTCTTTGGTGTACTTTTGTGCAAAAAAAAAGGTTGAATTTTCTATTTTTGGGCAAAGAGGCAAATGATCTTTTGACTTCGCCAAAAGGAATTGCGTACTTTTTTTTTGTCCCTCTTTTTCTTTTATTATTATTATATGTATTATTTTTTTTTTCCTTTCTGTTAAGTATTCACGTACTTAAGACGCCCTCTTATAGGAAAGAAAAATTCTTTTAAAATAATTTTTGCAATCTTGGAATGTAAGGAGACGTACCTACATACTTGTACAAATGAAACGACGAACACGTGAAAAATGAATAAATAAATAAAAACAGAACAAAAAAAAAATTGCAAAAGAGATCTTTTGGACGGACGTCGTTGTTGTTGTTGTTGTTGTTTTTGTCCTCATGGTATGATACATTCATCCGTGCATATGTGTTATTAGATATTTTCTTTTTTATCTTTTCTTCTCGAGAGCAGAGTTCTTTATTTGCTGCTTTTAAACTTAATTTTGATGCTTTTTTTATTGCCTTGAAGGTTTTTTTTTGTGTTTTGTTTTGCTTTGTTTTGTATATATATTGTGTAAAGTCATTCGTCCGACCGAACAGAGAATACACAACGCAGAATGGCGTAGTGTAACATTAAAAATATTAAGGTAGAGCATGGTGCTTAAATAGGATGTAGATTTGATTTTCTTTCGGTTTAAGAGGTGAACAGAGATAAGTGGTTATGTGAGGGAAATTGTTGGGTATACACGCACTATTGGGGATTTTTATGTTTTTCAATTGTGTTGGCATTTTTAATGGCAATTGTTGTGGGCTGCCCTAACACACAGGGATCGTTAGAAAAACATTCGGCCACGACAGGCGAAATAAAATTATGAAGTCTGGCGCCGCCGCCGCTTTGAAGTTTTATGTTCAAGTTTTAAACACAAACAAAAAGTATCTATTTGAACTTAATTCGCAAGCTAAGTCTAAGATCTAATTATTCAAAGTAGAGCAATGTATTCGTAACGGCAAAAGGCACCCGATAGGACACAATGAAGGTAATACCACATGATGTCATTGTTGTTAAAAGTAAAATCAAAGTTAGGGAAGTGCTTGGGAGATGTAGAGTAGAGCACAACTCACTTCCTATGTGCTTGGTGAATACTACTTCAATAACCTGGGTGCCACCAAAAACTATTCTAAAATTTAATAACCAATCACCAACAAACCTACTTAGACCACCTTTCTTCTTTGTCTTGTCTTTTAGACTGGACATTCCACGCGAGGAGAACACAATGGCACCGTGGTGAGCCCGAGTGAAGGTTGCGTTACACGAGATGCAGTCACACCTTCAACCTGTCTACCTACTTGGGCAGTGCTTTCGCCAGGAGCTTAAGCTTAAGATTGAGGCGAAAAAAGAGCTCCATCCGAACAGACTGATTACCCAATAAAAGCACGTCCCACCACTGTACAACAAAGTGCGAACCAAAAGATAAACGCTATATGTATCTCGTATGGACAAAGTGGAGGTGACTTCTGCAGAGATTATGTTCCATTTTCGTTATCCGATTGGTCAAATCCCATTACCCGTTTATATCTATGAATTCCCTAGTTTTTAAATTGGTCAGACAAAACAATTCACTTTAAGACTATGAACTCCATGGATATCAGGGTTTTCATCGAGGCAAACAAGAACTATGCCACTTCCTTCGTGGAAAAAAAAATAAATAAAACCTTTCACTAGCATATAAAATCTTTGGTTTGGTTTGGAGTTAAAGGGACTTACTTCAGCTCCTAGTTGTAAATCACAAGTTATTTATCGATGACTGTCCACTGTCATACAATTTGCCTTTTGATTCTGACACGGAAGGTCACATTGCGTGATGAAAACCGACCGAAACTCTCCATATGGCATTAAAACAGTGTTTGACGGCCAGATTATGGTGAGAAATGCTACCACAACCAATTTGCTGATAGTAGGCAACGGAAATGTGATGACGATTGCTCAAGTGATTAGTGAGCATGATGATTCAAGTTCAACCTTCGATATCGAAGAATACTGCGTGTTTCATCCGGAAGTGTAGATCAACCGTGCCAGAGTTCAGATCATCTCGATGGTTTTCCTAATGTCAGCAAGAGCAAAATACGTGCCGTGGATGTGAACAATAGATTCTTCCTCTTCTGCCTAGAACACAGTGCTTTGTGAGGACGTTAGTTATTTTCAAGAGCTGATCTCTTTTTAAGTCGAATTAAGGTCATCGATTTCTTAGAATCCAGGGCAAGCCAGATAAGCCTTGCAATAGTCAAGATGTTTTGCTTTCGACAAAGTATCAGTGCTTAGCAAACGACATTGTCCATAGTCAAGAGCCTTGTCTAAGCTAATTCGACAGCTAATGACCAAGGATCCAGACGGGGATTTCCATACAGAAGTAAGCAAGCCCACTAGATTTTCTTGACTAAATCTAGAGTCTTGGCAAACGAAAACGACCTTTGAAAACTCCCATCTAAAGTCCATGAGGGATTTCTGTCGAATTGGAATACTTCATGACCTTGCTCAGAACTACACGCCACCACACAAAACTTTTCCGTTTTGTTGTTACAAATGTATACATGTAATACACAACACAAAAACATAAACAAAAGGTAAAACAACCGAAAAAAAAAAACAATTTTTTGTGTGCGCACATTCTGACATTGACATTCGCTGAATCAAGAAATTCTTTTCCTTCAGTCGGCACAAATTAAAATGTTTATTCTTTGTGGAGAGGAAAATTTCCATTTTTCCACCGTACAACAGTCGTGTGGATACATGTAAGTATATTTGTGGAAAAAAAAAACTTGTAAACTCAAGTGTGTCCTAAATAATTAGAATGACACATCTTATCAGTCACGGTAGTATAATGAAATAAAATGGAAAACAAATGCTACAGAGATCTATCTATCTATTTAATTTACAAACAAATGACAATAGATTAGTTTGAGCAATGACAACATGGTCGGGGCAGGGCAAGGAGAAATGTAAACAAAAATAAAAAAATAAAAAAACAACACCAGACTTACTTTGTTTTTAAATAAAATCATTAAAAAAGGAATTAATTCTCAAGAGCTGTGCTGTTGTGTGTCATAATTTGAGAAGGGAGGCGCGAACAGTATTTCATTTTTCTAGACAACACACACCACACACACACACTTATTTTGCATATTCGCTCAAGTGGATTGCAAATTCTACAAAACATATCATCGATCACTGGCACTGCCACTGTCCGCATCATTATCATGAACATCACTGACATCGGCATCATGATGGGCTGTGTAATGAAATTCATTTTCATTATCATCTTTATCACTTATGGCATTGAAGCCTTCTTTATCATTAAGAATTGCATGCATGATCACAGAATGACAAGCGGGGGTTGCGCGCACGCGCACTTGCAAAGAATAATATTTCTTGTATTTTTTTCTTTTTGATATTTATTTTAAGGGTGCACTATCGATTGATATACGCGTTCAACGCTGATTAGCGTGCGATGGTGGAAAACCAACAGAAAAATAAAAATATATATCAGCCCGGCAAAAACAACAAACGGATTCGATCGCGCGCTCAAAGGTTTGTATCTGCGCGATCGTTGCGCGCTGCACAGTGTTGTCTGTGGGACGTCGTTGCAGTTTTTGCCACAACCGCTTGTACTTGTGCTGCAGTTTTGCACTCTGTTGCACACATTGGCCCGTGTGCGCACATACAATCGCACACACACAATACGCGATGCGATGATGATGAGATGATGAGTTGGTGGTGCGCGCGGTGATGTTGTTATGCCTTATGCATACCCGCTGCCGATCTACCACAAAATCGTGGCCGCCGCCACCACCTCCTCCTCCTCCCATTCTCTGTATACATCACAGCACACAGAGAGTCGACCGAATTGATGGTAGTCTTTAGTAATTGCAATGTGATTACAGACGAAGGTAGGAGGCAGAGGCAGCGGCAGTAGTGGCGTTGCGAGTTTGTTTATATCCCCCCATAGATAGAATAGAGTGCGAATATACATACATAAGGAGAAAAAAAAAAAAAAAAACAAAAAAAAGCAACCACAACAAAATGTTGTGTATAGCATTCAAATTGGGGTGTAATTTAGCGCATAGAATTCATTAAAAGTAATCATTGCTTATCAGTAGAGATAGTGGGTTATCTATACCAGCGAAAGCCTTATCTTTTTGAGTGGATTCGTCTACGGTAGCCGATAGTGATTGTGTCGCGTACATAAGTGATATATCCAACAGACATTTAAAAACCTGATGTGATAAATGCTGGTAACCTAAGCTATTTATCACTAAAGCTCTCTTCCTCGACTTTCTTAGAAAAACGATGAAAACACAGTAAAAGGGTTGTATCCTGCTGGTAGTACAATAGACCTGTGTCTGAGTACTCCAGCATGGTGTTCCAACACCCCGACAAAAAGAAATAGTTCATTGAAGCAACTCTTACTCGAGATAAACTAACTAACCAAATTATCAACTCAAGCTATCCCGTCGGTTTCTACAGAGTCCTTCAACCGACATGTCTTCCAAGTTTTTAGACAGAATTAAGACTATTTTCCATAGCATGGTGCGAAAAGATGGTCTCAAAAGAAGCCTCAAGTAAGTCTGTCGAATTGCAATAGCTGGAGAGAAGTCGTTCTTTCATTAACACGACTAACTGCTTCAAGAAGGACATAGAGACTGACACAGGAGCAAAGTTGATTTGAAGAATTCCCCCAAATGATGACGAATATATTCGAAGGCATCACGAAACAGGTAAAGTGCGGAAACAACCATTCAATCCACTGACAGTCATGGTCTCTATATTTAAATTTGACTATTTCCATTCAACACCGTATCAAATCATAGGGTAACTATCTCCCTGAAACAGATCGGTTTTGCTGGTTAGACACCCTCTCTGTATGTGCAGTAGCACACACAAAGATCTCTTTTCCCGATTCTCTTCTAATCCATATTTTTTTTTTCCTTCTAAAGTAAATTTTGTTTAAAGTTTTTTTTCCTTGCAATGATGCGTAATCCCCTCCCCTCCCCGTCATCGTTGCCAGAGTCATCTCCCATTCTTCTCTTGACTCCACAATTCACTATTCTGGACAAAACCAAAGGCGAAATGGGGGAAAAAAAATATAAATGTATAACCATAGTGGTGATGCCGATGGTAAAGGGCAACACAAGAAGACCTCAGTGCCCGCGCGCCAATGTGCATACATACGTATGTGCATCAATTCGGATTGGTTTTTTTTTTTTTTCCTTTTAAGTTAATAGATAGAATTTCGCATTTTCAAAGTCGTAGTAGTTAAATCGTACGCTAGTAATGAGATGAGGAAGGCAACGGGTGTGGAGTGGCAATGCCGAGTGCATGCTACATGTAGATCTTATTATGTTTTTTTTTTCTCTATTTTTTCATTGATATTGTAGAGAACGACGAAAAGAGAAACAATGTTAAAAAAAAAAAATTGCAAATAATAAAAATAAATTAACAGAGGGGGTGGGTGGAAGTGGAAGGGGGGGCCACTGAGGCAAATAGTACAACAGCTCTCGCCTTCTTTATTTGCACATTATTTTCATTTTTTATTTTTTTTTGAGTTGAAAAGATATTTTTTCATTTCTTCTCGGTGAAATTGAAAAGAACTGCAGTTGTGTTCTTATTCATTCGCCCTCCTTCTCTCGATCTTGATACTTAACAAATGATAAATTAAGGAGAATAACAGAGAGACAAAAAAATTAAACAAAAACAACTAGAACAAAAAAAGAACAGAACTTTATGCATTTTTTCTATTTCTTATGGATGGAATAGAAAAAAAAAGAGCACAGAAGGAGGACGTGGAGGAGCAGCAAAATGTATCTTTTCATATATGCATGTGTACATACATATTTACATTCAGCACATGATAGGATTTGGAATAATATGCATTGTGTGCGTGTGTGTTTATATCTTTGGAGAGGATTGTGACGCGCACGCGAATACGTTTTTCTTGTATGTCAACGCTTTTAGCGCGAAGATTATTGCTCTATTTTGTATTATTATTTCGGAAATTATGATATATCGCGAATGGAAAGAATAACAATAATTAAAAATTTTACGACCAAGATGAGATGGATTTATTCTATAGTTCACCTCGTCGGTAGATTCCTTTGTTTTTCAAATTAAATTTCAAGTCGAATCGAAATTACTGTCCGACCATTTTGGAACACTAGATACAAATCGACTAGAATCGACCGAAGCTGCGACTGTAACAGAATGCGAGTGGGAAAAACTGCAGTTACACGTCGAGACAACATCCACATCACAGTATCCAAAGTACCCATGCACCTCAAGTTACCCAAGTAAGCGCTGGTATGCTTGTATGATGGCGCTACAGTCCGGAGTGGAATTGACCTCCAGCCAAATCGAAGCATGCTCCTGCATAGACAGTCGAAATTAGGAATAGTCTTCGACAGACATCTTTGTCTTTAGGTAGACGACCTTGAACGAACTCATACATTTCATACATAAACCTGGTACACGACGAGAGTTAGAATAATTAACTCTCTGGCAAGCTAAAAATCATCCTAAATGTGTGTCAGTCTGCATTAGGCAAGGTATGTCACAATTCTTCACAAACTAGATATGCATTTAAAATGAAGGCAATCATGGAAAATATCACAGAAAGTCATAAGATGATAAGCAGAACATATGACATGGCAAAATCCGTGGAAATTCGTGTGAAGACTACGTCATACGAGTTGCCTAACACAGAACGTAGAGCACCCCTAATTAAAAATTACATAAGGAATGCACAAAATCGATTACAAAACAACCGTTACTGTAACCGTAGAAACTGGCGTCTTTGTACCAGCAAAACGAGGTTTAACATCCAACAAACATACGAATTGAACAGAGTTGATTTTGAAGGAGTTTTCTGCCGTTTAAATGGTCCTATCCGCTAGTGGAATCATTCTACTCTAAAGACCTAAGCAATCTGATAAACGCGCTTCATTATAAGCTCCAATTTGTTCAACGAGTTGTATCCATATGAAATCACAAGAGCACCTATCACCAGTCTAAGTGTGTTGGCAACTACACTTCAATCTAATTTAACCTAGTTAACCGGAGGAGAAAAATTTTATTTGTGTCAAGCACCAGAAAATAGAAGGATAATTCCGATGATGATAGGAATCTTAATAACTGCCAATGAATCTTACTGATTGGAAGGATGTCAAAACGTTGTTGCTTCCTACACACTAAGTTCTATTCGAAAACACAAACATAGATTTAAATCAAATAACTATTATCAAGCGCAACAAACCAACTTTCCAAAGTACCTATCACTAACCAAGCAAAGTTGATCCTTAAAAATGTCTTAAGGAAATGTATCAAGAATTGTAATTCAATGTTTCCACCAAATAAGTGATTTAAAATAGTTTTTCCATTAATGAACACCCCCTCAAGTGTCGTTTACATTTAAGTCTGCCTCCTACGATTCACACGGTCTAATGAACTCCACTGTTAATCGATATCATCTGGCCTAAATGCAATTTGTTTCATCTAACTAACATCCTCTAACATGCACGTTCTCTTCCACGCCCACCATTTTTAATGGGTGGATGATTTTGCACTCCTCGAACTAAGTATAGGTAAAATGGAAAAATTGTTCACGTTCAGTGATTCTCCACTTAGCATTTTTTTTTTTTTCCTTTTTTTCTTGTCTACCACAACTATTTTTCTGCTTCAGCCAATCCAACGTCATTATTTTTACTGAATTGCGGATGTCCAAGAATAAAGATTTAATAATTGATTATGAAAATTAAAACAATTTTTACACCGCCCTCCCGCACAGTTATAACAGAATTCAAATCTTGAAGCTAATTAAAGAAAAATGAAATTTTAAATTGGATGTTTCAATTCATATACACACAGAGGAGCTGTATATATTTTTTTTATCCCTCTACTTTACAGAGAAAAAAAAAATGGGAAAAAATGAAAAATAAAAAAAAAAAAACAGGAAAATATATCCCTCGTACTAGCATTGGTCGCTAGACTATCCACCAATCTTTGGATTGGACCCTTTCTGGTCATGCGAAACATCCACTGGCAAGAAAATTTCTCTAGCGGACACACAAACACAGAAAGGGAGGATATAAAATAGGGAAAAGACACAGAAAACTATAGTTTTTTTTTGTCTGTCCCACGTTATCCTTTGCCAGGGTGGATGTTAGTTTTTTTTTTTTAATTTTTATTCATTCCTATGAAAAAAAGTAAGTTTTTCTCGCCCGCTTGTTCGTTGTGCTAGGGATAGAAAAAAAAAGGAAAAAAAACTCTGTTTGCCGCCAAACGGTTCTACACCCTTAGAAGCAATCGCAGAGGTAAAGTCCAACAGCAGGACGACACTTACCTAAGTTAAAGCATAAAATTCAACACACAAATACACACAAGAGAGTTCATAAAAAATAATAAAAATAAATAAAATGTCTATGAAGTAAATTTCTCTCCAGTCACTGCAACCGCTCTGGAAGAGGTCCAATTAAAATTGAGAAAATTATCTAGATTGTTTTATTTTACGCAAAGCAATAAAATAAATACGAATCCTGTATATACTATATACGAGTACTCGTATATTTGCTTCAGAAACAAAACTAAAAATATAAAAAAAAGAGGATACAAATCAAAAGATGGTTAAAGGGAGTTTAAAAAAAAAACTGAAACTAGGATTATTTGTTGTTTTGTTACCCCCTTTTAGAAAAACTATAAGTACATATCCATACATATATATGTATGACTGTGGTATATACATAGGGCTAGTGAGAAAAAGGACACTCGTCCAACTATACTAATTCTTTTTTTAAAGGTACCTTCCCCTTCCATTTTTTATTTTTTATTTTGCTCTGATGAAGGATTTTTTATTTTTTTGTTGTTCTTGGTTCAACCCCCTGAAGCTTATTAAATATAGCACCACCAGTGAATTGTTAAATGAATTGAAATGATTTGGAAAGAATTGGAAGGAATCGCACCCTTTGTATTTGATCGCGAGACGCGTACATAATATAAAACCAAATTCAATATGCTGCTGATATTTTTTTTTCCTCTTTCTCTCTTCTTATTGAACTTTCTTTCTTTCTTTTCAATAAAGCGCTTGAAATTATGTAAAAAAAAATTTAATAACTTACCATATATAGAAAAAAGTTTCGTTTTTTTTTAATTTAAATTTAAATACAAATATTTTTAAATGAATTTAATTTTTTTTTCTTGTGGGAATAAGGAGAGAAAACTTAAAAAATAACTAAAGACGAAAGCTTATTTGTTTTTGTAAATTGTTTAGTGTTGACGAGGAAATAAGTATAAATTTAGATGAGAAAATAAAAATAATAGGGAATACTCTTCGAAACATTGATGACAAAAAAATGTTTTATTGTGTCGTTATTTATTTTTGAAATGTTGGTGGATACGTGTTGGATAAGTGGTATTAATGTGCAACAAAAATGAGAAAAAATTGTTTGGGGCGACTTAAAGAGGAGGTACACAACGGAAAAAAAAAATGTGAAAAAAATGGTGTCCTTCCTATTTTACGTGCTTTTCTTAAGGATCCGTAAATTTCATATTGACACGATAGGACCTAGTCACTTAGACTAATTTTAGAAGCAGCTTTTCTTTGTGCCCTCTTCCACTCATGGTTGGTTCCGAGAAGTAGCTCTCCGTGAGCTGTCGCGCCAAATATTTGTATTTTTTTTTGTTTTTGTGTCATCTCCGGAAGAATGTACATTATGTACATTTGGCTAATCACTGCTACCAACCATCATCTGAGAATTTCTTTACAAAGACCTTTTAAGCTCTTTGCAGTCGTCGACTTTCAATTGAAATAAATTATGTAACTCGAATTTGAAAGGATATTGGTGGCGGAAAGCGTAAGTCGTTGACTAAAATTTTTCAGACAAAAGTTAAGATATTAGTTTTGCAGTAACCTATGCTGAGACCATGGTTTTCTGAACACATCCTGACTTTAAAAACTAAAATAGAACCGACAAATTTTGTTTCGCCTTGAAATGCTTCAACTGTTGAAGATGAATTTGTTGGCACAAGTAAAATGGACCAACAAAAATCAAATGGGCCACTGTGACACTAAAAGAAAAACACGGACTTCAAGCCTCTTTACACATTTTCGATGAGAGGACGATATTATAACTTTTAAATAGAAAATTTCGAGTCCACATTGACCAGATTCATCTTCCTGAGACACAATTTATCGATACGTCTAAATTTATTTCACAATTTGTCTATGGAAATGTCGAACTGCATCAACTTAGGGTATACATCTTATCTATAAAAGGAAGCGATAGATCAGTGGAAGCTTAATTTGAACTACTTGACACACTTCCCTTATCTTTGCTAACGTCTATGTCCTCGCTTACTTAAAACTTAATTTTAACAGACACCGGCGGCAAGTCTTTCGACACAAGTAAAAAATAAATCTAGACGATTCCTCAAGATATCACGAGGAGAAGATCTCAGTCTGAAAGAAACAGATGAAACACAGACACGAACATAATACTCGTCTTCCAGCGATTGACTAGGACGTGGTCGGACTTCCTATCGATAAAATAGTCTATCACGAAGCTTCAAGCATAAGGGGTCCTTAGAACAATTTACCTATTATCACTGCAAATTTTCGACAAAGTTTCTAAACATCTATCTAGGTCCCTTGTTTTGCTTAAGTTCAAAATATTGTTAACCTACTTCTTACAAGAAAAAAGCATTTTGCCTTCGACTTTCAACTGTCTCCTCTAAAAGGTGTGAACTATGTTAACCGAGCTATTTGATTCGCAAGCCGTATTAAAGGCAAAAAATAAATAAAATTATCTGACCCATTTACGAACTTCCAAGGCCAAGCTTATAGACTTTGAATTGACTGCATCACCTACGACTGAGTAAGTCCTCTGAAATTTATTACAACCCAATGATGGATTGTGGTCTATAGGTCTCTTGGAAGAAGTTTTATTTTTAAGTGTTGAAGCAAGTTTTATACGTCTGTCTACCCTACTGCAGCACGTGTAAACTGATGAAAACATATTAAAAAAAAAAAAAAAAAAATTAAACCAAAAATAGGACGCAAGAGGAAAGTAAGGAATTTCTTTCATTTTTTATATTTTTGTCCTTAATGTGGAAGAGTACTATACACAACGGAAGAGATGCCAACTCACTCGTTGCAGGGTTGACCAGCATTCTTCTAAGGTGCGTTCACTTATTGCTGCTGCACTATTCGATCTGGATAATTGGAGCTGTTGTTCATTTATTTATTAATAATTTCACATTTTGTTTTATTATTAATTTTTTTTGCACATATTCCATTTTAAATGTTCCAAAAGAGAAAGTATTTTGAAGAGAAGAATAAAATTTAACAAATTAGTTATTTTACATTTTGTATGTTGTAATACAATACAACAAAGTAAAAATAAAAAATCACACACAGGGCAAAGAAAAATAAAGACACAAGGGCGCCTAAAATATTAAAAGAAAAATCATCTTATGTTCTAAGAAATGTACAAATGCAATTGAGAGTCTTTTTAGAAAAAAAAACAACGTATTTATACTTGTACATTTTTTATAATGATGAAAAAAAAAGAAGTATATTCACACACCACACAGCACTCTTGTAAAATGTTCGTTGCGACTCAAGACTTAAAAAAAAAAACCGACTAAATTGTCCAACAAAAACGGAACATTTTAATTTCCCGTCGGCAAAACTGTGCAAAATCCACGATGTTAACTAAAAAACTAAAAAAAAAAAAACAACCAATTCATGTAGAAAAAAACAAATCTTTTATTAAAAACAGAAAAAAAAAATTACAAGCCAAAATAATAAACAATAACACTTTTTTTTAAACAAATACACAAAAGCTAAATAAAATTGTAGAAACAAACTAAAATTTTCTTGGGAATTACGTTTTCATCTTCACAGTCCAGTGTCATATTTATTTTTTTGTTTAAAAATTATAACAAATAAACAATTTTTTTTTTTAATTTCTTTTCTTCTTTTTGGTGGTAAAGGAAAGGAGAATAATTTTATTTTATTTTTTTCACCTAAAAAACTAGTTTTTAGTTAGAAAAAAAAAAAAAAAACACTTTTCACACTTTGATTGCACTCGCGAAATTTCTCGTTGTCGTTTTTAACCGACGAGATATCACGTCTTTCAAACAGGGAACCTTAACCGTCGACATCAAAGTCGAAAGTGATTTCCAACTAACGGTCTGTAATACGAAATCTTATTAGAAAAAAAAAGCAGAGTATCCGTCTTGAGAACTAACGACGGCAACTGCAGGGACGAGCGCACGATAAGGAATAAGAAGACGACGGTGATGGCTACAATGACGACGACGACTACAACGAAAACAACTAAAAAAAAAACGAAAAAAAAAAACAATTCCTCAACAACGAAACATCCTTACGGAATGGTGTCCCTTCTCGTTCTGTGTGCGTTGTATTGTATATCAAATTCGAAGAAGGACTGCGTGACTCGAGAAAAAGTATGCCTTTCTAAGACACAACAGAGAAAGAAAGAATAAAAACAAAAAAAAACCGACTCCGCTTTTTTTTTTCTATTTACAAACTATGAATATAATATACACATACATTTGCAAACCCGGGAAGAAGAAACAACCACCATCGTCACTATAAAAAATAAAAAAAATAAAACACCACTTTCTTTATTTCCAACACGATGTGAACGAAAGGATGAGGGTAGGGCCGAAAAAAAGAGAAAAAATCCTTACCATTCAAAAAAAAAAAAAAAAAACCAACCCTCAAAACGACTTCAGAGAAATCCCATCCCCTTCGGAACACCACCACCATTATAGACTAGTATTGTCGTGTGTATTTGCCGCTGCTGTTCTATCCAACAGTTAGACCGTCCGTAGTACTCCAGTGCCATGTCGCGAGCGTCATGTGCCGTGTGCCTTGTCATCGTCGTCAATGTCGTCATCGTCTTCGTTGTTCCGTTGTTCTCTCGCAACAGTCAGTGCTGAGTTCCTGTACTACTGTTATTCCGAGGAAGTGCCAAGTTAAAGGAACCCAACTGAACACACACCCACACAAACATAAACGCTCCGTCCTAGAGAGCAGACCAACCTATACAAAAATACAATTCACTCACTCAAGCTAAACCAAACGAGCAAACACAAGAAACATCGGAGGAGAAGAAACATATATTTACAGGACACTGAGGAACAGAAAAAAAAATCGAACCTGAAGACGAAGCACGCTACACCGACTGTATCCCCTTTTTAGCACGTTTTTCTTGGAGTCGATTCTTTTTCGTTGTTGTTGTATTTTTTTTGTTTTTTGTATGTTCTGCCTTCTCCTGTATTTCATTCGTTCATTTGTGCCTTCTGCCTGAGAGATATCCCTTCAAGATAAACACTACCGCACACACGCACACATGCAACACTGGGCAACACAACTCTCTCTCCTGTGTCTCTTGCCTAAGACTGTTCATTTGGCAGGACATTTATAATTACAATTTTTTTTTTTTCTTCAGAAAAAAAATTTCCCCTTTGATTCTGATGGTTTGCTCTCTCTGTATGCGGTGCTCTAGCGCACTACCACCACTACATAACTATTTAGAAAGCAGTAGTAGATTAGTATTATAAAACAAAAAAATCTTTTTTTTGTTCCTCCTTTTTAGTGTTCTTCTCCTTCGAAGAGAAAAATGGACTTTTGTGTGGATAGGACAGCAACAAGCTTTATTCAGAGGGGGTGGCTAGGGCGCAAAAAAAAATCAACACACAGGACGACTTTGTTTTCGTGTGTAACGTTTTAGTGGAAAATACTTTTAAATAAGAGAGCGGGGAGAACGTTATTTTTCAAAAATGAAAAAGGATATCTCATCCCGACTAAGAACGGGGGGGTTGTAGTTGGAAGCAAAGGAAACACCGGGTGGAATAGTGGAATAAAATGTATAAAGGAATGAGAATTATTTTCAAATGCTATACGTAGCTTAGAAGAGCACCGCTAAAATTGACCTAGTTTGCAAGAAAATTGAGGTAACAGGAGATTTTTGAGGTCTGTCTGTCCGACAGAGGTATATGCATTCAATGTAGCTTCAGATTATTGGAATGTGCATACCTATCTGGGGAACGTTAAGAATCATATTTTGAAATTTATAGAATGTCTAACACCTACATAGAAGGGTTTAGTTTGGGTGGATGAAATTTATTAAGCTTGGAGAAAACATTAAGATGTGTTACCTAAGTTTTTGACTGTAGTGAGGAAGTATGTATGTGTAAATGTCTAGCGGCAGGAAAGTGTTCGAAAAGAAGAAGAAAGCATCAGTCTGTAGAAGGACGGCACTAAAAACAACCAACATAACTATTAAAAAGCGTATTACACTCGAGCTCAATCTTCTTACTAGATCCAAAAGCAGTTCGCGAATGCAGGACTAACTTATATTTGGATGGAAGAATAAATCTGCCAAGTCTTGTCTAGGTCCCTGGACACAGCAGGATTAGCGGAAATGAGGTTTAGAGGACTTCTCCCCATTTTTTTTTTTTTTTTGTTAAAGCTTCCATCGATGGTTGGGTTTCTATAGCAAACACAACTGAAGGTGGCGTGAGTCTCTAGGATACAGGCAGACACAACGAATATTCCCCGACGTTTTAAAGAAGTCCGCGACATTCTTGTTGCCTCTCAGCATAAAAGACTGCCAAAAATCTCAACGTGTTAGGAGAGGGCGACGACACTGTGGAGCACTTCCTATGTGATTGTCCTGCTTGTATCAGGTGGCCGATTTTTTTTTGGGGCTGATGTGATGAGTGCTGGTAACCTAAGCTCCTTATCACTGAAGCTCTTGCTCGACTTTCTTAGAAAGACGATAAGAATACACAGTAAAAGGGTTGTAACCGCTGGTAGTACAATAGACCTGTGTCTGAGCACTCCAGTGTGGTGTTCCAACATCCCGACAGAAAAAAAAAGCAAGAACCTTTCTATAGTTGAAGGATTTCCCTGATGAGACGCACATAAAATGCAACCAGACGCAGTGTCAAGTACCGACAGAGACAGAAAGTGGAAACGTTATTTACTACTAGGCTCCACTTTCTATTACCTAATTCAAACGCATTGTTCCTTGGCATGTGTTTTTTAATAGATTTTTTCCTTTCGATTCATAAATAACTCTTCTGCAAGACATACATATATACATATAGGTCAACCAGAATCAAAACCTCCTTTGATTTCAATATAACTCTCCCTAGCAGACATTACACATAACAAGTATAATAACCAATTAAAATTAACCCCCGGCTCTCGATCGTAAATTGCAGCACTAAATGCTAGTTTTCATATAAATTACAACTAGGTAGTAATTATTTAATTTAATATTCATTTCTTTCGATAATTGTCGCATAATTAGAGTTAACTACAGCTCAACAGCGGTGGTGGTGATGCCTGTTAACGTTTCGTAGAGTGCCAATTTTCTTCACTGCACTTATGTATGTATGTATGTAGGTTTAGGAAGATTTCTCCAATGGAAAACTTCACACGCATAAATCGAATAAATAAAGTAAATGCACCCCTACGCTACCCAATCACTCACCACACACCACCGTCCTATTTCATAGTAAAAAAAAATAAATAAAAAATTTTTTTGAAAAATTACAACAGAAAATAGTGTACAGAGGACAAGAAATCACCATTGGAGGCAAACATTACGACACGGTACCTATGTACAGCTGAAAGAGAATTGAAAAAAGAAACAAACGGTCCGGTTCGTTGTCAAAGGACCTGGTTTTATGTGTTTTTTTTTGTTCGTTCCCTCTGTTACTAGGAGTGTTGAGATTATAGGAAAAAATAAATAAAATACAAGGATATTCCATCTCGCTTTCGCTCTATTCTGACGTTATGTATAGTGGGGTTCCAATAAGAATTCATAGCTGCTATACTGCTGTGGTGTCTTGTGCGAGGAGGCTTGGCTCTTAGCCAAGTGTAAGTCATTATCGGTTTGACACTAAATAACAACCTATGCGTAGCGGGGGATTATTATGAGAAGACTTCCGGTTCGACAGAGCTAGGTGGGTTCATAAAAGGGTACAAGTTCTTTGACTATTTAACAGATCTTTAAAGTAGGTAGCTTCAAGGGATACAACTGAAAAATAAATCGGCTATAAATATGAAGAAGCAAGTTATTCATGGATGAGATTCACTCCTATTGGCCACTGAACGCTTGAAAGGTTTCTCTATTCTCTACAGACTAAATACTGATCTAGAAAGGTGATAGTGCTTGTAGGACAGACGACACTAACGAAAAGTATGCCTTAAATTGTGGAGAAACTGGAGAAGGTTTAAACTGCTATTTTGACACTTCAGTCGAAGGAGACTGTTCTTCAAGACAACTAAACCGCTTCAAAGTCAATCAGGTTTGGATCTATAGGACTGTTTGGTAGGACTGGGGCTGAAGAAAGGCAGTTAAATCGAAAACTAATCGAAAAATGATGCACTTCCGATCACTATCTTAACAAATAATTACTAAAACTATCGTTCTTATGAGCTTTCCATCAACCAGATCCTTTATTCTGACTGTTCCATTCATTATTTTCAATCGAGATACTGTAAGCATACACCATGCATGAATTAACCTACACACTTAAAATTGTAACCACTTATTTATGCAACATCATCGCTTCACCTGATATGTAGGTATTTAACACAAGTCCACGGGCGACATTTTAGAACTGATTAAACTTGAAAAGATTTCAAAATATTTTTACTTAAGTTACCCCATGATGGGAGTAAAAAGAAAGAGCAACCCCCTAGAGCGATAGACCAACTAAATAGTTAACATTGCGTTATCAAGCTTCCAGAATCACCCACAACCACACAAGTCCAAGTGAATTAACCCCCCCCCCCCTCAACTACCTTCCTAAAGTGTAATCAATTCTTGCGAATAGTTTGACCAAAATAAACAAACGTTACAACGGAAATAGACTACCTCCTACCTTTCTACAAAATATCCTTTTCTATTACTTGTGAAACTGCATTCAATACTTTCAAGAAACACGCCAACTAAATACATATAACACAACCCGTAAGGATGGAGAAAAAGGTTTCAGAAAACAAATTTAAAAAGCAGCCAGTGTCCGTCTGTCCCACCCATAAAAAAGGACGAGAGAGAAAAAAAACAAAAATTCAAATTTTTTTCTAAATCCCTCCCCTTTGTCTGCTTAACGTCCTTTTTTTTGTGTTGTTTTCTTTATTTTAACTTTCTTTCTATTTTTTTTTTCATCTCCCTCCTTCGTTCGGTATAGTTTTGAATGTGTGTTTTAATTGCAGAGAAAAAAAAAGGACAAGGATATGGCAAGGAATAGCAATATACTACTCCATACTATGGTTATTATAGTTTTTTGTTTGTAGTGTAAGTGAAAAGAGATGAAAAAAAAAAATTAAAAAAAAGAAAGTATTATCCTATGTAGTGTCCTTTGTGGTGTGAGGTGTTTTTTTTTGTATGTATGTACATCGGTACATAACTAGGATTGATAGTCACATAGATGATTGTGTGTCATGTGCCGTATAGCCCGATGTCTGAGAGATGGATAGAAAGGATATTTGTTTTGTAACACTTGGACATTTGGATTGACTTTATGTAATGGACTAGGTATATCGCCTGTAATGGATTTTGATAGATTATTACGATTTCAGTCACACGACTATTTAGTTGCATCTATCAAAAGACTGTGATTTGTCCCATGCAAAATGGATACCTACGCACCTTTGCGATTTTTTAATCGTTGAGACAATATAGTCCCAATAGAAATAGACTTCGTTCCACTTCTTTTGCGTCTAAATTGTTGTTTATAAAAGGGATATGTCTGCACTCCCGTAAATCGCAAGTGGGATTTTTCAATCGCTGCTGGTGAAAATCGCATGTGTGTGCCTAGCTTCAATGATGATGGACATTTTATCTACCTAACCAAAATACCATCAAACTACGAGTCCGTCCTAGTCACAAGTCCCTCCTCCATTTATCTAAAAACAATTGTTAAAAGCATTTCGTGACTCTTAACTTTGTAATAAATCGACTAGTACCGCCACTTCAAGTTAACAAACAAATTAAATCATGAAAATAATAAGAACACCAAACATTGATTACATTCCAACTGAATAGCTCCCACTTGCTGCACCTTTATTGAATAAGTTTCATCTACTTACAGGAAATTAAGTTATAAACTTTAAAATGAAACATTTTTGATGTTAAGTTCAAGAGAAAAACTCACGCAAAGGACCTCTCATTGGACAATATGTATGCATTGATACTGTAATGTCAGGTAGGTACCTAATCACATTGACATTAAGACAAGGGAAAACTTTGAACCGCCCAAAGGCATCATGTGGGAACATAGACAATTCCATAGTGGAAGATTGAAAATGAATACATATGTACACATGTACCTATGTACATCGGAATGAATAGAACCTCCAAACAAAACCCAACTACCGGACATTAATTAACTAGTTTGGCAGTCCAATTAGTTTACCTACATATCTATAAGCATTTTGTAATCATTAAATACGTCAATCTCCAATCAGTCCAGAATGCAAACTACTTTACTTACAATACCTGATTAGGACGACTACCTAAATGCAACGACGAAGGAATTTAACGGCTAGAAGCTTTACATTTACAATTCCGCAGAAGACCAAGTTGAAAGTGCCCTATGCCTTTGTGAAAAGATGATCTACTACCTATGCAACGAAGGAAATAAATTCAAACAAATTAGAATGAGGATTTTCAAATTGAATTCCACAAGTAATATAGTGGGTACTCTCTCAAAGAGAAAGAGATCAAAGTCACAACACAAAACACCCTTAAAATCGTTTAACATTCATTCAATGATCATACTACACACCACAAAATGACACACTTTAACAAGGTGTCATACACCCCTCCACTCGTTGTCGTAGTCGCCTAGGACACAAAACTTAAATCCAAGTTGAATCTTTTTACAAACCAAAATCAAGGCCAAACTTATCTACACATCCAAAGAGTTCAACAGCAACAGTAAGACAAGTTGAATGTACTACAAGATACGAAGTTCGCCATCAATACTAAAACATCATCATCATCATCAGCCACACACACACACACACACACTATTCCTTATTCCTTGTTCCTTCCCCTTATGCAATATGGTTTGGTGAAAACTTTTCGATAGTAAATTTCTCATAAACACAATAACAACAACAAAAACACAACTGCAAGGACGAATAAGGAAAAGAGAAAAATTTGTCAAATGTTCTTTCATTGTTTTGTGTCAATTTTTGAGCTTCTCGTCGACTAGAGGAGAAGGAGAATGCATCATTATTCAAAAACTACTCGCACACACATACGCAACGCACCCGGAAGAAGCATGCCGAACCCACCCGACCGAACACCCACCACCCTACTGTGTGTCGGTTCAAAACAAAAACTAGACATTTGGGAATTTGCCCATTTTCACCAAAGATTTTCTCTCCGTCGCTCCATTCGCTGGTTCCCTCTCTTGCTTACACGACGATGGGGAGCAGGCGGCGGCTCCTTACTATATTCCTATGTGGTGTATGCCTGTGTGTCGGCAGAGCACGTGTATTATTGCATTTGGCGCCGAAAATCGACTGCAAGATGTAAAAGGGATACAAAAAGTAAAAAAGGAAAAAAACGACTCAAAGGAAGAAAAGAATATTTGTGTATGCGCTTTTTTCTCATTCGCTAACGGGACTGGCCGGTTGACCAATGTTTTTGCAAATTTTTTTCTCCTACGACGAGCAGAGTAAAAATTTCCGCCAATGTTACCTTCGGTTGGTATCCTTATCCTGGAAGGATGCACACAAAAAAGTTAAATTTTAATTTCTGTTTCGTCTTTTTCGTTGGTTTGCCTCTGAAGTGGGTGTTTCTGTACGTTTGTGCCCCCGTCCCTTGTTGTAGCGCGGGCATGGAAAAGGAAATGGATAATGCGTGCGTATACTATCAAGGATATACACACATTATAAGGACGACGCAGCAAAGAACTTGTGTATGATTAAGAAGAAGAAAGAAACCCACAGCGTGACATTGAAAATGATTTTGATTTTGTCGGTACCGGCATAAGTATGTCGTGAGAGGGAAAGTGTGTCGTCATCTGTTTCGTTTTGAGCCGTCTTAAGGAGAATTCCAAGAAATTTTATGTAACACACACTGCAGTTTTGTTGGTTATTTTTTTTTTTACTTGAGTCGTGTCGTCATATATATACACACACACTCACACTCGGTTCGTACACACAAAATAGAAGCTAATAAGGAAAAGATATTTTCTCAAGGACTCACCTGAATTTCATTGACTAACTTCTCGCTGTTGAACTTTATGTCGGGGGTTGAACTACCCCCAGATGGGGTAAGTGCCTGCGGTGGATGCGACAAGGATGCTGCTGCTGCCGCTGCCGCCGCCTGTTGCTGTGACAGATTCAATTGTGGGCTGTGTTGTTGTTGTTGTTGCTGGGATTGAGTTTGGTTGTGCTGCGTTTGTTGTTGCATATGATTTTGTTGCTGCTGAAGATGTTGCATTTGCTGCAGACTGCCTGCAGCTAAGTGATTCGGAGTCATGTGATGACCTCCGGGAATCGGTGTGGTGAGACTGTTACCGGCGCCACTTCCAGAATCACCACCGTTTGGCAGTGATTCGTTCTGACCGCACTCGGCTTGTTGCTGTTGTTGCATGTGATGGTGTTGTAGCTGTTGCAGCTGATGATGCAGGTGAACTGATGCTGGGGCCGGACTGTTGGCAGATTGATGATTGCTTTGATCAGCATTGGGACCATTTTGGGAAGGACTTCTTGGATCACCGCAAGTGGTGTCGCCTGATCTTGGTATTGTGGTTGCTGATGTTGCATTCTCCGATGAAGTCACAGCTTCACCACTGTTATTAACTTCATTATTGTCGCTGTTGTTGTTGTTATTCGAAGTGAGGCTGTTGGGAGGCGGACCTGTACTATTGCTACCACTGCCAACATTGGCAGCCATGGCATTGAACAGAGACAAAGATTGGTGATTTTGGTGGTGTGAGTGTTGCTGGTGATGCTGTTGCTGAAGCTGCTGCTGTTGCTGATGATGGTGATGATGGGCGACTGTGGCAATGCCTATAGGCGGGCCTCGGGCCTGTTGCCAAAAGTCAGTGTCCATTTTGAATAGCGCTCGATTAGTAGCCTGGTGCTGATGTTGTTGCTGTACGTCTGTAGTCATTTGGGTGTCTACTGCTGCAGCCACGTTGGCGGCTGCTGCTGCACTGACTACCTGAGCGGGTGCAAGTGAATTCTGTTGCTGTTGATGATGTGGTAATTTCGTCAAATGTTCAGCCGCTCCGTCCAAGGGAAGGTGCTGCTGTTCCAAATGCTGTTGTTGATGATGATGCTGTTGCTGCTGGTGTGACAGGAGCGGTGTTGAACGCAAATCAAGTGCAGCTTCGGTTGCTATTTTGAACTGATTCAACAGCCACTGATCCACTTTTGAATGACTACCCAGTGCCTGTACACTTGGAATGGCCGCTACCGTGGTGGGCTGCTGAATTTGTGAAGGTATTGCCTCGGGTGGTATGGATGGTTGTGATTGTGTTATTTTGCCTCCGGTCGGTTCGTATTTGTATTCCGCTTGATGATTATTGCTAGTACCGCTTTCAAAATGCTGTTGTTGCTGTTGCTCTAACTGATGATGCTGCTGATAGTGCTGTTGCTGTTGCTGCTGCTGCTGATTGTGATGCTGTTGTTCGTAGCGATTTTTGTTATTGTATTGCAATTCCCTGGCAGAACTATCAGGCTCGTCTATAGAGTTACTCGTTGGTACTTGAGTATTTTGATGCTGATGATGGTGCTCCGGATTGTGATCCGAAATGCGGCGTAAATTGTCAACGGAATATGCAGTTACGTTACCTCCGGCAAATGGCACAAGATATGAATGATACTCGTCCAGCTTTAAGGATTATCTTTTCTCTAGTTACACTGGTGGTGATGACGTTAACAGTGTAGATATATGATGGTGGTGGCGATGGTTATGGCAGTTAATGCGATCGCAACACACACAAATTGTTCCTCGCAAACAAAATCAAATTGAAAAGTTTCCTCGTTAAGTGATTGGTTTGCGCCTTCGTAAGATAATTCGATTTTGCTGATGAAATGTTCTTTGGATTTGTCGTTGGCTAATTATTGGTAGAGTTTGTTGAGCCATTCACTTTGCGTGTTATAAAGTGGGGTTGTCCACTCCTCTTTAACTCGGTATATGTAGTTTAGAAATCTGGTAGGTAGCTGGGTTGTGATACGCTGTGTCCTTAGCTGGGTTTTTAGGGAGCAATTGGTTTTTCAGCTTCTTTCTGTTTTTATGGATGTGTGTGTGTTTATGTGGGTTATTTGATTTGCCTGTAAAAAAACAAAAAACAAAAAAAAAGTTGTTAGTGATCAATTATTTGTAAAATTTTATTTATAAATGCATTTGAGCAGAAAAGCAAGCGGAGAAAATTAAAAATAGAAGAAAGAATACCAGTTGTTAGTGGCTGACTGCAGTGGTAAAGTTGGTGTAAAGCATGAAATAGAATTTTTTCATCGACTACTGTCGAGACAGAAAATACTTTTTAAAATTTTGTGAAAGAAGAAGGAGATAATCCGTCGGTAGTTCAATGATTCTGGCTCGGTCAGATTTCAAGATTCGATTTTGCAGGTATTGAGACAAAAAAATCGCCAAGGATTACTTAAAGCTGAGATATAATTTTTGAATTGACTTTCCAATGGCAGTTCTTTGCCTGCAGTCTATCTTTTAGTCAAAATAAAATGAAAGATAGTCGAGTTGGCACAAAGTGCAAAGTTTTCTAGATCTTTAAAAGTAATTTTGTACAGAAGAGCTCCAACATAAAGAACCTAACAATTAAAGCGCTATTCTAAACAGAAATGGACTATCTATAATCAACGTGTCGCCAGGTCGCTTGTAGGATACGATAAGTTGTTTCTTGCATATTTTTCAGGCGATAATTGAACACAGACATTTGTCTGAATTCTCAAGGTATTCTAGCAATGGATTTGCGATTGTTGGACAAACGACTTGTTAAATATTGCATTGGCGATTGAAAAATTATTCGTTTAGTTCTATCCAGGTTTATACCTATAACTATTTGCAGGAATATGAATAAAAATTTGACTGAAAAAGTTAACACAGTTTAAAGGATAATACCGAATGAAACGACAAAAAATTACAAAACGCAATATTCGGAGACGAAAAAAAAAAAGACAAGAAATGACCAACTACTGTGGGTAAGTCATTCTATATCCTTATTTTGAAAATCACTTCGAAGTGTTTCTAGCTTCTCTTGTGCGACTTTTGTTCACACAACACGATTCTGGACGAACTTTTGTTTTTTATTAAGCACTGTAACACAACCAAAGAGAAATGAGGACACTTTAGTCAAACTATCTATGCCAATTGTTCTCAAGGAATAAATTAATAATTTCCAGGTGACAAATTGACTTTGAACAGCCCTTAAAATTCACAAGATACTTAAAAAGAAAAGTTCTGATTTTGCAAAGGTAGATATTGAGATTGCTAAATATTTGATTATTTTAAGTGCTGACATGTATAATTATCTTAGAACAATGTAAATTGCAGGCTATTACTTTAGATTTGCAAACGTTTAACTAGAAAATCCGATGAAAGTGATCATAAAATTTGTCGTAGGACACGCATCAAGACAAAACACGATTCAAAATTAGATTTAACTAGATATTTATTGAATCATAAAACATGATGTTTAATCACGCCGTAGTCATACTTATTTCAATGAAAAAAAAAATAAAAATGCACAACTTCCATTAACAATGAACACACTTTCTTCTAGAGACTAGATCTTAAGCTAAAAGGAGCAATAACGCTGTTCACTGATTTTAAAAGGATTTAATACTATAAACACAATAGAAAGATGGATTAATATAGAAAATTTTGCGAGGATTAGAAGGACAGATATTGTCATTTGGACTATGTAAAATTTTGCTTTCCAATTTTAATGACAATTAGTATGATACACGACAAGCAGTTTTCTACAAAAAAAAAATTTAAATAAATAAAACAAAATAAAAATGAATGCAAACTTAAGGAAAAATCTGAGGCAGTTCGTAAAAATTAAGCAGGTCTTTGCCAAAGGACATAGGAATGTAATGAACCTATTACTGCAGTGAATATATTTAAACAGACTGAAGACTTTTGGTGAAATTTTGCGTAACAATTTTTAGTGCTCTTCTGAAACTTGTGAGTCTGTAATCTGTTGGCTTTCTGGTTCATAAGAACTCGAAAAAAAGCCCACTGTCACAGGATGAAAGCCTCAATGGGCTTACTAGATTTTACAGAAAATATTTCACAAGGTTTGAATGAATTATTGAAACTAAATTCAGGGCCAGAGGCTCTGCCACATACCAAAGTTTAAATCGGTTCGGACACTTAATTTTCGTGAGCATAGATTAAAGACACAAAACAGACTCTCAGAAGTCTTTAAAGATGCTAGGCAATGCATCAAGGCGGTGTTTTTTTTTTAAGTAAAAAAAAAATTCTTCGAATTGTGGACACTTCAAAAATAGAACGCATTCTCATACAAATTTTCTCGAACAATTTTAACTTTAAAAATCCCTAAACTCTAAAATGATTGTTTTCCGACGCTCAGACATCGACAAAATAAGGAACAAGGACACTCTTAAAGAATGTAGGTCATGATAAAGAAATAATAAATTTATTTGCTATCAAAACTTCTAGAAAGGATTCAACTTGAAGTAAGATATAATTGTATCTGATTTCGAAAAAAAAGAAAATAAAAAAATAAATTAAAATGTTTTCTTTAAAACTGAAGATTTTTGTAAAAAACAAAAAAAAAAGGTTTCCCTTCGAGTCGAAATTATTTTAAAGACTAAAATTTTGAAATTAATTTTTTATCTAAAGGACTCGACAAGCACCAAAATAGTACAAGAAGTCTTTTAAAATTGTTATCAGGAAATTTATTTTTTTTTTTTAGATTTTTACCCGTAAAAACAGACATTAGCGTTCGGATTTTTTTCGGAGACTCAGCCTTAAAACCAAAAATCAGTTTTCAGAACTTTTAAATTCACAAAATATTTTTCAACTCTTAGCCGTAAAAGCAGATCTTAAGTGTTCAGATATTTTTTTTTTAAACTCATTTTGAAAGAAAACCCTAAATTTTACATCTAACTTTCAAAACATGATTATTCAATTTTTTTTCTCTAAATTAACCGCTTAAAATTGCGTGCGTGTGTCTCCTTTAACAGTCCATACCAGACCATTAACAGACAACATTGAATATTATTTTACTTTGCGCAATATTTGCACAGGAAATCACACTCCATATGTAATGCAACAGAACGATAAAATTTAAGAGAGCACTCTGTGCAAGTGCCAACCAAAATAAACAAATAAGAAAATTTTATATTTAAACAGACAACTAACTGATGGATGTGTGTCAACACAAGTCAACAGAAAATTTATAGTTTCATCCCTCAAATAGAACAGATTCAAAAGTGACCTACAAAATTTCCTGCCTCAGAATTAACAAAAAAAAAAAAAAAAAACTAAATCAAAAAAATTTATAATTTTTGGCGCCAAAAGGGCAGAAAATTTTAAATAAAAAAATAATTCCACATACGTATTCTCAAAAATTGTTTAAAACATTTCCACCTCCTCGGGGCTATTCACTTCCTTGACGCACTAGTTTTGTTTCACACAATTTTTTTTTCATCTATTTTTCTTATTTTCTTTTTCCCACTGTTTAACTTTTAACAGGAAACATTTTTAAATTTCCACACACAGGCTTTTTTTAAAAACATTTTCCCGCCAAAAAAAAGGACTTTTTTTCTCTGTTCGTATTCCTTCGTATAAGCATGACAAAGTTTAAGAAAGAAAAAAACAGAAAAAAAAAATCAAAACACCCGTGCGAATAATCAAGTCGGAAATTTTCGAATGTATTGGGTTACTTATTGCGGTATTTTTTTTTTTTTACATGTAGACTGAATGTAATGTCTTAAGGAAAAGCGTTTTCTTAACAATTCCAGTTCCTTCTTGAACGACAGATCCCGAGAAACTAACTTCAAAACGTCGTGTTTCTTAAGTATAAATATTATTTTCTTATAAACGGCGTACCACACACAGTTCACCCCCTTGCAAGTTTAAGAAGGTGTCTTCTTGCGCTCCATCATTTAGAGTGTCAACTCCCAAATTCAACGCGCGGCTGTTTCAATGGTTAGCAAAACTTGAAGGAATCGCACAATCTACCCTCAAGAAAACTTTCTTCGCCGCCGTGTTTGGGATATCGCAATTGTCTTGGAAAATTTCACTCGAAGGAAATTCGCGAAAGAATGAGAAAATTTATGCTAATCGAGGAGGAAAGTGGGGAAACATTTTCTTATGAGACTAAGAAGAAAATCGGCATGGTATATTCCATCTCTTTTGAGTGGAGTGCAACATTCTAGGGGTGTGAATGACTGCCTGCTCAATGAGAGCGTTGCTATTCCAGTGAGTGAAGAATAGGGTGGGGGTGGATGAATGAGTGAGTTCAAAATATTCCCTATCACACTTGTTGAGAGGAAATTTATTCGTTTTAACAGTAGTGAAAGATATACTCGAAGATGGTTGTTTTATTTTTTGCAATCCTGAGTGAAATGGCATACAAGGAACAAGAATCCGTGGGATATTTTTGAGCCGAGTGGAGCCACTCAAAGAGAACAATTTTTAAGAGAAATTGCAAATTATGCCATTAAAATTGATGTTTAGGAAGGACATGCGGGTGCTGGTATGTAAAAATCACAGCAGATGAAATTTTCACTGTTAAACTGCTGCTTAACAGAATTTTTCGAATAGAATTTCAAATGTTAAATCGTATGTGGGAAGAAAAAAAAAAAAAAACGAGGAAAATTTCGGTTAAAACTGGGTTCTATGGCTTGTGGACAAAGACTGGACTACCAATTTTAAGGGGAGGACTTGTTTTTTTTTTTTCTTTAATTCACTCGCGTTCAAAGGGTCATGATATGAATATAATTCACACAGCACTAGAGAAGTTTTGAAGGCTAATTGGGTTATTTTTCAAACAGTGAACTGTTGGTACTATACTAAGCCTAACATTTGAGAACGTTCTTTACTTATACCGACCGATTTTGATGTGTTCACTGAACGAATGCTTTTAGAAAACTACAGCGTTCGACAAATACCAAAAGTCGAATGACTATGCAACCAACTATACATGGCACACTGCTTCTTTGTCAAGCATATCAATAATCTATACACTTAGGTTAAAGTTTGGGAACGTTCTCTATTGAAATGCGTTTAGGAGACAAAATCTATTAATGTTGGAGTTAATAACATAGTTTGGGGGCCGTATTTAAATTGTTGCAAACCTATAGGGTTATTATGACGCATGACACCTTTAGATGACTACTGGTTACTGTGTTTGGCGAATACCACCAAAGGTAACCTAATGCACAAAAGAAATGATGAGCTATCAAACGTCACTATGCATAGTATTCTGGTTCCTGGTCAAACCATAAGCTGATATGTTTGGTTTTGATTCACGGGGGATACATGTACCTATAGAGCATGTTATAAATTTCATAGGCTGATGTAGATTTGAGTTGAGTAAAGGAATACACATATGTACGGGCTTAGTAGTATGAATAGATAGATATTACACATAGATACTAGTATTTGGAGTAGTGGAAATTGACGAAACAGGATGCCCCACAAGTTCATAGACAAGCATACCAATAAAAGAATGATTACACTCGCTCCTGTTCAATGAAGATCTATGAATGCGTTCAAATCCATCAAAGGAAACCCAACTTTCAGAGCTTGTATTCTGGACAGTGGATCCTGACTTGTAGGGGAAATTATCAATTGAAAATACATACGACACTGTAGAGATGTTACTTCAATTCAAAAGCAAAGTTCTACAAATCAGATGTAATTTCAATTGCTGAGTAGGGAGAGAATGAAATTTCATCCGATTAATTTCTCAAGGACATAGAAGAGCCCTAATTCACGTTTGATTTGCACTGAATTATACAAATGTATGTACGAATGGATTAGCTAAACAGATGACAATCTTATCAAATCTCTACTTAAAGTCTTTGTTGAGACGAATATCACTCCAATAACTAAAAAATATTGAAAATCACATCGATAACACTATAGATGCACTCACTAACCGCGCGCAATCCAGATAAGACTTATATTTACTTAAGCCATTCAATATTGATTGATCTGTCAACGAAAATTTCTATAGTTCTCACCTCGAATAAGTGCCAAACACGTCAGTTTCAGAAGTAAACTTCAGGACTTTCCACGAATGAAAATCAAAAAAAAAAAAAAATCAAAAAAAAAAACACCGGAAATTCTCCACAAAATTTCATGGACAAAACAGAAAAAGAAAAAAAAAAAACCGCGCGTTCCGATCAAAACCACTACAATTCATCTAATCGCATGGATAATTATAATTTCGAACTTGGTGTTGTAGGTGCACTTACAGTTGAGTGTTTTTCTTTATTTTTTATTTTTATATTTTTGCTTGTCTTCGTTCCTGTTATTGACTTTAATATTTTTGTATGTGTGCTGCTTTTGCTATGTGCACTAAAATTGCAGCGCAACAAAAATAATATTTAACTTGGAATTGCATAGAAAGTATTGTTGTTTTTGTAATCTAGTTGAAGGTAAATGAGCGAATATGTCTAAGTAACGCAAAAGGAAACTATATTGAACTGCTCGACTTTATGGGAACATTTTTAGTCCTAAACTTAGACAACTGAAGCAACAGTTTTGACTGAAATGTGTGAAAAACGAGGAGAGTATCTGGGAATAATCAGTGCAACTGAAATTATTGTAATCTTCTATGAACGTGGAAGCCAAGACTTAATCGTGAACTTTTCGGGCTTCCTTTGGACTTACACAACTATTAGTAGCACGACTGATTGCAAGCCAAATGTATACACATTTCCGTACCTGTCTGTAGGTTGTCTGCAGGGTTCTTTCTATGTTCTGGCAACAAAAAAAAAAGACAATTCATTGGTCTCAAAATGTTAGGAGAGCAACAATTCTTAAATGAATCAGATGGCATATTTAAGGAGCTGATGTGGGGTGCGTTCTGATTACTCAAGCCCTTTATCGCTGAAGCTCCTACTCCAACAGAAAAAGGGTTACACCTGTTGGTAGTACATGTTTTTATAGTGAGCATGTGTTCCAACATGGTTATTTCAACAGCCCGACAAATAAATAAACATCTCTTGATCAGACGATGACAAGCCTGTCCGCCATTCAATTTTTGTCAATAAAACCTATAAATTCCTTAAATTTTTATACAAATGAGAATGTGTTATACCTAAGGGACCTCCTCCTACACCGTCTTTGGTTTTGTAATCATCTCAAATGTTTAAGTGAATATTTGTTCACACAATTTCGACTCCAAAAATAGCTCAAAATATACAAGTTCAACTGGCAAAGCTATCCTTTAACTAACTAAAGTCAAACAAATATATATGTACATATGTACATAATGTAAATCCACTTGACAAGTATAAATCTTGAAAATTTCACTTGTCAGATGCACCGGTTTTTATGTTTTTTATTTAACTTGCATTCATGCATTTTTTTTTTGTGTTGATTTTAGTATTTAGTAAAAGATAATATAGAATAAGGACAAACAAGAAAGAAAAAAATAATTCGCTTGTAATAGAACGTCAGTACAATCTATCAACGATTAGATACAGTTGCCAGTTGGAAAAGTGTCGCAATTTTTTTCTATTTTTATTTTTATTTTTCCATTTTTATTATATTTTATGTTTACACAATTTATACACATGTGTGTCATAAAGGTTTAGTCGGTTGTGTGTTGTTGTCCGTCGTCGTCAATCCCAATTGAAAAGCAAACAATTTACACGCTAACAACGACGACGATAGAGATAATGATGATAATAACGAAGAACGTGAATGTAATATTCTAGTCTCTATCCTCTCTCTCTCTCTTTCTCTGTGTGTAAGACGCCAGTCGGTCGTTAACAAAATAAAATGTAAATTTGTCCAAATTACATACTCAAAGATGTCAATAAATGGCTTATAACATATTAAAGATACGTTAAAACAACTCAAAGTGAAGAAAGATAGCAAGGATAATGCATTTTTGTGAGTGCATTTCTCTTTTGAAAATTGCAATAAAATTGTATAAATAATAGAGAGAGAGAGATATAAACAGATAAGATACATATGTGTGTACCTACTTAAATCACGCGAATTGATATAAAAAAAAATAAAGACTCAAGATTCTAAATTATGTACCTACATACACTAACTATGGTGTACTGTGCTGTGGGGGTTAAACGAAATTGGGTTATGTCGCTAAATGTTATGACAACGACTATGATGCTATTGAAGATTTCATCAAAGCAAAATAAACCGCCTTAAGGCTTCAGATTGATCCATACACATAGTCGAAATAAAAGAACTTTTCTGAAAATAGAGAGGGGGAACTGCAGGCTTCTCAAGAATTGATGAAAACATGCCTTCATACCAAAGTCAGAAGTATGACTAATAATAATTTTGTCAAGACAGATCTGGCCGAACCTGGATCTGAAGCAAACAGAAAGACAGACTACATTGTTTGATAAGTAGGCATACGCCCCTCGATTGAGGGTATTCTTTCCAATGATTTCTGCTAAAGCTGTAGAGACAAGCAAGAGTAAGAAATGTTTACCCATCTTTTTGCAGGAGGCAAACCCTCAGCGACCTAGCTACGTACGATATTAACAAAATAAAGAGCTTCGTTTTGTGGGTTTCAATGGTTCGGAGGAGGAAATTCAACGACGAATTATGCGAGGACATACAGAGCAAATGAACACCAACACTCCGGCCCGGTCTGTAGCGTGACTGTAGCGTCACCTAAGTAAGTAAAAGTTTGAAATAACTCATCAAATATTGAAAAAGTTCAACCAACGTTGCATTCGACAGTCCAGTGTAAATATTTTCCAGCATTCTGATTGAAAGAATGTTAAAGAATACTTCAAAGCCACTCAAGTTGGCAGACAAGATGCCTAAGAATCCATACCTGCTCAATTCCCGGAAGCCGCAACAATATTCAGTTTTCTTTAAAATACAAGCAATGCAAGTGAGAGATAGTCCTCTATAATTAGTCTATCATACATACGTTTGTAGCACACGATATTCAAAGATAACATTGGGTCCTATTAGACGTATGCCCACATAAGGTGATGATAAGCAAGATTAACCCAACGATATATTAAGTTACAAATTCGTACTCATCTCTTCACTGTTCTCAATCGAATCTATAAAGCGTTGAATGTTTGAATAGATTCAGTAATGGTGTGAGCGATGAACAGGATTAGCCCAGCGAGGTATTAAATTTCAAAATCGTATTCATTCATATAGATTCGATGTAAATCGCTACAACAAATAATCTATTCCTAAGCCCAATGCAGTAACAAGAGTCATTACAACCTAAACACCAATAATAAGTAGCGGGATCAGCGAAGCAGGAAAACAATACATGTGCGGAAAAAGAGCAGCAGCAACAACAATTCCAGACATTATGACGGCGTTAACTAGTAAGTAGTCTGTTAAGGAAAGTGCATTGGGAGGGAGTAACGTTACGGGAGTTTAATGTAAAAATCAGAATTTCTCCATACGGTTCAGCAGCTTAAAGAACAAAATGCATCACTGAGATCGAGAGTCATTTCATTGGAAAGCAAATTGACGTTTTCTCCTTGTGATCCTTCAATGTCTTGTAGCGATTGTTCAGCGACCAGAAACAGCTTCGTTTTCAAGTCCATTTCCAGATTTGAACTCCTAAAACAAATTAATTCTTTCAAAAACTCTTAATTCCAGTTGTGACGATGGAATCGCAATCAACGTTATAGATATGCTCACACCTTATCAATTTCAACACTTTTACGGGTGCAAATCCTGAATTGACATTAAAAAATATCGCTAATCAACGCATTTTATCATACAACAACCAATCATTTTTTTAATGAATGCTAATTAAAAATGAGCGATCAACTACCGCCACCCGATACCTTTGTTGTGTCTACTTGTCTAATTCTTTGTCAATTAAACCTATTACACCCGCAAGCGATGACAAAACGAAAAGTATAAACATGTCAATTAATTTCCCAACTCTCGGAAATTAATTCTGCAATTTAACAAAACAAAAAATATATATACATATATATCGCCGTTCAGCCAGAGGATTGCATTCACATTTCAATAATTAATTTGGCCCTCTGAGTAGAGGACTGACTGACTGACTACCTATGTCCATGGATGCATGCAACTGCACTAGTCGAAGTAACAAAATGTTAGTGAATACGGGAAACACAATTAAAAATTAAATTTAATTATTTGAGCCAACACTGGCTCGTGTGGCGGAAAAATAAATACGATATTTGCAAAATGCTGTTTGTACAACGGACCCCAACCCGCTTAATCGAAGTGGGGTGGTACGTAATGCTGCTGCTGCTGCTGGCCCCCAACGCATACGCACTGTTGTGGTAGTGGTGGAAGCGGTTAATGCATTAAAATTTTGTGATAAAATGCAAACGCTTTGCAAGTGGGTCGAAGTGGGTGGCTGGGGGCTGAGGCTGGCATATGTGTGCTGCGGCTTCTCTCTGTGTGTGTAAAGAGCAGCAGTAATAACCAAATAAATAATAACACCCAGTCCCAGTGAAGTACAAGTTGAATATTTCTTTCGTTCATTGTATAGCCTAAAAGTAGTGTTCCTTGTACACATACGCACACACACGCAGAGCCACGTTTGCACACACATGTTGTTGGTTTTTTTTTTTTTTTTTTCAAGGGTTGCAACTGCAGTTGCTGTCCATGTCCACTCATACCTGCTTCAAAGTGCAGTTCCGTCTCTGTGTTTTTCACACACGTAACACTGACGCATTTGACAGTTGGCTTGGTGTGTGTGTACTTAGAAGGGTAAAACAGTTTTAAAGGATTTCAAACCATCTTTGTGAGGGGGTAGGGGGTAAATCCAGCGTTCAAGTGCGTACTCTCAAATGCACACATTTGTAAGCGCCTACATGCGTATGGTTGGGTAGGGGAAGGTGGGGACTTTTAGCTTTACACGCATATTTGTGTATACGAAGCCCGAAGCCTTTTATAGTGATCGAATGCTATAAAATGTACACATACACACTAAAAATACACACATATACAGACAGACACATGGAAATAAACTTTGGCGAGCCTTTGAAAGAGAAGGACAGGACAGTGTACAAATGCACAAGGCATGGTTGGATGCAATTTATTTGTGGTAAAAGCCGCGCGTACATTACGCGAAAGGCCTACACATGCATGTGTACTGGCAAATTGCATCAACTCGGCATCCGTTCGTTAAGTGGGCGACGGTGAATGGGGTGATGCAATAAGAAATGAATACACAACCCAAAAGGGAGGTTGTGGGGGATGGCAGCTGCATATCTAGAATGATGTTTTCTGTTGGTGTGTTATGCAGTACTTTTAAGAGAAAGGTGCCGAGCTAAGGGCGGCTTATGCCACGCGGGTGGTGTTCTAACAATGAATGCGATTGTATGTATGAGAAAATCAATTGATTATGGTTTTTCAGCAATTTCCTCGTGTCGCATTGTTATGTGTGTAGAGATATGGACTTATTGGTCGATGTGAAATAAATTCCTTGCTGTAGTGTGGAATCCCTTTTACATACCTACACAAGATATGCATAATTATCCTTGAGACGATCTGAAATGATGAAACTACGCGCGAAATTTGATGAATTCTCAACCATATTACACCCATCAAGAGGAGACCATCATGAGTGCATCAACCAAAAACGAATAATTCCTATTTCCTCCCCCCAATTGAGTTGGCGAATCATGTCTAAGGGAAATTTCTGGTTTTCCGTAGTGAAATCGAACACACAACAACTAAGGCGATCGAAAAGTTTCGATGGACAGTAACTCAATCTAATTATCAACTAGAGAAGGCTGAATAATTTACTAAATTATCTACCACAATTCGATTCAGGACGATTTCACCCCTACGATGCGTAATTATATGACTTTTTACCTATTTCCGACAATTGATAACTTGAGCGGATGTTTTTCTTGAAAAACAGGGGTTCTACCCTTAAAATGCTTGGAGAAGGTTTGCCATTGGTAGGAAACTTTCTCAAGACGACTTGGTTAGACACTTCTGGTAAGATAAGAGATAACCTACACTGTGACAGTAATGAGAAAGCCTGATAGACTTTGCAGTCTGTTGAACAGATGAATCAAAAGGTACAGTACAGAATCTATCATAAGCAACCAACTAAGGTAGATTATCGAATAATTTACCCGAATAGATAGTAAGGTTTAGAACTGGTAGTTGTTAAATAGCTTGCACCACAAACTAAACATTCTTCGCTTCGTTCAGCATAGGTTTCCGGGTAACAAGTCTAAATACATAGCATTTCACAAGCAAAGGTCAGTCATTCCATCGAAGCAAATCCAAGACGACAGTGACCCATGTCTCAAGAATCGAGCTGCCGTTAATACTCATCCCAACATATGATAAAAAAAAAAGTTTCTGGAGTCCTGTAAATACCAAAGAATTAGTTAACATCCACCCGCTCATGGAAATATATGCGCTTAGAACAAGAAATAAAGAAACGCGTATCTCTAGCTAGGAAGGACAACAAACACTATTGACTCAATATTATGTGTCGACCTCTATATGTATCTTTTTAAACTCTCCGCACCTTTTGGATGCAATTTAAATAAATAAGCTGCATATTTACATATTCAAGTACTATGTACGAATATTTATATATAATGAACACGCATGTGTGCACATGTTGACACATCAAGGATAATGGCAAATGACACTTAAAGCGCATTAATCAAGCCCAAAGCTCTAACTGTCCGGGTCCTGGTCAAGTAGGTGTGTGAAGCAATTTTTGGGGGCGATGGTGGTCGAGGGGATCACTTTGAACGAAACAGTTATAGTGGTATTGGTTCGAATTGCGTGTATGATTTTTGGATGCAGAAGGTTCTGTGTTTTTGGGGGAACCAAAAAACGCACTTGCTAACGCACACTTATAGAAATGGGTGTCGAAATATATATATATATTGTTCTCTCGCCTCTTGCTCCGCTTCGCTCCCTTCATTGTTGTTCCATTAATTCTCTAGGCTAATATATTTTGAGATATGTTCGCGCGTATGTGTTGTACCTTGTATACGCATCATTTGATGCAATTTTCGAGTATGCACGTACAATGTTGAGTTTAAATCGTGTATGCAAATGACAAGGACTCGTTGTTAGTTGTGTTTGTCTTCTTTTTTTTCCCCTCCCCCGTTTTATTCGTATCGCACCGCAAAAATGGAAAGAGAATGGAGGATAATGCGAATGCACATGCATGTAGGAGCGCGGCCGTTGCAAGGATAAAAATTTAAAATGAAATTATTTCACAACATAATAGCGGGTGTCAGGAGAATAAATCGCGGTGGCTGTGCACTTTCAATGTTGGGGCGTTGGCGGTGGATTGCATTTGTGATTACGTGTCGCAGATGCACTTTTTGTGTTTGTAGATAAAATACAATTGTTTTGGAATAGAAAGGGTATGCAGATATTGTTCTGTGTAATGGTCGTGCGGGTATTTTGCTGGGGTTCGCTAATTGATGACGGAACTTTCAGTTGAAATCCTATTATTTGTCCAAATAGAAATGCTTGATTAATAAGCAGTTGAAAGGTCGTCCCGACAGATATAAAAGTAATCAGTTCAATGAAAATTTTTTATCTCTACCAGTCTACCCACATGGGTCATGTAGGTATATTCAGAATTCCAAATTGAATGGAGTTTGTTGTCCAGATTCTCAATCTATTGTTTCATTCAACATGCACTCTGTATGACGTGTCTGTACATTTTGTAGTGAATACATTCACCTATAACAAAATAATCCTCACCGGGGGTGTTACAATTCACAAAAAGATGGATAGATAAGAAACTGACAATAGATCAAAGCCTTTTGGTTAAACGATGTCGTTGCCGTTCCATTGTGCATGTCACAAAAATGATTGAAGGGTGAACAAATGTGAATGGCAATGGAGTCAAAAATGTGTAAGCCTGAGACAAAAGAACGTGAAAAGAAGGTGCAAAACTAATCCTTTGAACGCCTCACATGATGGGAAAGCTTAAGTAATGGACTTACATGCTGCTCTAAAAGATATCGAACTGAAATTTTCGTATTCTCATAGAGCTTTGAATACAGAGATCTGTGTCCATCTGTAAGACTACAAAACAACGTGAACCATACGAACGAATCTAATCTGATGACTTCTGGTCAAGAAACTGTGTACAGAAATAATCTTAAAGTTGAAGGACACACGTCACATGATGACGAAAGTCAAGTTTAGACAGATAACGTAAAACTGCAGAGCGACATCAATAAGAACTCTTAAGACGGATGGAAAATTGAGAAAAATACCTAAGAAAAACTCCACACCAACCAACTTCATATATCTGCCATCATCTGTGACCTGATGAAGAGAATCCCAGAGTACCACACACAGTCACACCGGTATACGCTGACTACCTCTCCGTAACCTAACCTTCATCTGTAACCAGCAGCATTAAAAGCGTCAGACTTCAATCGAAATGTGTTGATGAATGCCTCACGATACTAAGAGTCAATAAAACACCACGATTTTGATGCTCTGCTGGGTTCCTAGACACGTTAGAGTGGAAGGCAATGAAAATGTATATGAACCAGCCACGAAAGGCGCGGACTGACTGACCGAAACATACTACCCGCACTTTCAATAGGAAAAAACCAAAACAACCCTTCTGTTTCTCTGAAGAAACTGCATTAGAACATTTGTCGGTTCAATAACTGGACACTGGAAACATCACTGAAAGACTACGCGTCACAACAGACTTCTGCAACCTGTGAAACATCTCTCCAGGAACAACGATAAACCTATATGGGTGACGAGTTCTTTGATCGCTTGCGTGACATGGCAAACTTAATGGTCTTCGAATGGAGCTGTAATTTGCTATAAAACAGCAATAAGTCTAACAGTCGCTAACGATCAAGTTGAAGAAATTAAACTCATAGTCAAAATTTTCCATTGTGTTTGGACAATCCGGCACCTTGAAACAATTGTTACTGCAAAGAAGGAGAACTTAAGAAACAGCAAGCTAGGAACTAACTAATCACGGGCGCTTTCAATAGCGAACAAAATTGACGCTGCGTCCGACAAATAAAGCACCAAAGAGGTTAGAAAACAAACAGGAATGGCAAAATGAACTCCAACACACCTTTACACGGAAAATGGGTCTTTTAAGAGCTAGGAGCAAATGAATTCAAGGAATAGACACCTTCTTTTACGGCAGAATTCAAAATTGCTATGATAAAAGTTCATCACAGATCTCAAGGCAATTCTACAGGGTTTCTTTGGCCGACTGGGGACTTCACAAAGTAAAATCACTGGATACCATGGTTTTCATGGAAATAAATCATCAACAACTTTTTTTCATGTACATACCTGAGCAAAACAAACGATTTTTCCGCAACAAATTCATCTTTAGTCGTTTTTTGATCGCAATGCTGATTTCATACGGTATAACGGCAAGCTTCGGCAACGACCAACAGGAATCGACAAAACCAAATCGGAAAACACTTCCTTCCATTTTTTAACAACACAATTAATAATTTAAACAATTTCACACACATTTATCGTTCGATAGTTAGCAAATTTAACAATAAAAAACACTTTAAATTGAATTTAAAACACAAATTAAATATTTTTTTTATGGAACGATCGAGAAAATGAACCAATTTTTGACAGACGTGTGGATGATATGTGACAATCGAATTGGGATTTTGTGGTTTGTGGAAGTTGAAGCGAGAAAGCAATATTGCTAATTGATTTGACCACAAAGAGCAAAGGTTTGTTCGTTATTTTTAAATCCACTTTCCAGTAGCACTTAAACTTTGATTTGACATTTTTAAATAATTTTCAAAGACAGGCTTTTTGAAAAGGGAAAATGATACTAGCCATACGACGTGTCCTTAAATGGATTGATGAATTTATTGTTGTATTGCCTATTAGAAATTGAAATCATTGTCAAAGATGTGAATTCATCAAATTCCAATAGGACTTGTGTCTAGTAGGAGCATAAGAGAAATCTTATAGACCAAGCTTTTAAGATTAGGAACTAAGAAATTAGTGGACAGCGCTATGTCATATATGAAAAGAGACTTTTCTTAAGTGTAGCCTTGGCTTCTTTTCCCTGTGATGGACCGGGGTTTAGGGAACATTTTTGGAACTGGTTACTTGTTAATTGTTTTTATACAAAACAGAGGCAGAAGATTGAATATTTTGTATGCAGCTCACCAACAAGTGGTCTGATATGTCACTTGGTGGTCAAAAAGTGTCAAATACCTATCATATCGTCTCTTGAGTTCTTACTTGTTCTACAGACCATTTATCCTATACAAGACCTTAAGCATCGACCTAGTCAGAGGAGTCCAAATATAACGACTAAGATGCCTGGGACATGTCGGCTGGGAGAATCTTCGAATATACCCCAGAGGGACGATGGGATAGAAGAAGACCGTGAATCGGGTCGACACCAACGCTCCCAAGAATCTTCGAATCCAACCCGAAGGGACAACGCAATGGAAGAAGACCTCGCCTAAGGTGGCCCGCACTAGTAGAAGGGGATCTCAACCAACTTGGAGTGCGTAACTGCATGCGGTGAGCTAAGGACCGGACTGACTGGAGAAGCTTGTTAGTTGAGGCTCTAGTTCACCCCGAACTGTAGCGCTCCCTAAGGAAAGGGGCCTTTCAACTAACTTGAAACTGCCTGATATCATAAGTAAGTCATATAGCATTGCCAGATCGAATTAAACCAAGAGACAGAGATGGGAAAAGGATTTATAAAGTTCTTTCTAATGGTGTGTCAAATATCAAAAACATGCATAATGCAACGTGCATTAGTATACCTAGACCAATGTAGAATTTGTTAAATTTAATCCTAAAGCCTTTCCAATAGGCTTAGGCTTACATTGTTACAAATTAAATATGCCAAAGCTCTGTCTGGCTCTAATGGTTGGCAAATACTTTGTCGTATACGCATTTTCACTTTGTTTTGTTTAAAAATCAAATCTCCCACCAATTGATTACATTACTTACCACTCATTTAAAAACCCTCCTCCCTCCCCTTTGTATATCAATAGCTAAAATATCAAAAAATAAAATAAAATTAATTATTTCGCATATGGTAAGCATGTCCAAGCCCTACTACAGTGCATGTCTGTCAGTTTATCATGCCGCTGTATGCGAAATTTAAATTCAAATTAATAATAGATAATATTTTAGGAAAAAAGAAAAAAACTCTAAATTCTACTATTCATTGCTTAAATTAAAATAAATCCGCAAATTGCCTATTAGAGCGCTAAAATGAGCACACCAACAATAGCAGCAATAGAAACAATAACGGACGTACACCCTTCGAGGATGCTTTAGGATGCGTGTGTATGTTATACAGAGGGGGGGTAAAAAAAAAAAAAAAAACTTTAAATTGCAATTCGCATGCAAAAAAGGGGATGTTGGCTGCATGCCACTCCTATTTTTTGCAGAGAGCACGCGAAAAAGCCTACCTATCAGCAGAAATTTTTAATGCACATGGACACTGCCACGGACACATATGTAGGCAGCTTACATACAAGGTGCATATAATTATTAAATCATTGAATTTTAATGGAAGTATCCCTGCAGCATCCTCTGGATACAACACGTTACGCATGCACTGCTTAATCGAAATCGATGGTTATACAATAATCGCAAAAAGGGATAATGTGTGTGCACGAGTGGGTTTTTGAGGGGGAGGACTACACAAAACGCATATGGTTCTGGATCGAAGTGGTGGCCTCGTATGGTTTTTTTTTTTTTCTATTTTCCTTTCCTTTTGTAGGCGTGTGGATGTTGGTTTTTTCGATGAAACTGCTGCACAACAACAACGACAACAGACATTACTATGCTATCGGCATTGCTTTGCAGTTGCACGCACAGCTCTTAGTGTAAAAACTTTGCACAGGAAGGGATGCTTTATTAAAATATCGCTTTGGACACGAAATTTCAATGGCGGGAGGTGTCATTGTGGCAAAACTATATATAGAACAAAATTTTCTATCACAAAATTCAATTTTCCCAATCGAATACAGATTTGATCGCGTGTGTGAGTGGGGTGCGTTGCATTTCCTTTTCAACTTCGATGCAGTGCCGCCACACTGTGATCGAAGTGGTTGGTGGTCCTGTCTGATGGGACAATCTAAAAAATAATTATAATGATTGAGAATTTCAGTGTGTGTGCGTACATATTTATAAGCAGGATATTCGCGCGAGAATTGTGCGTTTCCGCTTAGGTAGGGAGGGCGTGGTCTGGCCTGGCATCAAAATTTGCTTTTTGACTTTTATTGCTTTCTTTTATTGGTACGTGGCAATGGTAGGTGTAGCAAGGTTAAGCGGTAAAGCGGACGTACATCCCATTCCGTGTGTATCGAATCAAAAAACTAAATCTATACCCTAAAAAATGCAGTGCATGCATGCACTTGCAACAGTGGAAAGGAGTGGCTGGACAATAGTAATTTAGGTTTTCATTAATATTGTAATAAAGCAATTGAAAACGATCAAAGTTTGGGATGGTAATCAAGTGGTCTATTGTTCAACATTGCGGGAGAGATATGAATCCTTCACACACCCATACGCAGCTTAATTCCTTTGAAGACACTTCATCACTTCAATTTCTTTTTCTTAAAATATTTGCCACAGAACTTCTCAAACGTCTACTCTAGACATTGAACGAAATCGTTCTACCCCAGACCTTCTTAGACAGTTGACCTTGAAATAAATAGTTCTACAACAGACCTTCTCAGACAGTCTACAGTAGCTTACTATCGCCAATCGAATCAAGTTCGCATTTTGTCAATGCAAGTTGAGCCAATGGTCAAGACATGAATGTGAAACCTCTCGGAGCTTTTTAGGCATTCTTCGATGAAACACAAGCACTAGATTGTGTTGACTACTCGTACTCTATGCTATGCGTACTCCAGCTATGAGCGTCTTTGAATCCCAGCACTCACTTTCTCGAGACAAATGACAAGTAAAAGGCAAATCTTCGTTTTAAAGACAAAACAATCGTGCCATGATGCAAGCACCAATGTCACTGTGTCTCAGGCATCCCTGCCAAACTGTCTGTCTATGCAGGATAACGATGGGAGAATGCTCGCTGTTCCATCGTTGGTAACGACCTCACCGAAACCTTTGATGACAAAAAAAAAGAAAAGGATTTAGATGCACTGTCATGCGACTTCTTCAACTCCCAAGTCAACACAAGCAGCACAATTTTTCAAAAGCCGGTGCAACGAGTATTGAGACAGGAGAGGCTAAAATGGTTAACGAGGGGAAAACTAAGTATTTCCTGGGACATCCAACACCGAAGGATCTTTGTCTACACTTCTGAAAACGACATCTCATCAGAAATCCGACGAGGAATAGCTCTTGCCAATCGCTGTTTCTTTGGGCTGAGAAATCAATTGAGTAGTACGGCCTTATCCCGAAGAACTAAGGAGATTCTATACAGGGAGCATGGACTCTATTGAAGGTGGATTCTTGGAGCGAAAAATTCTTCGTTTCGTTTGCGTTGGCGGGCATTGGAGGAGGCGATTCAACGACGAATTTATGCGAGGACATACACAACGAATGGACACCAACAGTTTTCGAATCTAGGAACGCAGTAAAGAATGCCCTCGTTTAAGGTGGCGCGCACATCTAAAAAGGGACCTCAACCAACTTGGAGTGCGTACCTGGAGGTGGTTTGCTAAAGACTGGGGTTATCTGGAGTTACAACCTAAGTTAGTAAGTGAGACAAGGGCTCGGAAGTTCGTTGTAATGGTTTAAGAATCAAGCGTCTTGGAGTTGGGGATATAAGGGTTAAATACTTCAATTTAAAGAATGCAGTCAGCCTGTACAACCTGGTTAAACTTATATATATGTATATACGTAGAGAAACGAATAAAATAAAATAGAAAAACAAAATGTCTTCTTACTCACCTGTCTCAAGCAACTGGAAACACTCTGCTTGCGGATTTTCGCTTCAAGATCTCGGTCAAATCAAAACACCACTTGGTGGTGGAACACACACTCGCTCGGAACAATCGATTATTGAACAAATCTTTGTCTATTAGTCTGTCCCGGCATATTATCATTGTATTTTGCACAAAAAAAAAAAAAAATGCAAAATAAAAAAAAAACGAAAAAAAAAGAAAAAAAAAACCAAAAATGTATCTCAGGGTAATCACGATTAATTTCACTGCATTATTTCAAAGTCATTATTACTTTGTCACACAGTTACTCGCAGTTGGTATAGTTGGGAATGTCAGTGTTACGTTCTTTATTACTTTGCATTGGCAAGGGCTGTTGCTGCTTTCTTGGGTGTTCTTTAGCATGCAAGGCCATTTTTTTGTTTTTTTTTTTGTTAAATTTATATTTATTTATTCTTAAATTTGTATACACAAATTGATTTATATTAATTTATTGTTTGTACTTGATTTAATTTTTCTTATAAAATTTTCGGCTTTTTCTTTAATTTAAGGTGGTTTTGATTCGAAATGTTTTTTTTTTTCTTCTTTATATTTAAATTTTACGTTTAAAAATTAATTTAAGGTCCCAGAGATGGATTTTTATTTTTAATTTAAATTTAAATATTCTTTTTGTATGTGTGTTTTTTTTCTTCTTTTAATTCTAGTACTTAATTTTTTGTCTAAATTTAACTAGAAACTAATTTAATTTTTTTGTTTTTCACAGCGAGAAGGGAAAAAATCTGTTTGATTTTATATAAAATTTTGATTTTTCTTTCACTAGGGTTTATTCTTTTTTGCTGTCAACAGTTTTTGTTTTAACAAAAAAAATATATGTAATAAAAAATACTATGATTTTTGTTTGACCTAAACTTTTTTTTTGTTTTGTTTTGTTTGTTTTATTATTTCAGTTCAGAATGCTGTCTTAAAATTTTTATTCATCACTCGTTTTTTAAGTTGTGTTGTTGCCATTTGCTTTATGTTTTTTATTTTTTATTTGTTTTTATTTTGTTTAAGGCCAAGTTAAGGCACACGAATTTTCAGATAAGGGTTGCTGTTATTGGTTGTTAATTTTTAATTTTTTTTGTTAGACGTTCTATATATATATGTATATAATACAATGTGTGTTTATTGTTTAAAAATGTTGAACAGATATATATATATATGTACACCACTTTGTTTTGTTTTTTTGTTAAACAGAAAATAACAAAAAAGAAAGTATGTTAATCTAATAATTGTTTGTTTTTTTTTTCACTTTTTTTTATATAAAATAGTTTTTGTTTTAAAATTTTTTAACGATCACATTTGGGTTTCCCGAAAAGAATTTTTTATTTTTTATTTTTGGTTTTTTTTATTATTTTTCTTTTGTATGTGTATAGGCCTAAAATATCACTATAAATGTTTCGACGACTATCTCCGCGCTTCCCAAAAAATAGTCCGCTTTATTGAGTTGAGTGTCTTATGTCTTTTTTTTTTTGTTTTTTGTTAAATATGATTTAATTTAATTTTACTAGATATTTTGTTTAGTTTCTTATAATTAAATAGTTTTTAACAATTTTGCACAACATGATAAATGAACATTAACGTAAAGAAGAAACTAATATATAAGTCTTGAACGATTTTTTTTGTAAATGTTTTAATAGTTTTTTTTTGTTTTAGTATTGATTTAAAACTAGCCCGTTTTTGTTTTTTGTTTATTCACTTTGTAAAAGAATGTTGTAGCCCACAACAAGACTTTTTCGCGTGTGTATAATCGAATGGTTTGTTGCAATTGATTTGATTTTTATTATTTATATTATTTTTATGGTTATAGTTTAATTATTTGATTGATATATGTTTGATGTGTGTTTAAAAAAACAGAAAACAATTTAAAAGAATAAGAGAAAATAATTTAAAAATTTAACTAAAAATTATTTCATATATATAAATATAAAATGATTCTGTTTTGTTTTTTTCCTTTATGCTATAAGCTAAATATATGTATAATTACTTGCCTGTTTTGTTTTTTTTTATTTTTTTTTTATTTGCCCTGAATGTTAGTTAGTTTTTATTTCGAAAAATTTAATCTAATTTTAGTTGATTTGTTCCCAAAATGTTTTTTTCTTAAATTTTGTTAAGTATTTTCTAGCTTTCGATGAATTTTATAAAGTTTTTATTGAGAGTGTAGGTGTTTTAAGGAGTAAGTGGTTTTTTTTTTTTTGTTTTTTCCTTATAGTTTTAGGAGGAGGATATAGAGAGAGTGTGTGTAATTTTTTGCGTATTTTTTTTAGCAAATGCTAGCTGTATGGTAAATGGTATTGAAAACTGTATGTTCCGGTGTCAGTGTTATTTTGTGTAATTTCGTAGGAATGTATTTTGATATTTACTTCCAAATTTATTTGAAAGTTTATATTTTTGTGTTTTTGTGTGTGGGGATTTTATTTTTTTGTTTTTTACTTGTTTTTTTTTCCTATGTAAAAATCAAAAAAGAGAAAAAGACTGCAGAGATTGTAATTTTGAACTTAAAATTTGTTAGCCAATTTGAATTTTGTTAATTGGTTTTAAAAAATAATAATAATTTTGTGGTTTTTTTTTTTTTATTATTCTAAATATTCTTATATATATATAATTTGTTAATTTTTAGGTTTTGTTTTGCAATAACTTTAATTTCGTAGAAAATTTTGTTACGTTGATTTATTTTTTATTTTTTATTTTTGTTGACTTTGTACTTTTGGTTCCGAAATTAGTTATGAATTTTGTTTGCTTGGTTTCGTGATTTATATTGATTTTGTTTTGTTTTGTTTTGTTCCGAAATCGTTTGTTTTAGTTGCTGTGATTTATTTTTCAAGTTTCGTTTTTTTTTGGATTTATTTTATTTTTATTTTTATTTATTTTTTTTTTTTTTTCAACTTAAAAGTATTGTCCGTTCTATTGGGAAATTAACTGAAAGTGGTTAAGTTTATTTATTGGATTCTATTGCTCAATTTTTTTTTGTGGTAAAGTTTATAATATTTCTTGGTCTATTGCGATTTTAAATTATGATGATTAGACCTGAAAATGGAAAAGGGGAACATTTTTGTTTTCTTTTGTTACACATAGCACTGGACACGAACTTGTGACGCACAAAAAAAAGGTAAATAAATTTCCGTCAGAATTTTCAATTGTTTAACAGACTTTGTGATGGAACCATAGGTAAACAAACGTAGATATAACCAACAAAATGCTTTCATCTAGGTTTCATACACTCCACAGTCTCTATTGTATAATTCCTTATGAAGCCTTGCTGTAGCTAGGAAACGCATTGATCTCCCTTGTGTCGATACCATTTCACTGATTAAATAGGATGAGTTAATTTCGTCCTCCACTGACTACTCATCTTAGTCACACTCATCAGCATCCAGGTCACGTGAGTTGTGGTATTACAAAGGCACATCGGCGGTACCGGTATTTCTACCTACCTAACTCAACTGTCTACCTAACTCTCAAGGCTAACTTTAAGAAATGTTTTTCAGTAAGCCTTCCAACCACAGCAGACTGGAAGAAGGGGAAGGTGAACGGATGGCTCTACGGAGCTGATGAAAATATCGAGATCTTTCTGCCTACCAGACTTCTTTGCCAGTGTCTTCCAAGTAGAGCTCTTTGCTATCCGCGAAGACTTCCGCACACTGGAAAATTCTCCAACACTGTTGTCATTATGGATAGCCAAGCCACTATCAAAACTATTGTTTCGGTCACTATATCCTCAAAACTGGTAGAGCACTATCACACCTTCTGTCGCAGCTACAAGAATAACAACGAAAAAGTGTATCTGTTCCACTTTCTCTGCAAATGCCCAGCCCTGACGAGGGTCAGACAACTTCCCAGAGATATCCAAGAAAAGGATCGAAGAACTCATTCTTTTTCTAGAGTGGCAGGCAGACACTTAGACCAGGTATACCACATCAATCTTCAGCTGAAGACTGTCTATACTAGCATTATTATGGGACACTACGTCTTTGCCAAAGATTTCTGCGGGACATTTCCTATGTGATTGTCCTGCCTTACTCTTACGCTTATTAGGTGACCGATTTTTTGGGGGCTGAAGTGATGAGTGCTGGTACCCTAAGCTCCTTATCACTGAAGCTCTCACTCGACTTTCTTAGAAATACGGTAAAAAAAAAAAACACAGTAAAAGGGTTGTACCTGTTGGTAGTACAATGGACCTGTTTTTGTGTCTTAGTGCTCCAGCGTGGTGTTCCAACATCCCGACAGAAAAAAAATAAATAAATTTTGGCGTCAGCCTGGAAGAAGCTTGCTCCAAAGTAGGCTCTTCTTCGAAATGAAATGGCAGGACATATGTACACGAAACGGGACATGGTACCTTTGAATTGAACAAAGTTTTTTGTTTCTAATCAAGGAGTGGACAATGAAGAGGCTATCATTTGCCAATGGATTCGACTTGGTAGTTAGATAAGTGTCCTGTGGGACTCACTTATGGTCAGAGCCCATTTTGATGAAATTGACAACCTACTGGGTCTTTTTAAAAATAATAAGTGACGACATTACCAGCAGAGATTCAAGGATAAAATAGGTGTGTATTCACGTTTTGCACTAAACGAGCTTAAAGAGGTGTATAACCGTCTCGGTATTGCCGTCGGTAAGTTTAAAAAAAAAAATTTCTTTGTATTGTTGAATACTGAAAAGAAAGGTTGTTCATTCTTCGTTCGAAAAAATTAAAAAAAAAGAACGTGACAAAAATGTACGTAAATTTAAAAAGGACCTCCGCCGGCAGTACATTGAGCATAGTTTACCTCTGTGTAAGCTTTGAAAAAAAAAAAAATTGTATTCTTTTTTAAAAACTTATTCTAAACATTGCAAGGATATATTTTGACAGTCTTTTTTGGTTCTTAAATCGTTTGATATTTCTTTGAATTTCTTCATCACTTTTGCTGTCCTTCCTTTCTCTTTGGAAGTTTCTTCTTCGATTTTTACACATTCACAACTTATTTTCTCCGATCACTTGGATGTTTTTACACTTTTTTTTAAAAACAGTTTTTTCTTAATAGAATTCTCTACAAAATGGCTACCCTCACATTTGCATAAGTTTATTACACAGCACATACACTTTTAAAGTTCAAAAGAGAAAATTTGACCAAAAACAAGAAGTATGATAGAAGAAGAAGCATATAAAGATGGAAGAAGTAAGAAAATGAACAGACTCCACTCAAGTGTGTGGACTGTAAGCTTGTAAATTTTCCTTTGGTTGTCTTTTCTTCGATGGGTATATGGTAATTCTATTCAAAATGGACGTAACGACATATCAGAGAAAAAGGAAGAAAGGACAAAATAATCGTACAAGGAGTACAAAAAATAAACTCTTAAGACTAAGAACAACAAAAATAATAAACAAAAGATCAGATAGTGCTGTGTCGCAAGGTTAACACTAAGTTTTTTTGGTTTTTTCATTGCACTTTTTAGGAAAAACTTTTACAAGTTTTTTTTTTTGGAACAGAATTTGATTTTTCACTAAAAATTCTGACGGAATTTTATTTAGATTTTTGTTTTTTTGTTTTCACTAATTTATTATAAAGCACTTGTTTTTTTTTTTTTTTTTAATATTTTTTAAAGTTTTATTTAAAAAAAAAAATTTAAAAAAACTTGCTTGATTTATTGTATGGTTGAGAAGAATGGAAAAAAATGTTGCCGGAAAAATATGTTGTGTGTTGTATAACCCAGCTAAAGGCTTATTATGTTTTGCATGGACAATTTTTGAAGCCCGACATCATCCGAAATCGGGAAACTTGTGCACGTGAATGTATTGGTGATGATGCACAAATACCTTGACAGTTGGAGAGTGATTGCGTGCGTGTGTGTGTATGAGGAAATTGGAGGGAAATATAACCAACATGCAGTTGCAATTTTGCAAAATGCATCCATCGAGAGTGCCCCCTTTCCATGTGTATATGGGCCGGTCGGCTTATTCCCATGCTACAGACTTAGCCTATCCGTGCTGGATGCTCAATCGGCCCTCGAACTAACAACGTGCAACGGATAGGAAAAAGTGCATTTCATTCACGTTCAACAAAGAAGAGGCAGGCAGACATGCACGAACAAGTTGAATGCCTCAAATTGGCAACTCACCCCAGAAGGTCAAAACTGCATTTCCACATTGATGCAGGCGGTTTAAGTTGCAATACAGCTTGCACGCATACCACCTCTAAGCTCACCCTAGCCGCTCAATCGGCTTGTATCGGTATGCATCTAACTGCTGGGACAGGAGGAGTGTGTTCAAAAAACCCTACACACCCCCAGAGATTGTGATGGTCCGAAATATAAAATGCCACAGCAGAGTCGGACGGCTCAACCGCCCAACCGACCGGCCGGTTTAAGTGTATACGTCCTCTGCTTTACCTGTGTATGTGTGTGTGTGTGTGTGTGTGTAGGCTTCACATATGAATGTTCCATGTCCATGTGCTGCTGCAGTGCGTGCGTATATTATAGTGAGGTGAATTTTTTGGAAGAGAGTCCTCTGGTTTGGTCTGGTCTGGCTATCCAGTCCATCTATTGATATATTGTCATTTTCCCTTTAGTATTGGATAAGAGAAAAAAGGTGAGAATCTCCGCAACACACACATGTACAATATTACGCATCCACCATCCTCCAAAAAGTTGGAGGAAACGCAATAAAAAAAAACAAAAATCCATTTCTCCATGCCGTGCATACACTGGGGTGTTTCACTTCTTTTTTCTGCGAAACGATAGCGAAAAAGTAAATAAATGATATATCCTTGCAACAAGGATATACATTTGAAAATTTGTTTCCTTCCTTCCTTACATTTGCCGGTGTTTTTTTTTCACATTCACATGCCAAAGAGGTACCCGGTCCCTCTTTCAATGCCACGTGCCGTGAAGAGAATTGAAAAGTTGCATTACCGCGAGTAGGCAGTTTCTTGAAGTCTTCCAATGAACGTTAGAAATGATGCCAACCTTTCTGCATGAGTGTCCATATGGCGTCAACGACCTCTCAAACTTGAAGCACAAACATCACATGAAATTAAATTCTTAAAAGAATGCCGCTTCGCTTAAAACATGGAAACCCCTTAAAGTACCTAAAACCTATTTTTGAATCCCAGCAGTTACAGTAACAGCCACCAGACTTACTTCCATTGTGTCATGTGGTCCATTGTATCTGGTGGACAGTACCACACCGGAAATTTGTATTTGTCTCCTTCTCCTTATAGGTGCTATCAGTCGCCTGGTTTTAATCAGGAAATTTTCGTTAAAGTCGACCCGACAAGAACGAAGCCCATACGCACAGATTTACATGTGTATTAAGATAAGTGCAAATTATAATTATTAGCTGCCAGTCACCCTTTTTGATCCCAACTGTCGTCCCCGTCAAACGTCTCATCATCATCATCATCATCATCATCATCGTCGTCGTCGTCATCAGTTTTCGATTCTCCACGTGTTCTCTTGTATGTGGGTCTGTAGCTGGTGCGTACTCCTTGCACCCTTACATTGCACTTTATATGAAACAAGTCCTTAGATTTGTATGTAACACAACAGAGGAGATCCTTTTTACACACTGCCACTGCAGTTGTGCATTGGGGGGGTTATAGATTTTGTTGGTGTGTATGTATATATTCATCGTTGTGGTGTCCAGCATCGTTCTCCTCCTGTTGGTTGCGCTATAATGCACATTTCTCCCTTCCGTCGTCGTCGTCATCGTAATCGGTGCAATCGTTGTCCTCGTGTCGTTGTAAAAGGATAGCATACATAATGGATAAGTGCTTAATCCACACATGTATGCAAAGTACGTAGGCCATAGTCAGGGGGAGGAGGGAGGGGGGGGGCACGCACTTAAGTATGTACTGTACAATTATATATTTAAATGCATTTTAATAAATTCAATTCCATGTACATCACAACAGAATGCGTGCATGCGTGTAAAATACACTTAATACATATTTAATTAAAATTGTTTATATTTTTGCTCTCTCTCACACACACACTCTGGCTCTCGGTGTACATCCTTCCTGTGGTATCGTTGAGTATCCAATGCGGCCGGACCGGGGCCATCTTTATCGAGAAGAAATGAATTCGAAAGGAACTAACCTGCTATCCTGGTGTACTTTTCAAAGTTCATCCTAGTTTTGTGGTCAATGCATCCTGCAATATGACCACTTTCGAGGTCATACACACATGAATCGAATCAAAAGAAATGAAAATCATTCTCGAAAAGGTCCATGACCTTGACATAGGTTTAAGCATTAGATTTCGTTTCGAATTTTTGGAATATTTTTTTTCTTTCGAATATACCCTGTGGAACACAGGATATGTTGTGTGGACGAGGTAAAAACTTTTTGATTCACTTCTTCGAAGAGAGAGAGAATATAGATGAATGTGAGGAGAGTGTAGGAGCTGTGGGAGGATGAGTTTTATGCACACACAGTCAATGCACGCATTTCCCACTAGAAAGTGATAATAAAAGTTGTTGTGTACCATAAACGGAAGGGAGGGCCGGGCCGGGCCAGGCTACACACAGGGCGGTATGAGTAGGGTTGTGGCAGTGGTTGTGTAGAAGTAAAAGTTTTTGGTCTTTTCCCCAAAAACTTGTTGGAAGTGATTGACTTTGACCTCGAAAATGTATGCTTAGATGGAGAGTTGGTTGAAGTGCTTCAATTTGAAAGTTTAAAGCATGGAAAGTGATTCATCTTTTGTTGGTTTGATGATTGATTCCCACCTCAAACAAGTGAGAGTTTGTCTCTTTTTGGGTTGAATGTCCTTTGGTAAAATATTAGAGCAAAAGTTCAATGGATTCATTCGTTTTTATACCCTTACTACTAATTCTATGTCCAACACATCCTAGTTTTCCCTGCATCCTTTGTTGAGTTTATACGTTAAAGACAAAAATGAAGAACAGACAATAATGGCCACAAATATCCTGTGGTTATTTACTCACACACTGCATCACCAGCAGTCTTCAGGACAGTGGTGAGAGTAGGTACATCTGCTTGGTCTTAAGAAATTTTGCTTCCTTTTGCTATCTTTTCATTGAATCCGCTTCAAGAATCTGACTTGCTTTTCTAGCCTTTGTTCGCTCTAAGTCGTTGGTTTTCGATCGAATATTTGCATCAAGCATTTAATTGTGTGCCCTTTCGCTGGTCACTCAAAATCGTTGCTTCAATCAGAGCTTACATCAACATTCCAAACAGTTTTAGACGACACCAGCCTTCGTCGACCACCATTTCAATTAATTTTGTCGCCTATTAAGGTGGGAATGGTCCATTTTTTTCCCCCCCAATTGTCCTTCTACAAAGATGAAAGGGGTCCTTTAGGTCAACCTAACCACACTTAATTCATTTTTCAATCGTGTCACGTACAAATCTTTATTTACGGATGAGTAAACCACCTCAAGATGCTGGCTACTGTTATAGAACCACTGTAAGTCCTTGTTTGCACATTTGATGGAACCCTGCTTCGTTTTTTTTTTTTTGATTTTCCTTTCTTTTCTTTTCTCTCGTTGTTGTCTTTGGTTGGTGGCTGTTTATTTCTTCACTTTTCTTCTTTTTTTTTTTCGGTTATCGCCCTTCAACTGCCTTCTTTTTTTTTTTTCGTTGGTGGTTTTTGTTTGCCTTTCTTTTGGGTGGCCAGCGTAGGGGAGAGAGGGGAGGGGGATACACAAAAAATATAAAGGAAATCATTTAAATTCATCCTTTTAGGAGTGCTTGCTTGTTTTGCTTGCTCGAATGGGTCAGTGAGCTCGCGCGAAATATGATGCGGGAAAAATTGTAACCAATTAACTGGTGCTTTCGTTTGTTGGTTTTTTGTTTCTTTCTTTTGGAGGGGGGGAATCGGGTAAAAAGGAAATCGAGCAAAAATTTGAAAATTACTCTAAAGGGACACAGCCATTTAGATGGGGATGGGGGGGAGATGAAGAAAATTAAAGATGACCTTTAAAGGGAATCGATTCTATTGAATTTGAAACTGAAATTGATTGAGTTTACACTTTCACCAACTGATAGAAGAGCAAAGGCATATCTTCTTGCAAACTATTCATGTTGTACGTGTTATATTTGGAATGGAAAGGACCTACAATTTGTATTGCTGAATTCAGTGCCTGCCTGAGTCATCCATTATGAACCTTAAACAATAGTCCCCCGTCTATAAAGACGAACTCATTAACTAGTCTCTAGGACAGTCAAGCTGCTATCAAAGCCATTTCAATCGCAAAAATAAAGTCAAAACTTGTTAAACGGTAACACTTTGGTAGGTCCCGGGACACGAAATGGCGGTTGAGTAAGCTAGAAAGACCCCTTTGGCACTCGTTAAATCCAACATAACACTAGAACTTCAAAGACAATCCGACGAGAGATGCGGAGCACTCTTAACAAGGAGCTCAAAACTCACTGTGAATCACAACGTTACACTTTCGTGGGTCCCGGGACACGAAATGGCGGATAATTACGCTGGGAAGACCTATATCCTTGGTACTGCCACCTCCACCACTCATTAAATCCGACATGGAACTAGTCTCCAAAAGACAAAGTGACAAGAGATGAAGCCGACTCTCATCATGCCGAGAAGCCAGGACAAAAAACAATAAAAATAAGAAACAAGGCACATTCTTGAGCTAAAAAGATCAAACTTAACGCTCTTCACAGGGATTATCACAAGCCACAGCCTATTGGCAGGGCTCACCTTACATACAGACGCAGAAGAGAGCATTATTTTAACAACCTCGACGGATCTGTCTAAGAAGCCACCAAAAACCATTCTAGGGACGTAGACCTTTCTTCTTTGTCAACTTCTTTCAGACTCGATCCGTCATACGAGATACAGTCACCCCTAACAAAATTTTTCAATGTACAGTGAATTTCTGTCACCAATACATCATTCAAAAGTACAATCTTTCACCTCAAAGGTTAGTTTTTGGAACCACAAATATTAAATACATACCACACACAAAAGCATGCATGCAAACATCAACATAAGTGAGTCTTAATACCCACAATCAATTTATGCGGTCATCCAGACTATAATTCAATATCTTATGTCGATACACACACACACACTTGTCTTCTCTAGACGTAACGTCTTCATCATGCTAACCAGGACACAAAATTGCGTGACTAACTATCATGTCCATGTGTTCTGGGCCGTATTCGGATGTAAACCGCAAAATCGATTATAATTGCAAGCAAAAAGGATAAAAAAAAAAAACAGGATTCTCAATCGCAACAGAGAAGTAATTAACTTTCCAAAAGCGAATTGTTGGAATTTCCATTTCGAACGCATTTATGGTTTTTTTTTTTGACGTGTGCACAAGCATTCGCACTGAATGTGCGTTTCACAACGATGCAAGTTTCATTAAAAATAAAATGAGCTTATTGGTAATTTTTTTAAATTAAGAAATTTTGCCTACAGTTGATTTTTTATCGTTAAATATTTATAAAATAAAATTCCACCTCTTGTTTTATTTTTTTTTCTGTACACAGTTTCCGAAGTTGGAGCGGACACAGGACACAGGACACGATAGGAGACCACTATCCAGAGAATAAAATAAAACAACAACAACGAAATAATTGCACGTACATACGTATAAATATTTAAGTTCAAATCGATTATAACGCGTAATGTGGCGGTTTTGTACGAGACTATGATTTTCGATTGGCAAAATTGGATACCCTCCCTCCCACCATCCATTGGACAAATGTCCCTAGGACCGACACACACCACACACATGTGTAGAAAATAAAACATTTCGACCTGTAAACCGTTGAAAGTGTCGTGTACGTGAAGGGAATTCATACAAAAAAAAAATAAATAAATAAAAATAAAAAATGTACAAAGGATCGCATGATTGCCTTTGAACCGAGCCTTAATTATGTAGGCGTGGCATTATTGACTATTGGGCGGACAAACTAGATCTGACAAATGGAAAGATAAAGGAGCCACAGAAAGACTGGTGTTGTTTTGGCGTTGACAGGATGTTGCACTGGAATTGTATAGTAGGGACGGTTGTCAGAAAGACGATCAACTTGGTTGTCAATACGAATACGAAATATTTTTGATTTTACTTCAACCGTTCGACCAACACAGACGACCAACATTGTCATGTTGACGATTTGGTTAGATCATCTTTTTCTTGCGTTTTTTTGACAAACGTCCCTACTACAACTCAGTCCATCTTTTTGTCGTCGGAAAGTCAGACAGACACACACAAAAGTGTGTTCAGTTCAATAACCGAACGAAATCTTCTTCTGCCGTTGAACGTCAAAGGTCCCCAACAATACATATACACGTGCATGAAAAAAAAAAAAACCTACCCCAGAGATTTTAAAGAGATTTCATATGCATATGCTTTGCAAGGACTCTCCACGCATAAAGTATATACGCATCGCCAATTGAAAAAAAAACGCTACGGTATGCAATGTTGTTTTTTTCTTGGACTATTGCAACGGCTTATAGCTCATTTACTAGACTCATTCGCGGTAACTTTTAATGCAATTTCATTAATCCGCCTGTAGTATATATGCACACAGGGGTTGTAGGTTTATATACCTACAACAGGGAAAAAGTTGGAGGACAAATAAAAATGACTGCGTGAGGATAAAAAAAAAACATTTTTTTTTTTTTAAACAAAAACGATGGTTTGGGGCGCAATGGATATCGCTTTGGTGGATTGGATAACCCTAACCTATGGCTGTGCAATGATCCAAGTGATTGAACGTTGTGCGAGGTTAATTGTAGGTAAACAATATTTCTGAAATTCCTGAATTTTAAATTACCAAACTTGATGTTAACGGTTAACATATCAAAATTCCTTTTATTATGCTCTGAGCTGTGATGTTGTAATCTAGACGCTTTCAGCCAAGGATTCCCAAACTTTTCTTAATTTTTTTTTTCGCGTACCACTCATGGGTGGTCTATGATGGTTCAGTTCCGTTTGCGTTGACGAGCAAAGGAGAAAGAGCTATACAACAACATCGACCTGAGATGGTTTGGACTTGTAACGCAAGTCTTCTCACCCCGGAGGGACAACACAGTAGAGCAGGACCTCGCACTAGTAGATGGGAACCTCAACTGGTGAGACTTGTTGGTTGAGGCCCAGATTCATCCCGAATTGAAGCACCACTTGTAGCAGGGACATGCCAGTTTTCTCTCTGGACATTGTAGCTTCAGATATCATTTACATAAACTTGAAGAAACAGGAATCTAAATGTCGACTTTATCTAGAGAGGAAGACCAACCAGCGGAACACGTACTGTGAATTATAAAGAATGCCAACAATACCCATAGTTCTCCCCAGACATTCTGGACACCAACCTCAAAGCAAAGACTGAACCCTAATAGTACCTGAGTTTCAAAATCGCTATGTGAATACAGTATCACAAGGGTATTCGTAAGACCTTTCCTGCACTCGGAGGCGCTTTTTCTGTCAAAGAAATCCACACACCTAAAGACATTAGAAACGCCTCGACTGGAGACATTCTCGATTTGATTTTAGGAAGATCGAGGATCCCTCAGTCTAACAGGCTCGACTTTATCTAGAGAGGAAGACGAAGACGAACTGTGACTCTCTGCTGCATCAGGAGGCGCCTTTTCACTCAAGGAAATCCTGACACTGGAGACGACTGGAGACATAATCTACCAGTCTAATATGCTTCCATCATAATAGATCTTATAGGTGGCAGTGTCTCTTCCGTAAGTCGCAACCCAACAACAACAAAATCCGTAACCTAACCTCCCAAGCCAGCATCCTGCATTGAACACAAACACATGAACATTCAACCCAAAACCTAAATCTGTTATTCAATTTAAATGCACTTCTCTCTCGTCCAGCAAAATCTGTTCCTGCCCAAGCCGCTAAAGATAACCGAGAGAGGAGAGAAAAAAAAAAATTAATTTAAATATTACGAGTCCATCTGTAACGTAAAAGGTCCTAAATACAAAACAATCTAGACAAGGGACAAGAATAATTAATAAAAAAAAAAAAAAAAAACAGAATAGAAAGGACAACGGACACACTATGTAGAATCAAACACACGGTAATTCATCTAACAAACGGTACTACTACAATGCATCCTGTCTCGTCCTCTATGTCCCCCTAATTTATTTGTCGCAATCATTTTCAGGTAGCCATAGAGTCAATTGAAAATTAAAAGGGAAACGATCGCGTATCCTTTTAACCCCATCCCATTTATTATACACATATGATGAAGACACAAGACAAGGGGACAGTGCATTTCTATAACGGGATTTTTTTAAATTTTATTTTCGTCCATGTGTGGCTTTTTAAATAGAAAAAAAAGGACCACACTTGGACGGACAATCAAGGATGAAGAGGAGAGAGAGAATATGAAAATAGGGTTTTCATGAAACAGGATACATTCTGGAACCCAAACTAAATGCCCAAAGTGTGTAATAGGACATATAAATACCGGAAGATGTCCCGTTGTCCATTAAGGAATTTGTTCACGTGATTTTGATTCATTCATCCCTTGACAGTGATTTTGTTCTACTTGGTAACCCTTTTATAAAAAAATATTTTTTTAAATTTATTCAAACTTTGTGCATGGGAAAGGGTTAGTTGGTGTCCTGTTTGCCTGACCATGTGCTTCTGAAAATTGTAATGATGCTGCTAGGTGAGAAGAATTCAACGATGATTGTGATGAAATCAAATTAGAAAGAACGATTCTAAAAAGGATATGGTACAGGATGACGATGATGATTTTTTTTATTTATAAACCGGTCATTCGATCGTTTTTTTTTTTTAACTAACGGCAGACCCTTTTCCCAGTGCAGTCGCACTGATCACATGTCCGAATCGCTTCAGATGGAATTAAGTTAAGGAGTGTTGTATTATATTAGGCAAGGGATGTTCGCAGGCTAATAGAAAAAAAATTGAAAAAATAGTGCGTACGTGGACATAGAATACAGAAAGGTGTGCGCAGCTGCAACTTGATTGAGTGACGTATTTATACGAACGAGCCGATAAACATTTAAATTTGAGAGGGTGTTACCTTTGTTGATGGGAGAATATTTAAAGCTTGACTTAGAGAAGCCTGCCGTCAACTTAAGGTGGAATTGACACACCTTCAGCGGTGACAGTTCTAGTGTTTTTGTATGCCTCCCTCCACTCACGAAACATTGTCAGTAAAGACTTGGATAAAGCTTGACCAGGTTTCCACTTCTGCTTACAGTTTGAAATGGCTGACGACATACCTTGTGGTGGTGAGACTCTCATCATTATCTTCTAGTACTTGAAAGCTCTCAAGTTTCTAGGTGTCTGTAGAAGGCTTGGTGCAAAAGTCCAACTTGTTGTCAGATCAGATCCCCCGTCAAAAATATAATTTAAAACCTTGTTTGGCGAACGTCTCGATTTCCTTATAAATTCTACCCACCGTGTCCGTTTGTCCAGATGATATCGTAAAAAAGAACAGAAAAAAATGAGGAAATATCACAATTGCAATTGCTTGAAGCCCCTAAGGGATTCGCGTAAACACCATCTGGGCTGTGTAATGTTCTCAGAGGTCAGTTTCCTTGTGAATCACTTGTAGTATGTCCATTTCGAGGTTCAATGCCCCCTGTCCAATACTCTCTGATACATGTAGATCCCCTATCTAAATATACACACAATTTATACGGTACTTAGTTGTACCGTTCAGCGGTACTTTCTGTCCATCTGTTCCTTACTTCCTTCCTTTTGTGCATTCGGTGGTGGTGGATGTGATCGTTAAATGTCTTATTACCAAGATCTCAGTGCGACTGTAATCATTTTTTGTTTTGTGTGCGGATGTGTGCGTGTGTGTGTGTTTCCATTTCTTATTGTTATTCTTCACTGATGGAGTGGATCCTTTGATACAGTTATTCCTTGATTGCATTTCCTTTTGTATTGTTCGGGGTTTGTTAATTTATTTTTTAACCGCGTTACAGTTTTTTTTTTAACCACACACGAGGACACAACGAAAGCATGGTCCTTGAGGTTTTTAACCCTTTTCAGCAAAAAAAAATGCAATAATAGTATAAAAAAGGAAATACACGGTTTAAATATCTGTTAGATAGGACTTGGGAACAAAGGGACGCAAAGGTGAACTTTGTTTTTCTTTTTGTTTTTTTTTTTTGTGTGTGTATGTGGAACCTGAAAACACCCGGTCAACACAAGCTGAACCTTTGTTGTGTTGTCGTTGTCCTAGATATGCACACTCGAGTTGTCCAAGTTTTTTTTTTCTGGTTTCCTATTTTGAAAGATAACACATGCGCGAAGGGAAACGTCCATATATACCGAAAATGTAAAACGTGAAAGGGTTAAAAAGTCGCGTAATGTTGACCCTTGTCAAAGGCAGGAGGATTATTACGCGTGCGTTCGCGGATAGGTAAATAGGTACACTGATGGATGATGGGTGTTACTTGTTAGTTTATGATCATGGGTAATATTCAGAGATGAAGTGCTTCGAAAACCAGGGCAGTCGGGTGAAAGGATTCATGGAACCGACCCAGCGGAGAGTGGAGAGAAGAAGAGAAGACTGTGATGCATTGGAAATCATTTTTGTAAAGTAGTGGGTCATTCTGGCAAGACCTGCGTTCGACGGTGATGACACATAAATTGATCCAACTTAGATAGACTGCGGTCAGGTTTACATGAAGTTTCAATTTTGACAGAGGAGTTGACAAGGTGTAGCTACTTCTCATGACAAAAAGAAAGGTAGACAGTCCTACAGATGTGCAGAGCAGTAATAAGACACTTCTTAACATAAGAAGCTTTTACGGTCTTGGAGTTGAACAGAACTTGACAATCGACAGCTATAATGTTGAGATAGTCAAGGAGTTCTCGGGGCAAAATAATACCTTGGTGGAGATTCGATGAAGGATATCCTTAGGCAAACGCTGCTACTTTGGGTCTGAACTCGAAGATTCTTGCCAGTCTTGCTCTATGGAGCTGAATGCTGAACGATAAGAAAGACTCCGGAGGAAGGACTTCCTTGCCCTGTCAACCCTCCTACCTACCCTAACTTGAATATTTAGCTGTATAAAGATGTGAATGTACATAAGTTGGCTCCTGGTTCACGAAGAAAAGGAAGACTGAAGGTTCGGTTTAAATATCAAGAAATCGTGGTCTAAGTAAACTGAAAGCAGCATGCCCGCGATCATGAAGATTGAAAAGCGGCATTAGTTCAGGATCTTGGAGCTCGGATATAATATGTCTTTCGATGGTTGTACGAGATGCTGGAATTTCTATGAAATTTTACAGGACAACATGAAAAAATCCTTCAAATTCAAAACCTAAAGCAGCTCCCTGAACATTTGATGATGTTTCATCAACTCATGACTACCAATCTACTTTCAGTAAAAAAAAAACTTAACATTAAACTTTTTCTGCAATTAATTTTCAACTTTCCGTGAAGGACTTTACGTTATTCGTCCTCCCCCTGCAGAATATCACAAGAACACAAAGAACATAAAAGAAGATGAAACTTTTCCCCAGAGTCCTGTTTTAGGTCACAATTTTCCCATGGAATCCAATTTAGAATTGCAGCACACTCATTTCGTGCTTTTTACAAAAAAACAAACAGTATATCTCTTAAAGAACGTAACAAAATAATACAAAGAATATGAAACATAAAAAAAAAAAAAAACTTTTTCCATTTCCTCGTGGTTGTTTTCACTTTTCTTTCCAAAGAAAAGGAATTTTTCAAAAGAAACCGAACAGCCAAAAAAAAAAAATTTTTGTTTTCAGACTAGAGGAGGTAAATGTTTTTATTTTTTTGCTTATTTATGCTCCTTCCGTCCTTCATATTCTCCTGTGCAGGATGCTGTCTTACGCCTGAGTTTTTCTTCTGTTTTTTTTTCCATTCAGACACAAGTTATCCTTGCCCAGTGGCAAGCTCAAGCACACAGCAACAAAGGTTAGAGAGGATGAGAGGTATGGATGGTTAAAAAATTCTTCTTCTTTTTATATAACATTGAAAGTTCATAATTTTCTCACAAAAATAAAGTGAAAAAAAAAAACAAAAAATAAGAAGTGGGAAAAAACAAAAAGAAAATTCACACGAAAAATCAACAAGAAAGCAATGAAAAACTCAAAGCAAGTATGGGTGGGCAAAGATATTTTTGAAATCTCTGCCCGTTGGCGTCTTTTATGGGAAAGGAAAGGAGTTTAGTTTATTTTTTTGCATGATTCTCCAGTAGCAGTAGATGTGTATAGTATTTTAATTTTACGTGCGTAGAATGCTTGACTTTTCTAGGTGTTCCGTTAAGTGAGATAAATGTCCTTTTTCGGATTAAAAAGAACTTAAATAGTTAGGACAGAGAGATTAAATTTGTTTTTTCCTGATTAGTGATTCCAATGGCGACCCGACAGTGGACATTGGAAAAGTTCTCAAGTCAAAAGTTAAGTGTCCCGGGACACAATGGCTTGTAGTAAGGAATCAGAACTGGCCCCTGAAGCACTCGTTAAATCCAATATAGCACCAGAATTTCAATGGCAAGTTGACGAGAGATGGAGCCGACTCTCAACATGCAAGAGAAGCCTGGACAAAGAACAATAAAAGTAAGAAGCAAGGCTCATCCTTGCTTTAAAAAGGAAAAAGAACAAGAGGCAGACCGACTTAAGTAAAATGGGAAAGATCGAGGTGCTCTAAAGCTTATACAACGCCCTGTAGTGCTAAAAGAAAAAGAAGGTGCCATGAGTTCCGAATGAGACTTGACTCCTTGAACATAAGAGGGGTGAGCTACTGAAAAACTCCGAGCTACCGATTAGCCTAACAGTCATTACTTCCTCCGTCCATTTTTTTTTTGTTCAAAGACTATTCCAATTGTGGCCATGACTGATGATTTTTATTTTTTTTTTTTTTGCTTCCCCCACCTAGTTCAACAACATTCTTTGGCGACCGTTGTTTCCAAATCAAGGAATCATTTATGAAATCTTCAAACCGGTCCCGTGTCATCCTGCCTACTCTTTAATTTATAATTATATCTTCTTTTTTCCTTCACAACTGTGCTGTTTCCATTTTCCCTTGAATGACCTTTGTGCCTTGGGTGTCCTATGATGCATATGAAGGAAGAAACGAAATCAAAAAAAATAAAAAATTTAAGAAAAAGATATTTCATCGTCCTTTATTTGTTGTCCCTTTGCAAAGGGTGGCAAGAGAGCGGATGCTGTTGATTTACTTAATTTCTTTTTTTTTTCTTATTTTCACCCGCATCCTTTTTCAGAAGACACTCCCCCCTCCCCACTGGGTCGTGTATCTCCAATATAATTTGTGGAAAAAGGCCCCTGACAGACAAAAAAAAAATAAAAATTCCAAAAAAAGAAATCAAATGTCTTAAAAGTGAGAAAGAATCCTTTTTCCTTTATTCTTTTGGGTTTTCAGTTTTTTTTATTTTTTTTTTATTTGTAACTCTGTGGCCTTATCAATTTAAATGAGGTTGCTGGGGGGGAAAGAGAGAGAGTGAAAGAGACAAAGAGAGATAGGAATTAAATTGGCAATCTTTTCCATCATTCTTTAAAAAAAAAAAAAAAATAATGGATGGAGGGTGATTTAGTGTAAGAAGGGAAGAAAAAAGGATGCAATTTTTCTTCGTGGAAGAAGAAGAAAAGATATTTTAATTTATAAAATCGTCAAACGGAAGGATACATTTTTGGTTAATTTTTAATTCATTGTAGGGAGGCTTTTATCTTAAAGAGCTAAAGCAAGAGAAAATTTGAAAAAAAAAAGGTTCAGAGGGTCAGTAGTCTATTTATAGCGCTGTGAATCCCGTAAGAGGTGATCTTTTACAAAGGAAGTGGCCGCAAAAAATACACTCTCCGCCTTCAACAATCTACTTACTTGCTTATCGGGCCAATGACCCTTTCCGTGGTCCCTGGCACGCTGTTTCCAGTTTACTAAAGTTTACTAAAGTTTCTGGCATCCATGATTGCTTGATCCTTAAACTGGAGGTTCGGTCTTCCTTTTCTTTGTGACTCTTTGGCAAAAAAAAAGAGTATAATGCGTCACCCAGCAATCACCAGAATACCTTACACCTAAACCTGCTCCGAACCCGGTGCGGCTCTGTGGATACCAAAGATTAAACTACGCCTGGCCGATGATCTCATATACAGGGGATGCGGTAACGAAGAGGCTCTTGAAGAGACGGCCTATTTCCTGTCACTTCCCAAACTTCTGGATCACCGTCAGACCTGCTTAAATTTGCCAGGGGGTCCGGACTCAAAGATAGAGAGAGAGAGAGAGAGATAGAGCTGGACAGGAGAGATCACAAACTCCAACCATAATGGACCTGGGATCTACGCATCAGAACTAAGCAATCACAGCCAGTTTGTTCCAGTGGAAGGAGTTCTAGCAATCGTCGAGAACTATAACAGCAGACACTCCCAAGAAGATACGTCGACAGCTCCTACATCGAGAAAGTGCTTGAAGGTAAAGAGAAGACTTGAAGGCTAGGAAAAGTGGCACCACTTCAACCTGGTTCACCTGAAGATGGAGAGGGTTTAGTCGGTACACAGGGGGAATTTGGTCGGCCCTGATCAAACCATGATCAATGTGGTATCAGAATGGTCCTCTCACTGGTCTAAGTGGCAACCAGTCAGCAGTCACTTCACCTAACCTAACTAAAATCATAACGTTACACTCATCTGGGTCCCAGGACATAAAGGCATTGATGAGAATGAGAAGGCGGACGAGCTCGTTCTGAGGTGGATCTCATAATTTCAAAAACTCGCCGAATGAGATATGGAGTGCACTCGTGACATGCTGTACCTGGACAGAACTAAAGAAGAGTCATCTAACACTTCTTAGAGACCAACCTGCTGGTGGCGAGGTAGACCCCAAGAAGAGACACATTTCCATGCCCAAGCCTTAGAAACAGAAAATCAGCCCTCGAAAAATGATCTAGGCCACCAAAAACCATCTCAAAATTCCTTTGGGACTCAAGTTGATTCAGAGAGGCCAATCCGAGTGAGGCTGTACTTTATAAGATGAAACCTAATTTAACCTGTCACCTGAGACATTGCTTATAACAACTCGTAGTGAGACAGCAAGAGGCAGAAAGAAGAAAGAAAAACTGAATGAGGAGAACGATGGAAGGCTATTTTTTATGACTTAAGACCGCCGATGGGAATTGATAAGTTGGACGTAAAAGGTGAAAGCACAAGTCGATGGAAACAGACAAATTCATCTGGACTCTCTCTCTCTCGCGCTTAGGGTTGAAATGTTTAAGGCTTACTTATTTCCTGTTGTATTTCGGAGGACAACTCACTTTTCTGTTCAGCTTAAGACCCAAGTCCATCCTTTTCGGTCCATTAGCAGCACTCTAACACATAAAATAAATAAAACTCAATCCAAATGAATAATTTGCATTTTATTATAAAAAAAATAATGAACACAGGTTCACTTTATAAATTTCAAATTTTTCATTAAATTAAAGTTTATTTAGCTATCGATGGCAGGGCAGCAACATGAAATGTTGTTTATATAATTAAAAAACGAAAAAAAAAAAAGAAGTCCTCTCTGGCTTTGCTCACTTAACTGACAGCGGTGGCGGTGGTGACCAGATCATTAGTTTACCAAACAAAGGAGTCACTAATTTAGAAAATTGCATCCATCCATTGGTCAGGAGGGGGCGGGGGAGGAGATATATCGGTTGATGGCACACACCGGCTAAAGGTGTGTATTTCAAAGTAAATATTTCGGTTTTTTTTTTTTCGTTCTTTTTTCTGTTTTTTTGTTGCCCGGGTATAACGGTTAAATGTTGACATAGAAAGGTCCTTCAATACCATCAATTATGTATGTGGATACATATGTTTTATTTGTTCGTCCTTATCGTTCTCTTTGTCATCATCGTTGTCCATCATTCTCATCGCTGAAGGTGAGTATACTTAAATTGGGACAAACCAGGATGACTCAGGACGAGCAGTCCTGTCTTTCCATCGAACAGCTGTTAGAGTTTTTTCTAAAATTGTTTTAATATTTTCCACACAAAAATCGAATCGAATATTAAGTGACGTGTGTGTTTACATCTACTCCTCCTAGTACGTAAAAGGATATCCCACCAGCACCAGTAAAAATGGTTCCGTTCCTTTGATTTTGCGGGCGATTCCTTTTTTTTTTTTTCGTTCGCAAGGGGTTAGTTTTTACAGAGTACAGGGGTTGGATATTGTGTGTGTAATACGATATGGGACAGGGGCAACTTAGGCATGAAAAAAAAAAAAAAAAAGGTGTGTACCCTGCTTAGGTAGGTATATTGTGGGATGAAATATTCCATTTTCTTTCGGTTTTTTTTTTTTTTTTTTTTTTTATTAGCGTGCCTACCTAAACAAACATTAGAATGGAGGGGTGTACACAACAAAAATGGCGTCAGTTTTAAGTAGAAAAAAAAGTGACCTAATTGTGTGAGTGTTTGCGTGTGTGTGGGGGAGATAGGTAGTGTATCTCACACACAACACCCATGTCTATCTAGTGTTAAATCGATAAACGGAAATAAAATTGACTTGCTCAGGCATGGAGAGTAGTTTTTTTGTTGACACACAAACAACTTGGCACCTAACTGCTTTGCAATGAGGTTCGATTAAACGGTGTTTTGTAGGGTGAGATGCATGATGGAAGGGAAACATGGCATTGTACGCTGAAACATTACATGTAACTGAGAAAGGACAAAGGAAGTTAGTTAGAAGTGGTCATCGGAGATGAGGACAAAAATGTAACAAAAGAGTATGTGTTAGGTGAAAACTTAGTAGATTGGACATTAGACATCTTTTCGGACAGTCTCAGGCAGTGTTGAACCCTTTAAAGTTGTTGCTATACCTGAACTCCCTCACAACAAACACCTAGTCAGTCGGCCATCATAGCCATATGATTGGAAATGAGTTCACCGATGAGCTTGCTGGGCAAGATTCAGGGAGAGACTCCCTGAAATTCAATAAGAACTTCCATCGATGGTCAACACCAGAAATGAGTTCACCGATGAACTTGCTGGGCAAGATTCAGAGGAGGACCTCTCCGGCACTGAACTTCGGTTCGAACTTCCATCGATGGTTGGGGTTTTTTTTTATCAAACACAACTCTCCAGGATGTAGGCAAACTAAAAGAATATATCCCGACGTTTGTAAGAAGTTCCCGGCCGTCTTCCTGTCTCTCAGCAAAAAAACTGCTAGACACCACTATCTGTGACGCTTGTAGAGAGGGCAACGACACTGTTATTGTCCTGCCTTTTCTTGTATAAGGTGACAGGTTTTTTGGGGGCTGATCTGATGAGTGCTGGTTACCTAAGTTCCTTATCACTGAAGCTCTCCTACTCGACTTTCATAGAAAGACGATGAAAAACACAGTAAAAGGGTTGTACCAGCTCGTAGTACCTACAATGGACCGGTTTTTGTGTCCAAGTACTGCCAGCGTGGTGATCCCAACATGCCGACAATATGCAAGAAATTTATTAAACAACTTTTCTCTCTTAGCAGACTTGGTTACACAGGACACTGCCCCCTCAAATAGTATCCAAGACAAATATACTGCTGAACAGAAGTAAGTACGGTCCATCAAAGGACACAACAGATTTATTTTTAGGTCGTCATCTAGAGCTGAGGTGTACCACAAATGGTATCTTTATGTCTTACGCTGACGATGAACGGTAGAACTGATTGAAAAGCGGTCGTAAAATGGCTAATGGACAGAAGGCTTGAAACATAAAACCAAATAACTGCCTGTGACTTCTATCCAAAAGTGTTCCTAGACAGAAGGCTTGAAACGTAAAATGAAATTCTTGGAATTCTCCTGTGAAGAGTAGTTGCCCTGTGACATCTATTCAGTAGTGTTCCTATACTGATGTGTTTAAATGTTTCCAGACTCTTCCTGTGAAGGCCAACCGCCCTGTGGCGCCTATACAACAGACATATGCCAACAAAATCCGCATTCTTGTTCGAATTTTGTAGGTCAAAAGTCAAAGCTCATGATTCTCCAACGTCAGGATATAACGTCCCTCTCTCTCTCTTTACTTAACATTGTCACTAATCGTTTATAGTTCATCCATCAGTCCCAACAGTTAAGGTTTCATTCTACCTTGAAACAGAAAACACACACAGAATCGACCGACATGAAACGTCGCACATTTTGAAAAACGATTTTAAAGGCTATACCGCACGCAGGAAATGAGACTTTTAATTGATTCGCGTTAAACACAAACAAAAACTATAACACACTATTGTCAACCACACGCGCTTTCATCCTCGTCTATTGTCAAACTGAGTACCGAAGAGAATCACCACCGATAGTCCTCTCAAATTGAATGGTCCATCACCATACCATCAACGGCCAGTCCAACCCCCATTCCCAACATTTCTAAATTCGAAACTATTTTGACTCGAAAAGGACTAAAGGAATTGTCTGCGAGGAGGAAAAAAAATAAATAAAAATCCTGTCTTAAGACTGCCATCTATCGTTGAATAGATAAACTTGAAAATACCAAAGATTCCTTCCGAGGATTTTAAAGCAAAAAAAAAATCCTTGTTTTCTTTTTAGTTTTCCTCCTTTTCGAAATAATTTCCCCCATTAGGTGCTCGCTCAACAAACAAGCAGGGTGCGGTTTTTTTAAATTTTTTTTTTTAATTTTCAAGGTTTCTCCCCACGTCAAAGGACCTCAAATTATGTCCTTTTGTTTGACACAACAGCAACGAAACAATCTCTTTTTATTGTGGTTAAGACATACATATGTTTAAACGATTGGAAATTACAGACCACAAGAAAGGATGCAATTGCAAGAAATTACTTGTAAATTAAAAGGCGTCCTAGAATGCTTGTGTTTTAAAGGATTGTGGTTTTGCAGGATAGATTGAAAGGGAGGATATACATTTAAAAGCACATGGAGAAGTATAAGTAGTCAATGGCACAGATGGATACCTTGTCGGTTGGAACAAGGAACAAGGACAGCTTGAGAGGGTTTGATTTGTCATGTGTTTTCTATCAACGTGTGGATTTTTGACGCAGAATCGTGGAGGACACCATCGAAAGGGCAACCACACGCGACTAGATCTGGACCGAAAATATACTTCAAAAATGAAAAAGTGGATGTCTTTGTACTGAAGAGAAGAGGGGCTATAAGTTCGTGTGGTGCAATTAGATCAATGTAGATCCTTTGTGATGCTCACATGGGGATCTTGGTTGTAAAAGCAGTCTTTTGGGCTTTTTAAACGACCCCTAGGCTTGTTGGAAAGTTAAGAAGCTGGGCAGTAGCAAAGAAATTGTTGTGGGTAACCTCATGCTCTTTCTCATCGTGTAGTGTCTGGTTAGGATGCCTACTAATGTGGAAAGAGAGTACCTATGTTCTCTTGCGTTCCCATGAGTATCACAATGGGTCTATAGAGACCTGAGTGTGGCTCCTTTTCGCCAACCAACGATTCTTTCGGTTCTAGTTATAGAGTGGCCAGAGTTTCTTGGTGCACGAGCTGAACGCACTCTCCATTTGATATTGGCTGCTTGGAGTGTTTTATTTACAACTTTTTGGCCTTTTCTTACAAGTTCGTCAGTCTTCTGTGATCAGCATCTGATGACCACTAAATAGGGTGTAGAATTTCAAACGTGACTTCCTAAATCGAAGGACAAACATAAAGAGCATCAACAATTTTCCAACAATCCAATGCACCAGCCAGAGTGTTCTTTCTTCATGTGTAAGTATGACAAGATGAAACTCGGTCAAACATCCTAAATGTATGAAGGACCTGCCCGTCAGCCGCTCATAATCCTCACTAATCACTTGAATACATATTAAATCACTTCAACAAGTGTATTGTGACTAAAACGTAACCAAAACAAAACAAACCCTTTTGAGTGTATTCCCTTTGCCTTCCCCCCAAAAAAAACGCACACACACACACACATACAAGATATATGTATGAAGTTCGAAACAATTTTAATGGCCCTTCAATTATTGCCAATAACAAAACAATTACCTTGTGATTGCCTCCCTAAATCGCCCCCTATACTCGCGAGCTCTCATATGTGCATGTCCTTACAACTCCTGTGTAAAAATTCAAAGAATTTTAATTGCTACATCTCCCAAAACACAGTTTTTTTTTTTTTTTTCCCACCTTCCATATGTGTGGGTGTGTGTGTCGTCTCTGTGACTTTGCCCATCAGCGTTAAAAGCCGCGTTAAAATCAACACGAACACAGCGACGACGATGAGCAAAATAAAAGACCTTGTCGAGGGTTTTGGCAGTTAATCGCTTACTTCATCGGCTCTTTTGTTGTGTGGAACGTGTGGCCTCCCTTTTTTTTCAGTCGAAACCGACAAAAATACCGAAAAAAAAAAACGACGAAAAAAGAAGAAAAACATTTTGACAGCATTTATTTGCCAATTTAACCTGTTGACCAGTCTCTCTCTCTCTCTCTGGTGGACCTGTGAACAGAAGGCTTTTCATCCTGAAGTAGCTTCCCAGTGGGAAAAGGGAGCAACAAACAACCATTACACGGTGTATTTTTGTATGCAAGGCAAGTTCCTATTTTTTTTTTTCACGTTTTTTCTTCACACACTCTGCTTCGCTGTTGGTTTGATCTTCTTGAACAGTTAGGAGTAGTCAATGTTACAATTTCGTCCTGGCTTTGGCTTTGACTTATATTTTAGGGATTTCTCTTCACTTCCCTTCTTTTTTTTTTGTTCTCTCTCTCTCTCTCTTGATTCCCATATTGGTGGTGACAATTACAGGCAATTAACGCTTATGTATGATGCTAATTAGGAAAAAGGATTTGGTTGGTATCGCGAGGGGAATGAAACCAATTGGATTGGGTAATCGAGAAAAAAAATAACGTTGCATGGTTTTAGGGGAATCGAAAACGAATAGGTGAGTGTTTGTTTTATTTGGATTTGTGTGGCAAGTAGGTGGTGGAAAGAAAAGATCGCAGGTTGCCAAGTAAGTGTCCGTTCTGCCTTATCCTTTCGTATTATTGCAAGAGTCAGAAAGAAAGCAAATGGCAGCGATACAGCGAAGGGAAGATCGATGGGTGACGAGCTCCAACCGAACAGTGACAGAACCAGGTGTTCTCGTGGTCGCCAGAGTAGTCCTCATCGATCGAGGTTGGAAAGGAAACGGCATCAGCGGAAGCTAAGGCTGGAGCAGAGAAACCAGAGAAAGATAGAAAGCAAGATTGATCGGAAACATCGCGGATTGGACGGGACTGTGGTACAGGAAGCGACGAGCCCAGCATGTTGTCAGCTGCACACTCTAAGCTCTAAGCACATTCTTCGATTGCACCAGAGACCTTGCAGAGAGATGAAGACTAGAAATGGTGATTGGGAGGGATCCCTGGAGGAGGAAAACAGGAACCGAGTGAAGAAGCAAGGATAGATCGATCAAGTGGATGGGGGTGGAGTTTCTGCGTCCAAAATAATTTCGAAGTTGGAAGCCTGAACCTAGACACAATGAGAGTGGAGTTTGCCTGTATCTTTGCTTAGGACTTCCGTCGATGTATGGGTTGCTATAGCCAAACATCACTGTAGGTGGCATGACTCTCCAAGATGTAGGTTGACGTCTGTAAGAAGTCATTTTTGTTGTCTCCCAGACAGAAAAGACTGCAGAGAACAGAGGGCATCTTAACGTGTTAAGAGAGGGCGACGACACTGCGGAGCACTTCCCATATGATTGTCCTGCTCGTATCAGGTGGCAGATTTTTTTGGGGCTGATGTGATGAGTGCTGGTACCCTAAGCTCATTGGCGGTTCTTTGGGTTTGTTTGGCTTGTGTAATTCTGGAGGTTTTTTTCCTCTCGCTTCCACCTCGTAGACAGAAAAAGAGAGCTTCCAGAAGGCGGTTTGTTGTTGTTGTTGATCGGGCTTCAGAATCTCCTTCTAAATGGGGCTTCCATGAATCTCTCTAGAATCTCTAGTTTTGTTCATTGCACGGCTGCCGCACAATGTGCCCTCCAGACGCTCCTCGATTTAACCCTCAGTTTCATGACCTCCTGTCAGGAGTACATACCCCAGAAAGTGTCACTCATAACGTCATTGAGACTTCCTTTTCGCGGTGGATTTTAGTCGCCTTCTACGACAGGCATACCTTACCTCAGGGCTATTCTATCCCCGTCCCTGCAGGGGTGGAATGAAAAAAGGATTGTACAATGGACCTTTTTTCATGTCTGAGTGCGCTCCAGTGCTCCCAAACAGAGAGACGAAAAGATCCCTAAAGCGAAGGTTTCACTTAAAGAGCTCCGACCTGACCGCCAAATGTCAAGTAAAGAAGGATAGGTTCCCTTAACGAAATTTTCACGAAAAATTGTTGAAAAAAAGTTAAAAATCTTGAAAAGTTGAATCCTTGATGAAGAATCACAACTTAGCCCGGTGAAATCTATTAGAAAACACAATGTTTCCTTAAGCAAGTTTCCACCAGGAAATACGTACACTGACCGTCCATCACTGAAACCTTATTAATCTCCCATACAAATCCCGAAACCTGACTCACACACATTCCTACGACAACAGGAGGTACCTCTCTCTCTCTCTCTGCTACACAAAATCCTTTAGTAACCATCCATAAAAATGGTCTCATTGTAAAGATATGCATCTAAGGCTAGAGACATCTCCCCCCTTCCTCCAAATCCCCACCACACCGCGCCACACCGCTCCACAACTCATTTTTATCTCTGAGGGCAAAAACCCTATGTCTGGAAATAAATTTCATTATATGTATAATTCAAATTCAGAGAACTCCCTTAGAATAATGGGATCCCGGAGATTTTCCAAAGGCTTGCACAAAAAAGAAAACAGAAAAAAAAAATTCCAAAATGATTATCATTCGTCCTTCTCTCTGCCCATGCCCCCCGCCCCCCCCTGTTTGTATGGCAGGCAGCAGGGAAAAACTTTTCTGCTGACAGCAAAAAAATGAAATAACTCGAAGGAAAAAAGGACGAACCAACACAAAAAAAAAATAAAAAATATTATAAACCATACATACACACGTATTTATATATCCAATAAACTTCCTGAGTTTCGCATACATAGAACGTAAAGGAGATTTAAAAATAAGAATAAGAACCCCCACTTAAGCTACACATCCAGCATCCAAGGCACAAGGCACCGGCATACACTCTGAAGGGCGAAAGGACCAGAGAAAAACCAGGAGAGTCTGTCCGCTGTCGTTTGTGTTTCCTTATCTTTCTCTTACCCTGCCCCCTAAGAGAGACTCCCGCTGGAATGTAATTACACAGAGAATAGAAAAAAAAAAATGAAAATCATTAAAAAGGACTAACACACAGTCAAACATATGTATTTACATATAGAAATGCTTATGAACACACAGTTATACCGTATAGAAACGTCTGTTATCCTTTTTTTCTGATTGTACTCTCGTATTGTCCGTCTCTTGCCTCCCTGAGATCCAACTTTCGAAAGGAGCGAGCGTCAGGAAAATGTTTAAAAAAAAAAAAAAATAAAAAATCCTCACGCCGTTGGCTGCTGTTGCTGCTGCTCCTGCTGCAGTAAGAGGACGAAAAGGAGAAAAACGGCAAAAGGCGGAAAAAAAAAAAAAAAAAAAAACAAATTGGATACGGTAAAGGAATGTCTTCACAACCACCTTCCATAGAGCCATACACCACTTGGACGTGATATAGATGTACATAGTGTACGGTAAGAGAAAAAACACAGATTGGGTTCTTGTGCGCGGGCAGAAAGGACTCCATTCCACAATGACGACCATTTCAAATGGTCCGTCCCAACTTTTCTATGTGCGCTTGTACCGTGTCGTTGTCGTCGTCGTCGTCGTCGTTGCTTGAGAGTGTTCTTTCTTATTTATTTTTCCCGTTTTTCCCAATCGTGTAGTTGTAGTTTTACCCTTCGATGGCGAGAAATGTTCCTGTTTTTTTTTTCTTTACCTGGTCCTAGTCCTACCAACACACCAACCGCGGACCTTTTGAGCGCCATTTAACCGTTTCTCTATACAAAACAAAGTTATACTCATACAAACGAGAGTCTAGGACCTTCCCTTTTTTTTTCTCCATTATATGGTACATCCATCCTTACGGTCCTGTCATCCCTTCCACCTTTAGCATCCCAATGCTTCTTCTAATTTTCCGCTTGAAGATGACTTGCAAGTGTTTTATTTCTGGGATTCTTTTTCTCTTGTGTCTCCTCTCGTCCTCCGTTTTGCTCCTTTATTTTAATTTTATTTTTTTTTTCATTTTGTGGACGTAAAAATGAAGGACTTTCCATCGTATTTATTTGTGTTGGTGTGTGTGTGTGTGTGTGTGGAAGGAGGATTGTGTATACAGTTGATAAAATGAAATTTTTCAACCGTTTTACTATGCATATAGTTTAAAATTGGATTTTGATATACTCATAGGAAGGACAATGTCTCGTTGAGCGGCAGGAGAGTAAGATGGGGCGGTCGCCAACGACAACGACAGCGTCGGCGATGGGAATCATTTTAAATAAAATAAGCAAACGAATTGGAAAACTTTTTATCCCCTGAATGCCTGGAGGAGGAACAAAAGAAACAAAAAAAAAAAAAGGAGAAGGTACCCAACGGAATGAACGAGGAATTTCAACTCAATTTGGGGGTTTGTGGGGAGGTCTTCCTGCAACGATATCGATATGGATTGGAATTGAAGTAAGACAGGATTCTAGATTCAATTAAGGACTTATTGATTCGATGACAAAGCATGAAACGGATAGTTGTGTAATGACTTCTGTGGATCTTGTCATTTTTCGACATGATAAGCATGACTTAGAGGACCGCTCGTGTTTCTAAAGGTCTCAGTAGACAGAAAGGCTCTGATAATCCATCTTTGCTGACAATACCATCTGCGAGATGCCATTCCTTAGCCCCGACGAACACAACTGAGATGATAAACAAAGAAGGAACAGGACGCGACCGAACACACTTAAACTTACATCTCAGATGGTAGGACAGGACGAACGATATCGACGACGAGCAGCAGATAGGAGAGATACTATCGAGCGACAGCAATCTGACCTGACGAATACACAAATACGTCAAGAGGGTGGTTTTGTCTGATAATGTCGGTGTTCACCGACACAGCATGACGGGGCTCAAGGAGAACGTCTGAGGCAGAGAACCAACTGCACGGATTACGTAGACCTGGCGACACAATCTACGCCGATATGGGTCAAAACCAACCAAGCCAACCCAGTAGAGTCCAAGGTGTGATTCTCACTAGTAGAGAGGAAAAGAGACAACCTGTGCAAGCAGCTGACAAGTGATTTAAAACGGACTCTACTGGGTTTGGATCTTGGTTTCTCGACCCATATCGGCGAGTAATCCTCCTCACATCCACCGAAGTTGCTTCCGTGACTGGGACATGTAGATCGAATGGACACTAACGCTAACTAAGACCTCGCCTAATTTGGCGCGAGCACAAGTAGAAGGCGACCTCAATCAACTTGGAGTGGGTAACTGGAGGTGGCTTAGCTGAGGATCCGGCTAATGATCGGGCTGAGGACTGAGCTAATTTGGAGAAGCTTGTTGGGTGAGGCCCAGATTCACTATGAACTGTTGCCTAAGTGCCGCCTGTGTCCCTGGAGGCAGTTTGGCTAGGGAACGGGCTAATTGCCTATGTGCCGCCCGTCTCTTTGAGAATCTTAGACTGTGCTGCCCGGTGCAGCTTGAATGGATTCACATAGACGAAGCGCGTTTGGCTAAGGACCGGGCTAATTGCCTGTGTGCCTCCCGTCTCTTTGAGAATCTTAGACTGTGCCGCCCGTTGCAGCTTGAATGGATTCACATAGACAGGGCGCGACACTGGTGGCAAGTAAGACAGAGAAAGTGAAAGTCAACATTTTCTGCCGCATTTCAGCAATGGAACTTGAGTTTGTTTTTTGAAAGAGGAAGCAACCCATATTCTGACGGAAATTCATGTCAAGTTCAAAACTCACATCGATCACACTCCATCATGTTGACACATTCAAATCATTCCCCCCCCACCCTGCCATCACATAACCTTGAAACGATTAACACCACAATATCTAGCGGAGTAAAATTATTAATTGTGTGTCATGTAGGATTTCAGGGAAAGACCAGTCTTCCCTTGATGAACCTCCATCATCCAGTCGTGTCTGCCAGTTATTAACCTCTCTTTTGAATTGCACACGTTGGACCTACCCGCAAAATCCGATTATAGAAACGTCCACTTGGGGAAGACTCCACAAAAAAAAAAAAAAAAAACAAACAAAAGTCCAGAAAAAAAAGGTCATAAAGGCTACTTAAGTGGTGTAAAATTACCACATGCGAATGACAGATTGCTTCGTTTACACACACACACACACACACACGCATATAAACAACCAAAACACGTACATAACCTCGAGGTCCTTCCTTCATTGCATAGACATTTAATTAAAGGTAATTTGAAGTCCATTTGTTTGAAATCCATTACAATCCGTTGGCGGTTTTGCACTCACACTGTATCGCCACCGTCAACATTCATGTCCATCTCGTGTAGAAGGTCAACTCTTTGACAAGGGTGCAGCGATAGAACAAAAAAAAAATAAAAAATAATTTTCCAAGACAACTAAAGTGTTGGCAAAAGAGATGAGACAACTCGGTTCAAATGGGGGAAAAGTGGACGAAAAAAATGAAAACCGCTGAACTCTCTACGTGTGTACCCTTTTCAATTTTGGTTAGATACGCTCTGACTTTCCACCCGAAAAAAAAAAAAAAAACATATAACTCTCAGCAACAGGATTTTCACAAATTTCACAGATTTTCACAGATCGCCGCTGGTCCTTGTGTCGTGGTTGTGTTGGACATTCTAAAAGACAGCATCATTTATTTCCCACACACACATACAGTTGAATGTGATGACCAGAGAAACCGACAAAATGAACATCATGGTCACAATGTATCCATTTAGATGGACATATCCAAGTCCGAGTTTTTTTTGTTTTGTTTTTTAGATTCCTCATCGCTAGCTTATGTGTGATATCCTTGTTAGTATTCCGTAGTATAACTCGGTGGTAACCGCAATGAGGACATTCATTTTTATTCAATTAGTTTATAATTTTTTTTGTTCTTTCCTCCCGCCCCCTCCGACTGTCGTACTGTATGACATTTCATATTGAAATGTCTTCTGGGAATAGTTGACTGTGGCAGCTAATCAATTTTCAACAGGCGACCCTACACACGACACATAGGTATAAGCATCACTTTCATGCAATGATGTTGCATCAGCTCACAAACTGTCAACAAATCAGGTATTGAGGCAAGGACATAGAAAATTAGCCATTTGACAGGTGACCATGTGTGCGATGGGGACTAATGGGACGTAATGCATTGTAATCATTGCAAACAGAAGGCTATCTGGCGTCTTTCAGAGTAGTTCTTCGTGTAAGATAATTGGTTTTGGGTGACAGATACACCCCAATGTCCCCTGAGGGACCACGCAGTAGAGAAAAACCACGATTCAGTTGGGGCACGCAAGTGGAAGGGAACTTCCAAAACTGGAGGCAGCTAGCTTAAGATTGAGCTGGCTGGAGACCCTAGTTGGTTGAAGCCCAGGTCCATCCCGGACTGTGCTTAGCTCTCTCCCGCAAACGAAGGCTCTCTTCACTTAGGAGGATTCTACATGTCAGAACGAGTAGGATTCTTATGGTTTCATGTCTAAATGTGCTGGCAGTCTAGGTTCTGCTTGGCCACTGGAGAACTAGTCAAAGGTCCACCACTTGGAGGTTGGAAATGGCATCAAATCGATAGATATTCTTGTCAGGTTTTGTCAGACGATTTGAAACAACAAGAGGGGGACCGACAGATGAAATGATGAACCCTAAAGCCCTGAATAATGCAAGAATGAGTTCCGAGGTTGGTTCGCCTGAAGATGGAGAAGGTTTAGAGTCGATACGAGTCCGATACACTAAGGGAACTTGGTCACCCCCTACCAAGTTAAAAAAAAAAAAACTATTCTCTAGACCTAAAGCATTCGACATGGTTAAGTAAGGTTATAGGGGTGGCTGCACTTAGGTGAAGCCTCACTCGGATCTCAAAGGATCCATTGTGTTCACCAGTGTGGTGTGGAGCATACGACATAGGTTAGGTCAATGTAGACCCATTGTGATACCCTAGGGGAATACGACATAGAACTGTTTCTTGTGGAAGACAGACATCTCTCTTGTCAATTCTCAGGACGGTCACAATGAGTCATTCAAGGAAAATCGTTACCAGAAGCCTCTTTGGATGTAATTGATTGGGGATCTTCTCTGAAAAATCGTCAGCATCACCTTCAAAGTGATGGCTAAGCTTCGTAGCTCAAGAAGTCAACAAAGGAACACAAGCATACACACTTAAACACATTCAAACACATGCATACACATATGTGAAACAAAAGTAATTTTTATTTCTTTTTTTTTTTGCCAACATTCCATCGCGTCGGTGGTGGTGCCACCCAAAATCTGATTAACACCTCATTTCAGTCACCTTTTAATCAAATTGTGTGACAGTTATAATTGAAAAGAATTCACTTCAAATTACGTTAACTCGCACAAGGAAAACAGGCACACGTCAAGGAGAAGCGTTCATGAAAAATTAAAAAAAAAATAAAAAATTAAATCACAGCAAAAAACCGCCACAAAAACCGTCACAAAAAAAAAAAACCGCCACAAAAATTTTCATACACATACAGCAGGTGTCCTCTTCGGTCCCCTTTTCCACTCCAAAAAAAAAAAGGACCCTCTGCAGCAAAACGTAACTTCCCACACTCTCTCTCTTTCTTCTACCTCGCTGCGCCACCGTTTGCCGTGAAAGTGCACGAGTGTAACAGGCAACCTGTCATTTGTTACTTTTTATTGGCGCCTTCTAGATCCTTTTTTTTCTCTCTCTCTCTCTCTCTCTATGTCTCTGGTGGAAAATTATTTTACCCTCAAGGATTTTATGTTTATCATTTAAGGAGATGATACCCATCTGCAAAAGGATATCCTTTTCTCGATTAACATGTGTGTATGTGCGTTTATTTTTTGTAAAAACCCCCCAAAAAAAAAGAAAAACAAAAAACCTTCCCTCCCGCATCGCATTCCCCGGTTAAAAAAAAAAAAAACCAAAGTGTGGCAAACATTTTTTAATGGAAAATAAAAATAAAAGGATGTTAGACGAAATAATCTGCACATTGTGAGCCCCAACGAGTCCTCATTCGGCATCCATTCAGTGCCATTGGCACTGTTGTTGCGTAAAAATTAATACACACATATGAATTTTTATGCGTTTAATTCCGCCCCAAAAGAATTGACTTAGTTTTTCCTGAGAGGGGGATGATAAAAAAAAAAACAAAAAAAGAAACCAGAAAACCTGGGAATAATAAAGGAATCCCCTCCAGGACGATGGCATCGGGATTAATGCGTGACAGGATATTTTTGGGGATAGATTTGGTTTTTTTTTTTTTTTTAATCAAATTATTCTCGCCGGCAATGTGTATCCTGAAATGGGAAAAGTTTCCTATTTTTTTGTCCCGGCTTATGGATGCTGATAAGGAGTCAAGAGTCGCATCTTTGAGTTTGCTAATCGGAAGAACTTAAGTTGAAACAACTTCCGTGGAAATGTGGAAGTTGTGGGAGGCGGAAAGGAGTTGAGTTTGTGTTCTTGACTGAACCGTCAAGATTTGGTTAGGACATGATGGGAATGACCATAATCTTTCCAAAAAAGACTGCAAGAGTGCCGCTGAGAGGAATAGTCTGTGTGAGATCAGACATGGATTAAGGAGAGGAAGGCACAGATAGCAGACAACAGACATTAGAGAGAAGTTACCAACTCCGGTTGGAAGAGACACACAAAGTTTTCGTTCTCTTGAAGGCCACACTTAGACCACATGGATTTGTAGTTTCTTCCTTCTTACGCCAGGAGAATCGGAGCTGGAAGTCGCCTATGTGGAAGAAGTTGGCTCCTAAGTAGGCTCTGCTGAGACAACTGGACAGACGTACAGAGAAGGTAGAGAATCGTTTCTTCTTCAGTCAGTTCCCTATGATGTGTGTTTGTGATCCACATTTGGCCAAATCTGTTACACGATGTTGGTCATGTCGAGTACCCAACCTGCAAGTGACGAGAGGGATATCTCGATGGAGTTGTACCCAGTTTGGGCTAATTCGTCGGCCATATGAATGCCTCAGCCCATCTCGTTAGGAGACAAGCAATGATTGAGATGCCAGATTCCAGACTATCAGTGAAAATGGAGCTAGGATAGGGCCTTTTTGCTTGCCATTATCTCGATTTGAAAGACGCTGTAGAAGTTAGGCATCCTCTACCCAATTCACACACAACTGGGGTATGGTACTGGCAGTGGTGCAGTCGTGGTGCGGGCCAATGCTGACAGAGATGGCGTCTATACACCACTGTGTGAAGTAGGTAGGTAGTGTGTGATGTAGGTCAAGAGTAGATAAAGGCTATTTTGCAAAGGAATTCAATCAGCCATAAGCATCTGCTTACTTTTGAAGGGAGAAAGCATGCCTCGATAACCCTGGATTTGTCACACGATTTAAACGGACGACAGTCGCACAGCTTATCAAAGACAACAACCATATGTCGCAGAGTAGAAATTGCCTTTGTGACGTTCAAACCGCAGCAGGTGATGATAGAAAACTAAAACCCTTTTACAAGCGAAATGACACCCCAAAAAATTCCAGCACGCCTTTACTTAAGAAATAAGAAGAAACAAAAGCTTGTTAACGATACTTAATGCCAGTAGCCACAAGTATCACAGATTTGGCCGAAACAGTGATTAACATCATGGGCTGGGCGACACGTTGATTCATCCAACAAAACCCAAAAAAAAAGGTCCTTTTTGCCGTAACTTCTCCCAAAGGGTGAACAAATCTCTCTACGGCATGTTTGAAATCAAATTTATTATCAGCGTGTAAGCGAATTCGTCCTGGTCAAGTTTAAGAATAAAAAAAAAAAAGACCTCCCAGCTTAAAAGGCAGTAAAACAACTCTGACTCACTTGGAAGGGAAACCGAGGGAAACGGAAAAAAAAAAGTTTTTCACTTAATTTTGCCCCCAAGGATGTGTGCGTTTTATCTGTATCTGGCTGTGTATCTTCAACAAAATCCTAATTCCAAAGTGCTCTACCCGTGGGACTGCCTTATGTGGGTTTTTTTTTTTTTTTTTGCTTTTTTTAACACCACCGCAGTTTTTTTCGTTGCTATTCCTCTCTCTCTCTCTCTCTCTGTCAGTCCCTCTCTCTAGACTTTATTTGGGTTCATGTGGTTTTGTGTCCATTCTGTGTGTGTTTTTGAGAGACGGGCAAAGGATAAAGTTAAATTTGTTTCAATTGAGAAAGGCAAATGGAAAAACGTAGCCACGGTTATTTTTTTGTGGACAGAGGATCAAACTCCATAGGGGAGACCGTGGGAATTTTTCTGAAAATATAACGTAGAGGGGCGGGAATTAGCATGCAAATCAATTCAGATTAAGCGGTTTTTAAATAGTTCGCTGGCAGACATTGGAAAGCGAGTAAATGAGGGGAGTGGGTCGAATGCTTGAGAAAGGATGCTCAAGGCGACCTTATCTGCTAAACAACACGGCTTCAGAAAAGGACTTTCCAACGCATTCATGAACAAATCATCATGCTGGCAACTCTAGACGTAAGGGAGATGCTAAACACCTTAGAGAACACCTACTGACGAGAAGTTACATCAAAGAAAGTGAGTTAATGCCGCCTTAATCCTAGGACCCAACTTGTGGAATCTTTTCCTATGATGGAATCCAAAGAATGGAGATGACCGAAAATGCCCACAGAGAACGGATCCAATTTTGAATGCAAGACTATGGACTTAGCCAGCAATAGAAAAGACGGAGGAAGTCATGCTGATTAGGAGGAAGATTCCTACTATCTTTGAGGTACAGTCAATCTCCGATAGGGATACATACAGATGGATCTGAAACAGAATATGGTTCGAAGGCAAGAGTCTCCTCACTGTAGTGTATTTCAGGCGGAGATTCCGACAGTTTGAGAAGCTGTAGCTTGGCTATAGATAGACAGATAGCGATAAAAAGCTATCATCGATCCAAAATGAGATCGCTGACAAATGGAATGAGCTAGCAAAGGGTGGGGGGAACAGGTCAGAATCTTTCTGAAAATAGGGGGGATACGCCTTGATACCGAAACCAGAAGAGTGTTACAGCTGCCCTGCCCTATCAAGGCTGAGGAAGCAAACCCTGAGGAGTGGTTTTTTTTAGGCAGACATTCGCCACTAGATTAGGTGTCCCTCCCAATCATTTCTGCAGAAGTTGCCCTGTCCTATCAAGGATGAGGAGGCAAACCCTAAGGAGAGTGTTTCCTAAGGAGGCATTTGCCACTAGATTGGGTGTCCCTCCCAATGATTTCTGCAGAAGTTGCTCTGCCCTATCAAGTCTAAGAAGGCAAGCCCTTAGCAATCTATCCAACCTAGGAGCTTTGTTCTGTGAATCTAAATGGTTCTACACATAGTTTGCTACAGAAAGGGGTCTTGCACCGCAATCCATCGTAAAAGAGGTTCCTTGCTGCTGTTAATCCTGTACGTCCTAACCCAACATAAAGAAAAACCTAAATTGACTGCCAATGTACTACCAACTCGTAGACCATAACAATAATCTTCCACCGAAACCTCAAATTGCCTCAATTTTTTTCCATTTGTTACTACAAATTCCTCTTTGTTCAGAGAGTCCTTTGCACAGTTTAACCAGCAAAAAAAAAAAAAAAACTAATAAACTCTCTTAGAAAAGTAGACATGTGTACCACCACAAGTCAAGCCAAGCCAAGTCCTTTCGATCCAAAAAAAAAAAAAAACCAGAGTCCCCTGCAAGATTAAAAATTCACACACACACAATCACACGCGTAGTTATGTACCAAAGTCCATATAAAAACTGAAAAAAAAAAATTCCTTAAACCAACGAATGGCTTAGGTCCACGGGGTCCTGTGTGTAGTTAGGTGCTACATGTGGAATCTGCACGATCAAGGAATTATAACAAAGAATATAAAATGGATTTTACCCCAAAAAAAAAAAAAAAAAGGACATGATGGAGAGTGAGCACTTTAAGGACTAAGTACACATATACATTTAAATACTTTTCCGTCTTTTCGTTGCATTTTTTTCTTCTCTCCAGTCAAAAGGAAAAGGACACACAGTAAGTAAGTAAGAAATGAAGATGTAGAAAAAAGGAGGTGGATTATTAAAAGTCCACTTTATCCTAATGTAACTTAACTCCTCACAATCCATATACAAAAGGAGACTTGCAAAAAAAAAAAAAAAAAAAACGAGAACCACCGGCTCACAAGGATCTATCCTTCTTCTTCTCTACCTTGGCTACGATAAGGATTATAATTCAAATAAACTGTTTTTCTTTTTATTTTCTTCCTTAACTCGATTAAAAATTCGTACATGTAAGTTGAGAGCAAGAAAAAAATAACACACACACACATACACACATGAGTAATAAATGTAAGTTAAGGACAAAATTGTTGGGGGGCTGGAACTGGAGCTGGGCCGGGGGGGGGAATTACTCCACACAGACTATTATTTTTCTTTCCTGCAAAAGGAGTGAAGAAAAAGTATTTCATTATCCCCGCTCTCCAAAGTGTACCCAAACGTTGGAAGTCGCCTTTCATCTTGAGCCAGCAGGACGTGGTAAGCATACACACACACACACACAGATACAGATACAAATATGTACATATATATATAAATATATGTTTGGTTATTGTACAGTTAGCTGACGATGAAATATTGCATTGAAGTCGAGTTTTTCTTGAAATTTTCTTGGGTGGTAAGACCATAAGACTTATTCCGGAAGACAAATGTGTGTTCGTTTGCTTTTTATGGTTTTTTTGTCCTTTTTTTTCCACGTTTTGTTTCGTCCTGATGTGGAGAGAATGTTTTTTTAATGACCTTGCATTCTTTCGCGATGAGTTAAGCCATGGAAGTGGGTGTCCCCGATGAGGAAGCGTGTATAAAAGAATGAAAAGTGTTTCTTTTCAACTTCAAATGCACATACAGGATAAAGTCCTTATTGCTCTCAACCAGGCCGGATGTCATTGTAAAATTGAAGTTGACAAACAGTCTCTAAGTGTTGGCTCTGGATAGGTATTTCGGCATAATGAATGCAATCGTGTTATAGGCCGATTCGAATCAGAACGACGAAAGGGCGAAAAAGGACAACGATTCGAGGTCCAGTACACCTCCGATTGGACTGTTTTCATGCTCCAGGGCGGGTAATGACTTAAAAAGAGACCGGACACCAACTTTCCCAATTCGGCCTTAATTCAGTCCAGATTGATGGCTGCATTGCTGCAACCACACTTAAACTAGAAAAGGTCCTTTGTGATGCCACATGGATTTGAAGTTTCTTCCAGCTAACTGCCCGCAGGATCAGCGCTGCTGGCTGTCAATTTGTTGAGACTCTGGAAGAAGTCGACTCCTAATTAGGCTCTTCTTCGATCTGAGAGAGCTGGGCAGACATTCAGAGAAGGTAGAGAGTCGTTCCTTCTTCTATCGCAGACAGCAAAGGTGGAGAATCAGATGCCAAGGTTCTCCAGCCTATTGAAATAGCTACTACCGAGAGAAGGTACCAAATTTTCTGATGTGTTTAGTCCAGAGCAGGTGCCGGTCGTACCAACTTACGTCCCTGTAGCTTCTAATGAGGCAATCCATTGGTTTGTAGACAAAAGCCCACGTAGCCCGACCAGGGGTTGCAAACCATTTCGGACCTTGGGACCCACTCTAAAAAAAAAAAAATTGCAATTTCCAAAGAACCATCTACACAATGTTCACCATCAATTTGATCAAAAGCTGCATTTCCACTCCAAGGAATTACAATTTCCTTTCAAATCAACGCAACGGTACCTATGTACATATTCCCAAAAGAAAAAAAAAAAAACCGCATACACGATGTGAGCGCAATCATCCCCTCAAGAGACGGGAGCCGTCCTATGAAAATCCATAATTTAAATTTTCCTGGATACGGTACCCTCCATCTATAGACACATTTGCCAGAGAATTATATTTCTTTTGACTTTAACAACACCTTTATCTTCGTCTCAATAGGTGGAAAAAGAATAAGAAAACAGAAAGAAAGAAAAGAATGGCTTAAAAGAAAAATTGACGACGCGCATTTTCACCCCATTTACACACACGTTTTCTCTTATTCTTGGGGGTTTTTTTTTTTTCTTCCCTTTCAGTTTATAATTTTTATGCATGGAAATGTGTCATGCACAGCGTGAGGATAATAGGACGACTCCGATGGCAGGAACTCCTGCATATGTGTATACAGTACACCCTCTCTCATAACAATGTGTGTTCAAGAAAAAAAAAAAAAAAACCACTTGCACGACGATCACGCCGACAGGGACGACAGCGGACATCAAGGGACTCCAGCTGGGTGGGGATGGGGTGGAAGGGTGTCAAGGAACGGCGACAACGACGGTGGGGTAATTATGTGTGTTGTTTCTCTTTCTGCAGGACAAAAAAAACTCCTTATCGTTGAATATAAAACTCGTAAGGATAAGAAAAAAAAAAATGGGGGACACAACAAAATCCAAGGCGGTATGTATGTATGTCTGTCTGTATGTCTGCATGCCTCTGTGTCTGTGTATGTGTGTATTGTTGAAAAAAAAGGGTTGAAAACAGGACATTGGGGAGAAGTCTCAGCATTACACAGAATGTATACAAAAAAAAAAAGATTAAAGTTTGCTTTGGGGGGTTGAAATACCTGCACGAGGATATCTTTTCTTTTTCGTCCTTTCCGAGCGTCCTCGCTCCTGCATTGAAGAAAAACTTGACAGAAAAAAAAAACAAACCCCCAACTAGAAGACGAACAAAAACAAAAATTCAACTCACCAAGGATGGTTCATTACAATTGAGAACAAGGATATACCCATCAAAAAAGAAAAAAAAAATTATTATGTAGGTACATATAACTTTTTCTTCTTGGATGTGATAGTGTGGCCCCCCGTTGCCTGAGTGTGTTTGTACAAGAAAAACGAAAGAAGGACGACGACGACGACGACGACGATGAAGAGGACACGACACTCCGACGACGAAGTAATACAAGAGCAATAGCGCAGCGGAATAATGAAAAAAAAAAAAAAACAGTACACACAGAGGGAAAGGAAAGCAAAACAAAAAAAAAAAATTCGCCCACGGTTGGCTATAATTTCTGTGAGAATCCTTACGGTTGGTTAACAGGACGACAACGACGGTGGTGGTTGGTTGGTTCGCTGGCTGGCTCGCAATGGCAGATGACTACTATACCACCAAGATGATGTTGATAATGATTTGGGCTAGCCTCTGGGCTTGTGTGGTAATGTGTAGCGGGAAAAGAAACGTGCCAAACACTAAGGAATATTCGTATTGTTACATGGCTGCATGGTGAGTGTGTAAGTGTTCTTATAGGAAGTACAATGAGAGGCCAGCGATTGTTTATTTCCGTTTATATTTCTTCATGTTCATGCTCATCTTTCTCCTCTCATCATCGTCGTCGTTTCCTGTTTTTGATTGAGAGATGACTGCCATAGCGTCTTGGTTGGACGTGCTGTGAGAAGAGGTTTTTCTTTTCAAACAAACAACCAGAACAGGACTATGAAAGAAAAAAACAATCGAAGGCTAGGAGATGGTTCTCCTGTCCCATGCCCGATTTCCGAAGGAAAAAAATGGCTGACTACAACGATAAAAGTGAACTTAATGCTGAGATGGACTCTGGTCTAGCGAACAGGATGAGTAAAACCTACAAAAGTTGCGCGGAATCATTGCACGATATCCAACTGGAAGAGGACTGCTCTTGACAGCTGATGGTCCATTCACGAGTATTGAGACAGAAGCGGCCAAAATGGGCTGTCAACAGGGAAGGGACACTCAACATCGACGAATCAGATCGGAGGTAGTAAGGGACTTTGTCCACCCTGGCTCTGGCTATCACTTCTGACACTCAACATCGACGGAATCAGACAGAACTTTGAGGTAGTAGGGGACTTTGTCCACCCTGGCTCTAGCTATCACTTCGGACACTCAACATCGACGAATCAGATCAGAGGTAGTAAAGGACTCTGTCTACCCTGGCTTTGGCTATCACTTCTGACACTCAACATCAACGGAATCAGACAGAATGTCACATGAGATAGCTATAACTTTGAGGTAGTAAGGCACTCTGTCTGCCATAGCTCTGGCTATCACTTCTGGAAACCACATCTCATCCAAAAATCAAACGAAAAATGGGCTGAGGAGGCAGTCTTACTCTAGCATGGACTCTATCGTTTCTAGGGAAAAATTCTTCGTAAAACATTTGTTCCCGTTTACTTTGACGGGTTTTGAAGGAGGAGATTCAACCTGAGATGCCTGAGGACATGTAGAGCCAATGGATACCAACGCAGAGTCTACGAATCTAGCTCGGAGGGACAACGCTGTAGAGGAAGACCTCAACTAACTTGGAGTGGGACCGGGCTAACTGGAAAAGGCTTGTTGGTTGAATAAGTAAGGTAATATGTGCCAAATGTTTAAAGTCAAGCAAGTTGCCAGGAACTTTACAGCACCATCCCTGATTGAGTGATTCCTGCATCATCTCTCTTAAGAGACTTAAGTTGAAGTCTCGAAGGTGCCATCGACCGCACGCATATTTCTTCTTTTTTTTTTTTTATTGCACTCGCCTATGGATACAGGTAAAGCACTCCACACCCAAGGCTATCATTACACACGTCTGAGTTGCTCACTGATGCATGCCTCTTGGCTTCCAAAATGAAATTCGTTCCAAATGCATTCACTTAACAAAGTTATCGATGTCACAGGTTCTGGACAGGGACACGATATCTCGCGCACACGACATAAATGCAAAAATTCACAAGAAATCGAGACCAAAAATGGGGGGAAAACTTTCAAAAGTCATACACTCTACGTTCCCGTTGGAGTATATCCTTTGGGTGGCGCAGACAAACACTTTTCGCCGGATTAATGGCCCTGTCGTGACATCAAATGCATACGAAGGGTATCCTCACGCATGAATAGAAGGTGACATTTGTTCACTAACCCATCCTGGGGTGTATGCGTGCATATGATGGAACAAAAGCGCCGCAAGGTATGTGTGCAAATATAATGCAATTTCTTACAGTCTCCTGTGGGCGGAAGGTCCAACACTCTGTGTTTTCTCTACGAATTTTGTGATATTTCAATGCAACACATGAGTGTATGTGTACTAAAGGCGGTTGTGAGCGTACACCCCACTAAAGGAGTTTTGTATTCTAATAATCAGATCATCTCAAAGCGAGCAGAATTTATCTCATGTCTTTTGGTGTGTCCCCAACATGAGGATGTTAGACTTTCGATGTGATTAATTGAAGTGGAAACAGGACTTTTGTTTGAAGGACAAATATTGACTGAAAAACTATTGGAAAAGCTGCCCTGCACAAGGACTTATCGCGGAATAAAAAAAATCAAACCAGTTTCTGCATCTGGACAAAGGTCATTAATATTGCTTTCATCTCCTGGGGTATGCTGTGCGTATGTCTGTAAACACGCGTTTTTCTTTCGTGCTGCAGCTGTTCTCACCCCGGAAAGGACTCAACTGACCATTGATTTTTAATTTTTTTTATAATGGTCAGTTCCAGTTTACGTAACTGACCACCAACATCACGACTCGTACCGGTTTTTAGTTTGAATACAGGGTTTGGTGCTACACGTTCAATATCAATAAGGGGTTTGTTTTGTATGGAATGACCTTAGGGGATGAACGGGTATGTAATTCATGCAAATAGTTAATTTATCTTTTTTAAATCCACGTATAAGGTGTGTGTCCATGAGAGGTAATAAGTACTTAAGTTGATTTCTGTCCAGCATTTGTCTTTCTATTTCGGGTAGAGAGTGTCCAATCCAACGTGTGTGCCTAAGTGAGTCCGCTTTCCAGTTTCAAAGTTGATTTGAGAGGACATGTGCAAGGGAAAACTTGGAACCACCAAAAGCTCGAAATAAAGGACAAGCGCTTGAAGCTCCTGACGGCCTATGCCTAGATTCTTTCAATCAACTGTACGGCGAAACCTTGATAAACTTGGAACCACCAAGAGACCGAAAAGATTGCATTCGAAGAACTAGTGCTTGAAGCTGCCGACGACCTATGCCTAGATTCTTTGAAACATGTGTCTGATAAAGGGTCAACGAACCTACTCAGCAATGAACAGAAGAAGCTCACACTAAAACCAAAACAAAAAGCGTATGTTGTCAGGTATTGGAAAAACTGTAGCCTGTACAGGGTCAAGGCCTAGCTTTCGACTCCGAACGACGAGAGTGAGAGAGCCGTAGGTTTCCATTTTGCCTCCCAAGAGGTGGTGCCACGGACCTGTTTTAAGTTTCGAACTTGTGTCCTCTCGCTTTCGGCAGTCTAACGCGCTAACCATTGAGTTGAAGAAAACTAAGATTCGTCAGCCTTAAGATACACAGTAAATGGTGCTCTAGAACTCACAAGCAATTCAAAGGGAATTGCAGTCGAATCTCTCCAGATTCGTTAGCCTGCTCTAGAACTCACAAGCAATTCAAAGGAAATTGCAGTCGAATCTCTCTAGCTCGAATTTCCACGGAACACCAAAGGAATCAAAGGAATTCGACTGTCGATACGCGTCTCGTAGATTCCGCCTCTATCAATCGCCACTACATCCACAGAATCCTTTAAAAAGAAATACCTTCAACCCGCCAAAATACCCTTCATCTCAACACAATTTCACTTTCGAAACCAATTTGGAAAAACTATTTCGAAAATTCATACAAAATGTCGTTTCCTTTTTGCCGACGGTATTTTCAAAAATTTCCTAGGACGATTTCCTCTAAAAAAAAAAAAATTAATTTCACCCCTTGAACAACCCCTTCTCCACGGTTCCTACACTAGCTGTGAGTCATGAACTCTATCAACCGAAAGATGTCGTATTTTGAAATTAAATCAAAATTCCCAAATTTTTTCAACTTTTTTTCCCGTCACTGAATTTTTTTTCTTTTGTCACACACCACCACCAGCACCATTACCAAGTTCGAAAAACAATTGCACCACTCCTTGTTCCTGTTCCAGAATTGATACTTCTTTTTCCAAGTCCTTGTCTTGTCTTTGGGAGAAGTTTTCAGATTGTAATTGTTTTTTTTTTTTTTTTTCACTATAAAACTACTCCTTGCACGGGTTTTTTTTTTTTTTTGCGAGGACTTTTCCGGTGTTTTAATTAATAATTTATTTTTGTTTAATGGGATTTTTCTTTGTGGATTTAATAAATCACTGCACCTTGCTTTGGGTAAATTTTCAAATGCGAGTTTTTCCGAAATTCGATTTTGACTGCAAAACGAAAGGATCTCTCTGTATGCTTTAAGCCTATACGTGTCCTTTTTTCGTTATATTTTATATGTGTGATGTGTAAGATGGAACGGAGGAGGTGACGAGAGAAATGAAGAAAATTGTCTTCTTTTCATTTTCATACATGCGAATGTGGGGGGGGTTTTTTAGCAAAACATCAGAGCAACAGCACTGAAGAGGATAACTACACACATTGGTGCATGTATGTATGTATGTTGTTTGTGGGTGTAGGGGGGGTATGTGAAAAAAAAAACAAAATTTTGTGAATGAATGTATACCCCGCTTTTGAGGGGGGACGGGGTTCCTCCTTGGGAATGAATATGATTTACAACATCAAGTCATGGAATGGAATGGTCATATGTAAATCCAATAGGAAGGGGGGGGGGGAAAGGTATTCTCTCTAAACATTCGTTTAGTTCTCTCGAGAGTTAGAAGGACATTTTTCTCAACAGTAAAGGCAAAAATTTGAGTCGATTTCCTTTTTCACTTAGAAATGAGTGTTTTTTCTTTTTGAGTGAAAGAGAAAATTTCCCTTTCACATGTGATAGTCGATAGGAAGTCTCTCTTAAAGGATTTACAGAAGGGAAATAATCCTTCTGTTAAAACTCGAAAGGGAAATTCTAAATAAGCAGAGGAAGAGTCGATTGATGTACATAATTCTGTTCAGTGAGGGAGCTCTGTTAGGGTTCTGCTGGTGAGAAACACCGTGTCTCGACAAAGATCAACAAAGACTGCAGGATGCGGCACACTGTACAACACCATGGTCCAAAGGAATTTCAAAAGAAATTACTTCGGTTTGAGGACAAAATAGTCTAGAAGTTGCATGTAAACTGTGGCCAAAGGCAAGAAACCTTACGAAAGACACCTCAGCCAGTAGAGGAAGCTCCATGTGGGTTAGAGAAGTGGCGACTTGAGGTTTGGCGACGCCTCACTCGGATCTAAATGCATTCCCTTCGACACTCAATGCCATAACTGCAACAATACACAGGAAAAGGAAACCCTATTCGACTTCCTCCGTGACTCCATGTAGGTATCTCAGACTTGCATTGAATTTGGCGCGATAGGTCTAGTACTGACTCCGAACGTCAGATTGAGAAGCATCTTCATGATAGAATATGCTATCGGAAGGTTGCGAAAACATTAGTATTTTTAACTGAGACTCGAACCTATATGCATTCACCACTACGATCAAAAATTCTTTGAACAACCCCAGCCACAAACCCTAAATTGAGCGTCATCTAGCGACGAGACATGATCCCACTTCCTTAGCATAGACACTGGCAAAACGAATTGGAAGTCTAATTGGATTGATACTTGTTGATAGGGAAACCGTATCTTATTGGTTTTTATCTAGAATATGGAAACTAGGCACAGGGAAGTATACCAGCAACGAACTGTATCAAACCAAAGTGCCTGAGAGAAGTTTCTGACGTGCATTATTCGTTTGGAAAGGCTGGGGACATGATCTTCGAAAAAAATAAAACCACGCAGTAGAGAAAGACTGCGCTTAAGGTGGCGCGCAATGCCCAGCTCTAGCAAGAGCCAGACCGCGTGCACTAAACCAACCCCAACGACATCTAGGGTAAAGGGACACGAGATCTAATCCGTTTTCTAAAGTCCACAACGCTGGATCTAGGCACTTCCAACTCAACCAAATCACAGAAGACACATCCTAGTGCTAATTCGGGTTCTGTTCAACCATCATCGAGTGTGTAACTGAAAGCGGTTTGCAAAGATTGGAGCCCAGGTTCACCACTTTGAAAGTGGCTAATTGGATATAGCCCTCCCTAAATGAGACAAATCCTAGAGTCATGCAGCTGAAATCGAAATCGCAATGCGAACCAAGTCTTAAGTGGAACCGAAGTGAGTGTTATCATGGCACAAGGCCTGCATCTGGTGAACAATCTGACTTGGTTTACGAAATCCTTCCTTAAATGGTTTCATGTGTTCGCGAGGCAAGCAAGAGGTTGTGAACAACAGAAGCATGGATTCGAATGACCATCGTCATAAGACATCTCCTAGTAGTTGACTGTTGGTTGAGGCCCAAGTTCACCCGGAACTGAAGCCCCTATTAAGTAAGTAAATCGTTGGCTGTCGTAGTGGGTATCGATCCTGGTTTTGATAAAGTTCAACATCAACCTCTGTCAAGCAAGGATCTGTCTGTTGAAATTGAAGTGTAGCCCAGACAGATATTTGATGCATATTCTCCCGTCCAACGAAGCATCAAATTTCCTCCCCTGGCAGCCCACTTTGTCTAAACTATAGTCAACTACTCTCATGATTTTGCCACAAGGAAAAAAAAAAAAACATTTAAGGATCCAACAGAGTCCTCATTACGTGAAAATAACTGAATTATAGATCACAAAAGTGTATATGTATACACAAAAAAAGAGGATTCTAACCTCCATTATATCCTTTATACTCATTATTTTATTATAACGCTGAAAAGTATGAACAAGGGTAGACTACACTCATACCGACGACACCATCATCAGATCTGAGTATCGTCCTTTCAACGATGAAAATCCAAAAAATAGAACCAAAAAAAAAGAAGAAAGAAAGGATATACAAGAACGCAACTGTAACTAGATGCAGAAAAAAAAAAAACAAAAAAAACTACAAAAATTATCCTTATCTCTTGGCTGAGAGATAGGTTACCCGCCAACCAACCCAAACGAGGATGGCAATGGCGCAACCAACGTTCTTCGCTGTAAAACTATACCCATAAGAAGATGAATAAAATACAAACACACAAAAAAAGGATCTACAAACTACATCCACAGCACAGCTGCCATCAAATACACGCAGCAGCAAATATTCCTTAACATCTTCAACCCACACACAAGGATACCTCGAGTTCTAGACTGAAATTTTCCATAAAAAAACAAGGAAAGAAATTGTTCACAAAAAAGAAGACAACAAGGCACACACAGAGTACCACATAAAAATATATCCCTCCCCACGCCACACACAAGGACAAGGATAAGATATTTCCCCGAATTGCGGGTGGATGAGATTTTGGGGGGGAGAGCAGAGCCCAAAAAAAGGATATGAAAAATCCACTAGCGCCCTCTCAAAAAATAAAAATAAAACCAACAACAAAGCAAAGAAGCACACCAAAGGAGCCCAACCAACTTTAAGACACGAGAAAAGAAGAAAGCAACGAAAAAGAAACTGACAGCGGCGCATCGCTGTAGACTAAGAGGGAAAAAGGATCCAGGATCCCGACACAACCAGCTAAATCCAACATCTATAATACATCTCGAATGAAAAAATGAGAAGGGCTGTAATATAAGAATGGGCGGAGCTAGGATTCAGAGGGAAATTTTTTTTCCATATTCCTTTCGTTTCGTAAGTTAAGTAAATGCGAGGAGCGATGATGATGATGCGTCTGAACGTCCTGAGTCCGTGTATGTGTGTGTGTGTGTGTGCAATTTGTGAATGTGTATGTGCTGCGGTGGTAAAGGAATTTCATTTTCACAACTTTTCTCTGCGGCATGTGTGCGCTGTGAATGCGGATACGCGTGACTGTATGTGTGTGTATGTACAAAAAGGAGACGCTGAATCCGCAGAACAAATCCAACCGACAACGACGACAAGGGTAGAAAATATATAAATTTTCTTTCACTTTTTTCCAAAAAAAAAAATCGCTACCCAACCCGTTGTGCTTTTTGTTCTCCTATTTTTGGAGGATTCCTAGAGAAGCCACCGACCCGATAAGTGCATCGTGAGATATGCTAATTAAATCCTTTTCAATGGAATTTATGTTGTTTGCTGGAATCTCCATTTATGAGACCATGCAACGACCGGCTGGGTATGATAATTACTTATGCTGCCCGACCGTCCCTCGGCCTTGTCCTTTACGGGACAGTTGATTAAAAAACTATTAATGAGGATTGAAATTTCCATGTGGAGGAGTGAATGTGAAATACTTTTGTATAGACCAACTTTGAGCGCTAATTAGAGGCTTGCTTACACAGAATTTGAGAATTCAATTGGAAAGAGATCAAAACACAACAAAATGTGGAACGGACAGAAGTATTGATTGACACTTCACTTATGGTATGCAGTTATCATGTCCATAAGGAGGATCTACAGCTCAACCCTCAACTATGATCGAATCCCACACGTATACCCGAATGAATTTCCTACTCAACTTTCCAGCTAATCATTGAGGTAACTCACAACGTCTGTAGACAGAACAAAGATCAAAGATTTTGGTAACTATACACACAGAGAGACATCGGCCATCAGTGAGTTAAGGAGGAGGAAGAGTCCAAATACAACGACTAAGATGGCTTGTACATATAGAACGGATGGACAGCAATGTTCCGCTCCGAAAAATCTTCGAGTCCATCCCCAAAAGGAACGATGCAGTAGAGGAAGACTGAAGAAGATGGTGGCGTACACAAATGGAAAGTGTCGTGCGAAACTGGTGGCGGCTAACAAAAGATCAATCAAGCTGCCTGGAGATGCCCAGGTCTACCCCGAGAACTGTAACGCAACCCTAAGTAAGTAAAATGCACAGAGGAACCCAAATAGGAAGTTTGAAGAAACGACTGCATCTCTACAAATTCTAACTTAAAGAATTCACACAAAATTTGACCACCCATCACCCGTGGGGGAACTTAGATCAAAGGTCCTTTATTAAGTTCAAATTTTCCCAATTGAACTTTAACTCTGAGAGCCTAACTCGAGGAAATTCGACACAGACAAGAGCACAGAAGCTCCTTCTTAAATTGTCAACAAAAGTCTAAGTATGTCAAGCGAAAACCCTCGCTGGATATCAATATTTCGTTCGAAAAAGCTGCTAAAACTAAGCGAAAAAGATCCCAGATCCCATTAACCCCAAATTTACCCAAATCTTGTTACAAAAATCAATATAAATGACAAAAAGAAGCACTTACCCCATGACTTGAAATTTGAATTTTTGAATTTGAATGAACTTTGAAACGCTTTTCTAACGGCTTTGCGGAAACGAACGAACAAAGGAAAAAAAAATTTCACAAGAAAAAAAAAAATAAAAAATCACTTTTTCAGCCGAAATGAATATTAAATTGCAAAAAAAAACAATGATTTACCGCACCAAATTAAACAGAACATATCGCAAAATGATTTAAAACAATTAAATTTTAATAAAATCATAAATTTTGCCCGAAATATATGAAAAAAAACGAATTATTGGTAAATTTGGAAAAATTTCCCCGATCGATACCGCACATCGACTTGATTCACTCGTACACAATTAAATACACAATCAAATATAGCAAAACATATATCAAAATGCACTAAAACAATTAAATTTTAAGAAAATTATAAAATTTGGTTGAAATAAATGAAAGAAATATGATTTATTTGATTTTTTACCTGATCACCACTGAAAATCGATTAAATTTAGACGCGAACAAAATTATAATTTATTGATTGACAGATCCCCTCTCTCTCTCTCTGTGTGTGGATGGTATGTATTGCTGACAAGATGGCCGATTGTCCATGATAAAATTTTGCATATTTTATCGAGACTCGAGAGTTTTTCTTAGAAATTGGGTTGATGATGGCGATGGGTGGGTGGGTGTATAAGGATTTTCGAGATTGAGATGGGTTTTAGGATGGGGAGTGTGAGCTTGGAACAATTGAACTTGGTTTTTAAATCTAGAGCTACAGATGGGAAATTGGAACCAACATTTGATAAGGAAAACATCAAGATATCATTTGTCAGCTACAAGTTGCCAGTTGTAGAGGGTTGTTGAGGATAGACGTACATATTAGGAGATTCTGAGATCGAACAAAGTTCAAACTCCGGCACGGACCACATGAAGCATGGCATTCTGGGATCGATAACTCTGTGGATACGGCGACGTATTTCCAAAATTGGTTTAGCCACCCAATGATACTTCTTGACGTAGCTTATTCTTTGCAATGTTTCCTTCGTTGAACAGTCAACCATTGTGATCCATCAGGATCGAGGAAAAACTCCTCCACCTATTCTTTGAACAAGGTTTTTGGTATCTTCTTGTGTTAAGTCACAAAAAAAGAAGGCACCGGGATGATTTATTTGTCTTTTAAGAGACAACTCTGAACAGGAACAGAGAATATGGAGGATTGTTTCTTCCTTCTTTGAACCTAGATGACACCTTTAACAAAATCAATCTCTTGATGCGCTTTTGGTTCAATCAAAGCCTATAAATATAAGTTTGCATGTAGCTAGTGGTACTCCGAGATTTTCTTTATCAGACAAAATCTGTATTGCCATCGGGCTTACAATTCCCTGGAATTTATCTGTGTCCCAGTACCCAGCAAAGGAGTATGTTGAATTGCTTTGCTATTTCTACCAGTTTCAAAGACTTTATAGCAGTGTGAGACTGTCTGCGAAATTCGTCGGGAAAATGCTTCAATTCTTCTTCTAAGAAATTGCTCTCTTCCAGAGCACCGACTCCCGTTGTGTATCATCACCAATAGCATCTTGAAGATTCCCCACTGGAGAAGTGCTTTCATAACTTAAACTAACTACAATGCTCTTTTATGATCTATTTCATCTGTTTCAGTTTTAATCAGCTCCCATATAACTTAAAGCAGTAAAAGAGTGCCTCAAGCATCCTCAAAGTACAAAAAGAACCAAGCTCCCCCATTCCACCGAAGCCATTATAATTTCTAACAACCCATCCACCCACCCTTTATGATGTCAAAATCAATTAAAAATTTCAAATTTCTTCAAAGAACACAACTGAGTGGAAGTAAACATCACATGGCTGGGAAGGGGGGCGGTGAGGAAATGTAAAGAAATTTAACATTACACCCGATGTTCTGACATTAATTTTCTGTTCACTGTGTTCCTTTAACTTAAAATTTTCCTTTCATTTCGCTTTATAATTCAACCAACAGCTGCAGAATGGAAATTAAAAAAAAAAAACAAATAACTACACAACTACTTTCAACCATTTTTGGAATATTTTACCACCACCATTTTGAGCGCATAAAAAAAAGGAAAATAGGAATGAGATTCACAGCAAAAAAAAAAGAAAAGTAAAAAACAGAATCAGAACAATTTCAGAAAATTCATTATTTTCCATCCTTGTTCGGGATGGCTGCCGTTGCTGCTGTTTCTTCACGTAAAAGAATCGAAGCAACCACGGACCCGAGTTGGTTGCGATGGTGATGAGGAAGAATTCACCCTTCTTTCCTCTTCTTTTTTTTTGCGACAGCAGCAGCACACACTATTCAGGATTCACCCCCGTCTAAGTGTATACGCTCGAGCAAACATTTCATAACTACCCTTAGCACCATCACTACCACCACTACTATCAAGCCTTCTCCCACAGTAAAGCACAAAAAAGTCCCAAATAATGAAACTAAAGAAAAAAAAAAAAAAAACCACTACCACTACCACCACCAACACCACACCACCCTCTCGAAACCATGGCAGCCATGTTTCATCTGTGAGGAGCCTTCATTTTGCCTTAGAAAATTTTCTCCTCATTTTTCTTCACATTTTTGGGTCCTTTTTTGTGAGAATGTATTATTTTTTTTTTGGTTCGTTTCTTTTTTGGCGAAATTTACACTAAGGACGAAGTTCAGGATATGAAGAAGGTATATAAGTTCTCTGATACGTACATACAGATGGAAATGGTGTACAAGAAGCAATGTGTGTGCACTCTGCCGGGAAATATAAGTTTTCTTCATCCAGTTTTTAACTTTTTTTTTTCCCACCTGCTGTAGGAGTGGGAATATTAAAACAAAAACTTTGACTGCTTTTTCTTACCAAGAAGACACACACGAAATCAGAAAGAGACAGAGATCTGAGAAAGAGAGAGAGAGAAAGTAGAGAGAAGATATGTGAGTCCTTTTGTATACATTCTTATTATTCGCGCGAAAGTTTTGAAGAAACCAGGCACGTTTTAAGGATTGGTTAGCCCCGTATTATTATGAGAGTAGGACTTTTAAAACATGACTGTAATTTTAGCTCACCACCGCTGCCAGGAAAGATATTCATACCAAGCTGGGCGGCATGGCAAATCAGCAGATATTTCAAGTTTTGCTATCCCTAGAAATCCGGTGCTCTGATGGCCTAATCTTCAAGACAACGCGGACTAATTGAACTTGCAACATAGTTCTGACTTCTAAATAAACACATATCCTTGTATTTTCTGATAATTCTTTTCCTTTCTGGTGCCATTCGACTTCTGCAAACTTGTGAAGCACACAAAGAAGATGTAGCTACACCACAGTAAAGCGGAAGACCAGAGAGATATTTACGCTAAACAGATCGTACTTAGCACTATAGTGATCAGCATACTCACAGGCCACAATCTACTGACGCACCGTCAAGAAGAATGCGACTGTGGCCACGTAGACGCGCTAAAGAGGACACGACCCACTTCCCCTTCGACTGCCTAAACCTCAGCAACCATGCCACCGAAGGACATTCTTAAACTCATAATGGATTCGAGGTGGTTTAGCGAGGCGACCAACTAGCCTCTTCTAACTTCCATGAATCTTGGACCAATGATAGGTCTATTGTGAAAGAACCAGAATAAGAGACAATGATGAGCTATGTATGCAACCACTGGGTACCTACGTAAGTCGAGAATTCATCGTCAGAGTTCCAACTTTGCTGTGGAAAAAGATTCAAGTTATAAAAGAGAACTTAAGCGAGGTTCAAACCCCACGACTTTGTGAAATGTGGCGAGTCTTGAGCTTCAAGCAAGTTTTTGAAGACAGGATCATGTTGATAACTATTCTACAAGAAAGACAGCAAAAACGACGTAATCTCCATGAAAAGTTTGAGGAAAAGGTCTCAGAAGTGAACCCTGAGTAAAGAAACAATCCTTATGGGTCAAAAGCAGGCGATCAATTGCGTTTTTGGAGTATGTTCTGAGGGCTGTGACCATGCTCTAGAGGCCCTTGAAAAGTGTGCAATAGCTTAATGCAGTTGCCTGTAAAATTCTACACATGTTATGGACAAAAAGGTGGTGTTAAAACCTTTCCTAATTTAAAACCTCTCTCCCATCTACACACAAAGACCATTTACAATTACTAAAATTAATTCGATGCGCCCTCTCTTCTTAAAAAATAAAAAATAAATAATAATCAATCCACCAAAAGGATAACGTTTTGAATATTAAACAAACTACTGCGAGATAATTCACATTTTAGGTTCCCAATTTAAAGTGACTGACTGCCACAGCCATTAAAGGTACGTATAAGTACATCGCAGTATCTTATATGTGTGTGATCTGGATGCCTAATTTAATTTTGCACAAGGAAACCCAACAAAAGACGCCTCCTTTTGGAGATCTCAAGATGAGAGAATAAAATCAATTTTGCTTTCTATGGCAGGATACGGAAAATAAAATTAGACAATCTCTTTCCTGGATGGTTTTTGTCGTTTTCAAAATGAAACCTATTCTATTCTATACACGTGTGCTTGTGTGTACAATGCACCCTTTTTACTCTTCTTCAAGCTATTTTAGAGACTCCCCTTACTCCCCCTTCCTCGCTGTTTTCATTCAAGAAACTTAATCAAAAGCAAAAGTGAACTGTGAGCTGTGAGCTGAGAGCCTCTACCAACACAAGACGTACCATAAAAATAAGAAAAGTGTTGTTTTTTGTTTGTGTGCATGAGGAAAAAAAAAACAAAAAGGCATGGGGAAAACGTTTTTCGTACGTGCCTTCCTTTTGCTATGGGTATTCCAACTTATATATCCCGTTTGCACCCTTTTTTCCGCGAATGAATGTGCCATCCAGTCAACAATCGCAACCACTTCTTAGATGGGATATATCCCAAGTACGAGTACTTCGACACACATAGTAAGGAATCCATATAAAACAAATGTATCTCTATGTACAGGGGGTACAATTACGTATGTAAAAACAAACCAGATACTCCAAAAAAGGATTCAAAGGTATTTGGAAAATTCTTGTTAGGTTTTTTTTTTTTTTTTTTTTTTGTGAAAGACAAACAGTTCGTGTATGGGCCATGCAATCCAAAACAAAAAAGGGAGCACCACCAAGCGAACCAAGCATTTCATCAGGAAATCCACCGCTTCGAAAGAACTTCAAGAAGACACCGAAGAAGGAAAATCAAAAGGATACACTCGTACCTAATCGGTGAGGGAGTTACGAAGGATTAACAAATTTCATAAATTAAATAAACCACTTTCAACACAAGGATACCAACAGAGAGGTGGTCGTCGCCGTCGTTTTTTTTTTTTGTGTGCAACTATGCGTTGGCGAGGGGGAGGGGGGCCAAGAAGGTTTACCCAAATTGAATTCCATTCTTTTCTGCCATATTTTTTTGTTTTTTTTTAAATTAATTTAATTAATTTTACCTATTGCTTGATAGATGGGGACATCATAGAGCCTTTCAAATCAACTTAACTTTGGGATAGAAGGAAACAGGAAGATCGTAATGTGGTTTGGCACGCATTTTAGGATTTCAAAATCCTGGGAGTTGGGTGGGTGTGTGTGTGTGTAGCAATTAATCATAAAATTTGATATGTTTCTCATCAATTTTTGAGCCGACTGGTGTATAAGGGAGAACTCATTTATCAAAGTCAAGGCTAATGTGGGGTTTGTCAAAAAATTATTAACTGTCACAAAGGAGGTTTGTTTGTTTTTGCTCTCACTTATGTCTTGAAATTTGGAAAAAAAAAATGAATGGGACATGTAGTTAAGACTTTGAAATTCAAGAATCATGATGGTTTCATACACCTTTAAACATCTTTAGACTTAAAGATGAAGAAACAATTAGCAGGTCTTAAAGCTATCTTCCAGTGTTTTACTTTCCAGATACTCCTAGGTGACCATGTCTAATCTTATGTGGATCCCAATATTTAGCCCTTAATTCTCACAAATCATTCATGTTGTGCGTGTTGGAATCGCAAGGGACCTAAAGTTTTTTTTTTTTTCGACTCATAATAGCAGATTGATTAGCTTTTCATCACAATTAATACTTTCGGAAATGTGTCATTTGCCTGCTATGGTTATTTCTGTTGACTCAAACCTGTATCAGCCCGGTGTCCCTCATTAACCACCGGAACCATGGTGACCAAATCTCTGACATTATTCTTATATGGATTGTGTGAAACTCGTCAATCACAATATGTAAGCGATGAAAACACTCAAAATCATCATACATTACATAACTAAGCCACAGCGACCATTTGAAATGTGTCCTCCAGCTGTGTGGAGCAACAAGAATTCCCAATTATTTTTAATAAGCTTAGTAACCAAAGTTAATATGCGCATATTTCGAATGTTTGAATGCTGTTGATAGTTACTTATCAGGCCCAGTAACATTAGAGTTGGAACTAATGCTGTTCATGCGACTGTCAATCAAATCAATCCACATTCGGTTTCCAAATACGAAATATCTAATGTAACCACTAATGCCGTGGATGTTCGCAAAATTATAACTTCGATTAGGTACTAACTGGAGGTTTAAAATTTGGAAATTTCCCACTGATGACATTGACTGATGGTGATGTCTGGATAAACCAACCCAAGGACCATAAGCATAGACAAAAAATTTAAGAAATTGTTGCATTATCATATCCAAATCCAAATCCTGATCAGAATTCCATCCAAGAAAACCTTCTCTATTCATAGCTGACAGGCACATTTATCGAATCAATTTTAAATTCCATTTGCTAGCTTTCATCCTTTATGTATAATTTCATTCGCGGCTCCTTTGTACTCGAAAGAATCTTATTTCCTGCAAATGTATTTCCATATCCTTCTATAAATCGAGTTTCAGTACTTCGGTTGGAAAATTTATTTTTGTGAAATTTGTAAGGGTAATCCAACATACTTATCTGAAGGGAACCCCCCCCCCCACCTCAAGCCAACCATCGTGCACACCCGCTAAAAGTAACTGATAACGTGTCTACGTGAGTCCGTAACAAATAAACTGTTCCCCTCGTCTTTTGAATGAAAAAAAAAAAAAAAAATCCATCCTCAAGAAAGCGAACACTATGAAGAAGAAGCAAAAGTATAAGAATAAGAAATAGAAAAAAAAGATAGATTAAGAAAGAAAAAGAAGAAGAAGCAGAAGGAAAAAAGCGTTGAAAACCGCGTGCGTGTGCGCGCATATTTTTCAATAGTCACCACCTCCAAAAAGAATTCCTTTTCCAGCACACACAAGCCGGGGGGAGCGCGTCAGAAAAAGGACTCAAAAAATTAAAAAAAAAAAAAACCGTACAAAAGGAACAAAACTTGGAATATTTTGTACAGATATGTGGATATGATATGAAATGAGCTTGGATATACACACAAAAGTAGAGTCACCTCCCTCCCTCCCCCACCAACCTCGCACCCACACTGTCTAAGCAATCGTATTTCTTTAGGATTTTCACGAAGGTTAGTTTTCTTTTCCTTTTTCTCGGCGCACCAATGTCTTTTCATATATGCATGTGGATACATACATACACAGAAATATTTCTCGTCATTTTTATTCTCTCTGACACGGTGGTGCCACGTCGTATTTCATTCTCCTTGGGGAGCGGATGGAGAAGCGTTTGTGTGTGTGTATTTTTCCATCTTGGCGGTGTAATGGGGTGAAAATGAAGGCAGTGAGTTCGCGCACAGGCGCTACCATCACCAAAGGAACCAAAGCGCACACCAACCGAAACCCAAGAAAAAGAAATTCACTCTGCCACACTTGGAAGGGTACACATGGAAAAATATTCGCTGTGTAGTGGCAGCTTAGAGAAAAAAAAAAAAAAACAGAAAAAAAAAGAAGAATTGCGAAGAAAAGAAGAAAAACCCCGTGTATGGAGGACGGAGAGAGAGAAAAATAAGGGAAAGCAACCAACAGGCAACCAACCAACCAACCGCATACAGCAGTGCACGTTGTACCAACACCAATCAAATGTCTACAAGGACTCAAATGGAGGTACCTACATCGAAAGTAAAGAAGGCGCGATTTTTCCACCCACCCACTGGGTTGTTGAGTTTGACTCGTTTTTTTGTTTTTTTTTCTCTCTAAGCCCGGCGACGACGATATAAGGAATCTTTCCCAACTTAAGTCCCCCCCCCCCCAAACACACACAGAGCATTCCTGGTGAGAAATGATCCTTTGGAGCAAAAGGAGCGGGCACACAATTTATTGATTGAGAGCTTCTTGCATGTGGCATTATTCTATGGCAAAGGAAATTAAAATCCGCTTGCCTCTCCAATTAAAGAGATATATGTAACTTTCGTGAGAATATTTTCCCACACCACCTATCATCATTGTTGTTGTTATCTATTTGTGTCCTGCAACCCCTTGACCGATGGTCAAGAAGGAAAATATCCCTTCTCAACATAATTTGACACATTTTTCTTTGTCACCCCGCTATGGGGTTGCGGCGTTTCTTCTCAGGTAATTTCTATTCTTTTCGCAAAGGTCAAGCTTCACAGGATACAAAAGGGGTTGAGATATAAACTGCCACTGACCACTGGTCAGTGTTGTGTAATGGAACTTTCTTAATCCTGTTGAATATCCTTGAATGAAACAAGACAATAGAAGAAAAGGATAAAACTGGTTTAATGAGTATTTCGATATTTTTTTTTTATTCTCACAAGAATGCATAATGCGCTCCTTTTGTATCCGATTTTCTTGGTCAGTGCGGTGGTCACTGCCCGGCAGCATTATGTCCTGGGAATGTAAACCTGATTTGAGTGTAACGGTCAAATTGAAACTGAATTATCAAAACGATGACCGGTGAAGAAAATTAGCCAAAAAAATATCCAAAAACTGGGCAAATTTTTCAACCCTCTTGTGAAAATGAGGTGACAACGGATGGATGGCACGGACCAACAACTGAACTAGAGTATGGGTAAATAGATATTTTGTCCTAGTTTTGACACAAATTGCAGATGTTTTCTATATGTGCCCAGAGTTGTCGGCTCCCTCCCCTATTTCGGTTGCAATTGACCAGTGGATGATATTCATTCGTTTATGGATTGAAACCGGACCTTTTATCTGTATTTCGAATTTAATTTAAAAAAAATGGGACAACGTGGTGTTTTTTTGATTTAAAATAAAAATAAAAAAAGGGTGCAGTTCCAGGTGCTACGAAATGCAAACAAATAGGCAAAGCAGATGCGTTGGCATGCTTTTAGAAGTGTTGATCCATCGACAGAACAGCCTTCCAGAGTCGATCAAAAATAATTGAAGAACTTTGTGGAGAAAACTGTCTGCATTGAAATTTTCTGGTAGGTAATCTGTGCCGAATTTTCCACCCTTAGGGGGGCGGGTTGATTGATGTGTGTTGCATACAAATCTGTCTATCGAAATTATCGGAAGCAGCTTAATAGAAAGCAACGTGATCGAAAAAAATTTTGATTTAGTGTGATCCCACTGAAACAGACTCAGGTTTATAGACTTTTAAGCCTCAAATAATCAGTTCGTTTTGTCCTTTTTAAGGTATTTTCAAAAGCAACATCTGTCACCATTATTCTTGGCATCATCTTCTCTCCTTAAAGTGTGTAATGGAATATTTATGTCATTCGCCCGCAGCAAAACTTTCATTATCCTGATTCTGTTTTCCTTTTCACTTTTTTAACTACTTTTTCAAGGATTCTCTTTAGACTTTTTCCCCCACTTCCCTTACTCATACAAGTACAAAAATAAAAAATTAAATCCATGTGTAGGTATACATATGTATATAAAAAAATAGAGCCTCCCTTTTTCTTTCTATACAAAAGTATACAAGACAAAGTACATAAAATTAGAGAAAAGGATACTCTCTCTATATCCATCCCAGTAGCGTCACGTTCTCACATCATTACCACATCAAAAACTATGAAACTAAAATTTCTACATTTCCACGGTGTTAGTTTTTGAAAGTAATTCCAAATGTAAATGGAAAATGGTGAAAGGACGAAGAACAGCAATACTGATGATGGTGATGATGATAATCATGATGATGGTGACGTTAATGATGATGATAATCATGATGATTTTTCATTTTTCATTTAAGTTGGTTGTGTCTGGTAGACATCCTTCCTTTGGATTAAGGAGAGATTACCATATCGTTATGAGGTACATGTACAGACGTACGTCCTGAAGTGTCCAGTTGTTTTTTTCTTTCACTGATACTGCCTTAAAATGTTTGTGACAAAAAGGATCAATCGACTTTCAACATCTTTCGTTGAATTTAAGGACGCCAGAGACAAAGATAGTCCTCAGGACTAAGACATTTGAATCTAAACTCACCTTTTGGCTGTTAAAAAAGTCGCTTAATTACTTGGCAAACTTATGGTAAATGTAGGTGGTCAAACTGCAAGCAGGCGAAGACTGCTGATCACGTGAGATGACTGTGAGATCTGGTCCAATGCATTGAAGCAAGAGAAATACAGCAACCAGATGGCAGCAGTACAGAGACGTGAAGTCCTCGAAAGGGAAGTAGTGACTTCCATCGATCTCCTAGCGGCAGAGAGGAGGTTAGTCTGCGAACATAAAGCTGAAATAAGAGTGGAAACGACGACGACAAAGGCAAGAGAGCTCACTAAGCAATGGAATTTTGAAACTTGAGGAAGGAATGGAAATATGGCGAAGTAAACTATAACATAACTCAGTTTCTAATCAGGACATGAAAACTTCAATGCGTGCACCACTATTAGATGGGAAAAGTATGGAACGATACGGCGACTCACGTGGGCAGCAGAAATAACAAGGTTGGAATGATAATCTTAAGCAACGATAGATAGGCTCCTGCTGCAAGGGGAAAGAAGTGCGAGGAAGACGAAAACATACACATAAGAACAAAAAAATAAGCTCAAATCGTAGCCCTATTGGTTATAAGGAATACGGGAAGCAGAAAGACTATGTAAAAACCTATTTCGAAGCCTCATAACTCGAGGTCAGACCTGTCAACCTTTCAACACTTCTTCGAAGCTGACTTCTGTGGACAATTATAGAGGTGTTCCTCATTGTTAAAAGGTACTTCTACTCCTGCTTAATATCCAATTTCTATTGTAGTCTCTAGGCCTACTCAACATGGCGCTTCAGACCGGGTGGGTAGGGTAAACCTGATAAATTCGAGTCTGTTGGAAGCTCTTAAATTTGTTTTAAAGGACTTTCTACTATACTTTCATGAATATTTTTGTAGAAACTAAGATAAATCTTCAACTCTCACCATTTTTTTTGTGTGCACCTTTCTCAAGTATACAACATATCCTTATCTTTGTTTCCCTCATCCGTCCATTCCATTATCTCGTGTATGGATGGCATTCCCTTGACACTAATATAAAAAGAAAAGCGGTATAATCCCTCAGCCAAGCCCATTTTATACTAAAAAAAAGAGAATTATTTTTTATTTTTTTGTAGACAAGAGTCCCATTTTGGTATGCACATGTACTGTACGCACACATTTACAGTCGAACTACATAACTTAAGTTCACAATTCCATGTAATAAATGAATGAAGGACTTTTAATGAGTAAAAGAGGGTGAAAAGAAAAGAAATGCATGTATGTACCTACAGTGGGGGTTTTTTTTTTTTTTAGGTTTGTATATGCAAGGATGGGCGTCGAGGGTTGACAGGCTGGGCAATATTCTAAGGTTTCACGCGAATAAGAGGACGGATTTAATAGAGTGGCACCCAAAAGAGTCTATGTTCTGGCTATGAGTGTCCTATTACCTTAGAAGGTCCACTAGAAAAGCTTAATTTGATTTGATAAGTTGAAAAGGTTCAAAGGCGAAGTAGTAGGACAGCTGCTTGGGGCCTATAAAGTATCTTTCCACATAATTTAATGGGAAAATTTCCTTGCTTTAGACTCAATTGACACTTGTGGGACAAGATGAGTTCTTGCCAATCGTTGTTTCCTTGGGATAAGATGAAAATTAAGACAGCCAAGACGTCTGTCAGTGTTAGTAGTTCTGATGGAAGCGTTTCTGATTCCACCCAGACCAAGTTTCCTTAAGACTGTTCGCAGTTCATCCGGTACTTACTAATTTAAGACGGTGCAACAGTTCGTGGTGAACCAGGGCCTCAACTAGCCGTGTTGATTGAAATCACCCTCGACTTAGGTATGCCATCGGAGATTAGGTCGTCCTCTTCTGTGTAGTCCCCCAGGGAACTGGTAGCATCTTGAAAACAGTGCATCAGTACTAAAGCCCTTGAAAATGTATCTGTACCATTGAATGTGAAACTTTTCAGTCAGATATAACTGGGCTATCGTTGATCTGTAAGAGACAGATGTCACATTCCATTTAAGGTACGTCTTCCTTGATGGTCATTATGACCCGCCTTTGGATAACTCTACATTGATTAGAAAAGCAAAAAGTGTTGCGGGCCACGTTGCTTCGAGCTTAGCCTTAGTATGGTATTCTGGTATTTTCACAAACAAATTTCTAATTTAGAGCGATTTTGCCTTCAAAATGGAAAGGTTCAAGCCTTTACCTAAATTTTTGATATTAAATCTTAAATTTAAATCAATCTTTGTTTTCTACCTCGTATTTCCTTAATTTTCTAGGCACTTTCCACTCGATTAACCTTTTTGAAAATATGTCTTCGTGATCGAAATTAATTATGTAAAAATTCTCTTAACCAGAACACACATGGAATATTTTAAAATAAATTACTATTAACATTGAGTTTCATTTATCAAGTTGCCTCAAGTTCTCCCAACCCATCCCATCCCATCTTACCACCTTCCTCCTCCTTCTCTTTGTCATTGTTTTCCCTAAAGAAATCGCTTGTTTATACTCGTTCTTCTTATAGCTTAGCCATTGCAAAAGACAAGCAAAAGCTTAGCAGCTCCCGCACCCCATCGAGGTAGTCAACCCCCACCCAATAGTTGTGTGTATGTGTGTGTTTGTTGTCGTCGTCCCCTAAAAAACAATAAATTTTCTAAACAACAACTTCTTGACTTTGCTAACCCCCCCACTCCACATTAAAAACTAGGGCGGGGAGCTCTTATCTTAATTCCACCCTCTCTCAAGGAGGCAAAGGATGGTGATACACAACACAACAAACAAAAGCAAAGAGCATTTGAATTTTCTTCCTTTAAACGAGTTTGTTTCTTCTCTTTCTCTGTGTGTGTGTTGATTTTTTTTTTAAACTCAATTCTTTGAAAATATCAGCACATTTTTGCCTCCCCTCCCTCCCAACATCCTTCTTGTATTGTGTGTGTTGCTATTCTTAATCATATGTCAAAACTGTTTTCGGCTAAAGAGGAGAAAAAGGACACGATGCCTGGCTCCATCCTTTTTCCAACAGGCATCCCTATACATTATGATGGATTTCATTTTATGAAATGAATCAGAAAAGTTTCTACTCTTCAAATACCGCCCACTATTCTACCCCAAAAAGATGGTGCAAAAGAAAGAAAAAAAAAACATTTGAAAAAAAAAGGAAAAGTGGAAAAATCCTTAGAGAGAAATTCCTATGAAGAAGTGAGAAATCTAAGGGATGCTTGCTTGTTTACAACACAGTTTCCTTTTGTGATTTTTGAGATCGCAGAAGGGTAGCGACGTAGAAGGATGTCTCCCTATCCCCTTTGTCCCGTAGATTTTTATCTTTATACATGGATTCGTCCTTATATTATTCCGAAATGGGTCGTTTTCATAATTTTCTCTGCTATTTTTCCATGAAAATGTATATACACGGCTGTACATAGGGAAAAAAGGAATGCGTATGGATGTCAAAAGGGATTCGAGAAAAAAAAAAAAGGAAAAACTAGTTTTTCAAATAAACAAATATTTGGTTTTCTTTCTTCTTTCTTAGGGTGATTACGTCTAAGGACATATACTCGCAAATGAAGAGCACACACATAAACACGTGCCTAGTGAAATACGAGATGAGTTTTTGGGGGCGCCAGAAAGGAGGTGACGTCAGCTATTAATGGATAAAGCATTCCAAAACCTTTTTTGATTTCACTTTGGAGAGGTTTTTTTTTGTTTTGGTTTTAGCTAGAGAAAAGAAAAGCGTGGGGAGGGGTTTACATAAAAATTTAATTGCATGTGGGGGGTTGTATCTTGAGGTTTTTTTTTTTTTCTTGGGAAATATACTCACTAAGCGAAGATGACTTGAAATGTAGATATTTTTTCCTTCAGGAGTGATGATCTTAAGTGCCTCACCTTCAGACTTTTGATATGATTCTAAGCCAGTTTTAGTCAATCCATGCTCCAAAAGAAATTCAACTATGAGCTCGTGAACATGCGAGAACAGCTTTTCAGACTTCACCCACATGTTCTCAAACACCAGTACGAAGAGAGATGGAGCTTAGATTGACCTTGTTCTCAGTTGTATTTTGGAAAACATATATGTATCTGTATGTCCCTGGTCTAGTACTATAACAAAATAAACTTATTTCATCATTATTCTCCAATTAAAGCGTCGACTTTGATGAAAACTCAATGAAAATTCACTTTGCTTCCCTTAATCCAAGTCAATAAAGGGTTATTTCGCGGATTTCAGTTTATCACTCGTCTCTAAATATTCCATATTTTCATTTTCTGCTACTTTCTCTCCATTTTCCACGTTTTCAAATCCAAAAAAACCATAAATCCAACGAAAACCCCGAAGGAAAACTCACGAAATCTGGACATTTTCTTCGTGACACAAAAAAGTCAAAAAAATGCGTTCAGTTTACATTACATTTCACTGCACTTTTTGGTGGCTCGCGAGTTCTTTTGTGATTTTTTTGATAAATCGTTTTTTTGATGGAAATTTTGATCAAAGTTCATGTGAACAGTTATTATTATGTATTAATTGAATAAATAAATGGAATTGCAGTCATATTTCGCGAGAAAATTGCATAAAAGTGAGCATAGTTTGAGGATTGTCTGCTGTTGCCAGTTTGTCGGTCTTCTGAGCGAATCTTGTTGTGACTTCTGGGACTTATAGCCACACATTGAAGTCTTCTTGGTCTGGTCTTTCAAAAAATACACTCCTTTATCCATTTACAATGTATTTTTTGTACGGAAACACTGTTTTAAACGTCCAACACAGAGATTTTTTTGCAATTCTGGTTAACAAACTAATATATCTCAGTATTTTGGATTGTTTCATCTATCTTATCATTTTATACGTTCATTAACTATACATTTGCATACTTTTTTTTTAAGTTTTCACACACGGAAAACCCTAAAATCCACGAAAACCACAAGGAAAAACTCACGAAATGCGACATTTTCTTCGTGACACAAAAAAGTCAAAAAAATGCGTTGAGTTTACATTTAATTTCACTGCACTTTTTGGTGGCTCGCGAGTTCGTTTGGAAAATTTTGTAAAAACCACTTTTCCGGTGGAAATGTTGCCGGAAATTCATTTCAACACTTAGTTTCATGTATTAAATGAATAAATAAATGCAATTGCAGTCATTTTTAACACAAAATTGCATAAAATACGTGAAATAAAAAATTCAGTTTTCGAGCAATGTGATCCCGAACAAATTTTAAGTAGTCACACTGAAATACAGGAAAAAAGTGTTTTGAGACTTAGGTATTCCTGCTGTAGAGTAAGCCTTAGAGACTTGGGTTGACTTGTCAGCCGCTTTCATAGAGAAACAACCTTTGGTTACCTTGTTTAGTACCTGAAATATTGATTCAAATCACTCACTTTTTTTATTTTTTTTTTTTCGTCGGTCGAGGTAGGTGGAAATCTTCATAGATACTATGAGCCCGTGCTCATGAGCATGCGAGATTCTTACTCACTAAAACCACCTCCCTTGCACTAAAACACTTATTCTCATGGGAAACACCTCACTAAAATCCACTATCACATCACTTTTATTTCGCGGGAGAAGTTGGAAGACAACGATCTAGTCTTCCAACCATTCCTCTGCCTTTTTTCTTCAGTTGACCACTATCACATCACGTTTCACTTCACGGGACATGTTAGAAGACTACGATCTAGTCTTCCAACCATTCCTCTGCCTTTTTGCTTCAGTTGACCACTATCACATCACGTTTCACTTCGCGGGACATGTTAGAAGACTACGATCTAGTCTTCCAACCATTCCTCTGCCTTTTTTTTCAGTCGACCACTATCACATAAAGTTTCACTTCGCGGGACATGTTAGAAGACTACGGTCTAGTCTTCCAACCATTCCTCTGCCTTTTTGCTTCAGATGACCACTATCACATCACTTTTCACTTCGCGGGTCATGTTAGAAGACTACGATCTAGTCTTCCAACCATTCCTCTGCCTTTTTGCTTCAGTTGACCACTATCACATCACTTTTCACTTCGCGGGTCATGTTAGAAGACTACGATCTAGCCTTCCAACCATTCCTTTTCCCTTTTTTTTTGCAGTCGACCACTATCACATCACTTTTCACTTCGCGGGTCATGTTAGAAGACTACGATCTAGTCTTCCAACCATTCCTCTGCCCTTTTTTTCAGTTGACCACTATCACATCACGTTTCACTTCGCGGGACATGTTAGAAGACTACGATCTAGTCTTCCAACCATTCCTCTGCCTTTTTCTTTTCAGTCGACCACGATCACATAAAGTTTCACTTCGCGGGACATGTTAGAAGACTACGATCTAGTCTTCCAACCATTCCTCTGCCTTTTCTTTCAGTCGACCACTATCACATCACTTTTCACTTCGCGGGTCATGTTAGAAGACTACGATCTAGTCTTCCAACCATTCCTCTGCCTTTTCTTTCAGTCGACCACTATCACATCACTTTTCACTTCGCGGGTCATGTTAGAAGACTACGATCTAGTCTTCCAACCATTCCTCTGCCTTTTTGCTTCAGTTGACCACTATCACATCACGTTTCACTTCGCGGGACATGTTAGAAGACTACGATCTAGTCTTCCAACCATTCCTCTGCCTTTTTTTTGCAGTCGACCACTATCACATCACGTTTCACTTCGCGGGACATGTTAGAAGACTACGATCTAGTCTTCCAACCATTCCTCTGCCTTTTTTTTGCAGTCGACCACTATCACATCACTTTTCACTTCGCGGGTCATGTTAGAAGACTACGATCTAGTCTTCCAACCATTCCTCTGCCTTTTCTTTCAGTCGACCACTATCACATCACTTTTCACTTCGCGGGTCATGTTAGAAGACTACGATCTAGTCTTCCAACCATTCCTCTGCCTTTTCTTTCAGTCGACCACTATCACATAAAGTTTCACTTCGCGGGACATGTTAGAAGACTACGATCTAGTCTTCCAACCATTCCTCTGCCCTTTTTTTTCAGTTGACCACTATCACATAAAGTTTCACTTCGCGGGACATGTTAGAAGGCTACGATCTAGTCTTCCAATCATTTCTCGGTTTTTTTTTTGAATCGATGAAATGTGTTCATGACCGCTATTGCTATGAGACTCCATCGATTGCAATCCATTCTTCCTGTGAGTAGCATACGTATGCTAGGGTCACAGCAGCGTGATAGGCATCCTCAAGTTCTTAGTCCACGCAATGCATATTTTTTTATTTTTTCAGCTTCATCCTTATCAACAAGCGTCCGCTCCTGGTTACCATTGAGACAGCAGAGCTCCCAGTTGTTCCTTTGATCGTCGCTCCACTCTGCATATTCATTGGAAACCCTGAAATTATGTTAGTACCCTACGATATTGTAGCCACTTTGCACTTTATATCCACGGCAATGCATTGCCTACGCACCAATTGAAACACAGATTGAAGTTAAAAGACACTTAAGACACTCAGGCGCTTAGAACAACATTTCTTGAGGATTGCATATGGGCACTTGACACTCAACACGTACCAGATGTATACCGAACAATGAAGAAGCTGGTAGCTTAGCACAACACATACAGCGAAAAGCTTACACGGTATCTTACTGATATCTGAAACTAGAGACGCTTAAACATCGGTTTAAGGACATTTAAAATAAAAAAACACGAATTGAAGAGAGCTCTCACACGAAAAGGGAATGAGAATGGGAATGAGGGATAGGGACAATATAATGAAGAAAAAATATTAAACTAACCTTGGTCATCAGTAGCAAGATGCATGGCAAACTTGTGATGATGTTTCTGTTGTATCCCATGATGAATCTTATGATGATTCTGATGGTCTTATGATGTATCTGATGGTGTTATGATGTATCTGATGGTGTTATGATGTATCTGATGGTCTAATGATGTATCTGATGGTCTTAGGATGTATCTGATGGTGCTATGATGTATCTGATGGTCTTTTGATATATCTGATGGTCTTATGATGTGTCTGATGGTCTTAGGATATATCTGATGATGTCACGGTTGGTCTGTGTGATGTGTTGCTTATATTTCTGTTGTTGTTTCACACAGAACTCAACCAGTTGGTCTCATTCTCAGGAACACACATGCCCATTCAAAGTCCAAGGGCTAAACACTCAATGCCCATTAAAAGTTCAGGGCTAAACACTGGCTTGAGGAACTCCACTCACGGTTACCAATCATTATATCGCGGAGAAGATTTCCGGCGCTTTCTTGCAACTACGACGACAACGACCTGCGGATCATAATAGAGTAATACGCGTGTGAGTCACCTCCACGCACTTTGATGCACGAGAGCTGTTTGCGTCGTCGGTTTATTGAAATATTTGAGAATTGAAGAGAGCTGGGGGGAATTTAAACGCGTAGCAGAACTCCAAACGCGATGACGAGCAACACTGCTGAGTCACGACTCGCTAATGTAAGCGTCGAGTTTAAAGAGACAGGCTACCGATGGAATTCAACACGACCGAGGAACTTAAGCACCTTGCTCATGCTCTAACTCTTGCATGTTAGAAGCTAGTTAGGAAGATTGTGAGATTCGCGGAGCACTCGTGTTGTTATTGTTATTGATTCGTCGCGTCGTAGGCTTTACGTGGAGTTCCAAACCCGAGAGCTCTCAGATGAAAAGGGAATGGGAATGGGAAACGGAATGGGAATGAGAGGCAGGCAAAAATATAAGTAATCCTACTTTGAAAAACAGACCTAGAGACTTGGGTGGGCTTTCAGAAAGACTTGGGTTTCTAATTAAGTGCTTTCAGAAGGAAAGACACCAATTGCACTGCAGCAAAGCTAAGAGACTTGGGTTTCTTGTTAAGTGCTTTCAGAAGGAAAGACACAAAAGACCTAAAGACTTGGGTGGGCTTGTCAGGGGCTTGCAAAAAGACTTGGGTTTTTACTTTACTTTACTTTAAGTGCTTTCAGAAGGAAAGACACCAATTCTACTTAAGTGCTTTCAGAAGGAAATACACCAATTCTACTTAAGTGCTTTCAGAAGGAAATACACCAATTCCAAAAAGCTAACAGACTTGGGTGGTCAATGGGGTCATAAAATATATATCAGGGGCAATATAGTAAATATAGTAAATATAGTAAATATAGTAATATAATAAATATATAGTAAATATAATAATAATATAATATAATAAATATAATGAAAGCAATATAATACCAACAAAACTCACCGGGTAGGTGAAGCAGGAACCAGGAAGCAAGTGCCATGGAGAGCTTGTACTGATGATGATGATGATGTCTCGTTCTGGATGAGCACTGACACTATAGCAAACAAGGCTGAAGGCCTTGGATAAAATTAGAAACACTGATTCTACAAGGCTGAAGGCCTTGGATAAAATTAAAAACACTGATTCTACATATTGCAAAGAAGGCTGAAGGCCTTTGAAAGATCTGAATTTAAGGAAAAGTATTCTAATTTTATTTAAAAAAAAAGAGCCTTTCAGAAGGAAAGTAGCTCATTCAGTATCAAAAGATTATATTAAGCTAACACTGATAAAATAGGTTGCAGACTTGGGTGTTAGTGCTTTCAGAAGGAAAGACACAATGTAAAAAAAAGGCCTAGAGACTTGGGTGGGCTTGTCAGGGGCTTTCAGAAGGAAAGAGAGACTTGGGTAATTGTACTAAGTGCTTCCAGAAGGAAAGACACTGCAAAACAGACTCAAAGACTTGGGTGGGCTTGTCAGGGCCAAGGGGCAGGGACAGGGACAGGGGCAAAAAAAAAATTGACTAACCTGGGTCATCAGTAGCAAGGTGCATGGCAAACTTGTGATGATGTCGTTTCTGATGTATCGCATGATGATTCTCATGATGATTTATGATGGTCTTATGATGTCTCTGATGATGGCGCGGTTGGTCTGTGTCATATGCTGCATACATCTCTGGTGTTGTTTCACACAGAACCCAACCAGTTGTTCTCAGGAACACACATGCCCATTCAAAGTCCAAGGGCTAAACACTTCATGCCCATTTAAAGTCCAAGGGCTAAGCACTCACGATTGGGGATCGCATTATCCCAGAGAGGAGTTGTTGGTAAAAGCATATGGACCCGCCGGTGTCGATTGGCATAGTGGCTTGCATAAGAAAGAGTGTACGGCAAGCATTCATACGCAAAAACGAAAAAAAAAAAATCTCTCTCTCTCGCTCGCTCTCTCTTTCTCTCCCGCTCGCTCTCTCTTTCTCTCTCTCTTCCGCCCGCTCTCGCTCTCTGAGAGAGAATGTTCGCTCTCCCTCTCTCTCTCCCGCTCTCTGAGAGAGAATGTTCGCTCTCCCTCTCTCTTAGTCTCTCCCGCTCTCTTCGTTTCTCTCTCACCCGAAGACCCGCTCTCAACATCATGACATACATATACATACATACTGACGAAAAATTTCGACCGAGCTCCACGATGTGAACACCTCGACGGCCGCCTTGAGACTGAAGCTCTTCAAGCCTCGCACCTCCTTATATACTGAAAAGAACAAAAAAAAAATTGTTTTTCTTTGTCCGATTTTGTTGGTTTTTTGTTTGTTTTTCTTCATAATTTTACATTTTCCATAATTTTACATCCTCGTTCGATTCTACTCCTTTTGCAAGCGTTTCTCACTCGTTAGCAGTTCTAAAATTTATGTTTTTCGAATCGATAGACTTCTCAACCTAATTCCAAACTGAATCAACTTACCCCATCTGCATAATCACCTAAACAATTCACAAATGAGATCCTCAGACTATAGGGGGATAAGATCCCTCGTATTTTGAGCCCATAAATAGCTTCAAAGTCAACCAACAGTTGATAAGATTCGATTTGAAATTCTTCAGGATCTGTCCTCGTGTGGATCAATTACAGACGCGATTCCAATGCACTTGGAACCTTTCTGATTATTTTCTGTGTCGTTGGTAGGAACACTAGAAGAAGGCACAACTTAAGCACGACGACTTCTTAATCTTCTGTCAACAACTATCACAATTCCTTTCCAGTAAATGACACATAAGTGTATCATCCTAGTCAAGCCTATAAAATCATCCTATTCAACAAATATCCTTCAAAACTGTTTACGCTAATCTCAAATAACTTGACTTGTATCTAAACGCGCGCCATCTGAATGAATAATTCTGAAATTCTACGCCCAAACTATTCACATTTGCAGTTTATCATTCGAAACGTGAAACTTTTTCTTACATTCAATTGCAAGCCTGGTGATAAACTCGTTTAAGGAAACTTAATATTGTTTCTTTTAATAATAACATTACTATTTGCCACACCCAGTTATCCGTAAGTGGGCCCAGAGACCCCTTTTCCTCGAGACCTCCTGCTCCGGAACTTTTCACAGAACAAAAGTAAGATTGAAGTAAAATGTCAAAAATGTCGGCGCCATTCTTGTTTCATGTTTTACAGGATGGGAATTTTCTCACCCACGCGGTATTTAATGTTCTTCCTTCCTGCAGGCGGATTTTCGATGTGCGGAACCCATTCTAATCGACTGAAGGTTTGCTTTGTACATGCAATGCACGATTTTGAGGTCTACTCTACGGGTTCATAATCCTCATTAGAAGGTCTTGGGCTTTAACAGATGTACGTTTAAACTGGAGTCGCCGATGCACTATCGACCTTGTCTATTGTTTTTCATGCCCAGGAGCTTCTCCCCATCGACCTTGCTCACTCCTCTCATCGGTAGATAATTAGTTTTGGTTGTTTGGTTAGATTCGCCTAATCGAGTGAAAGACATAATTATCCTTGAAGCAAAAACAAAGGAGCCTTGATGGACAAGGAAAATGTCAAATATAAAAAGTCCTTTTTTCAGATGACAATCAAAAGAACAAAAAAAAAACCCTCCCCCACCCAATCCCCTTTTAACTTTCAATTTTATCTGATTTTCTATTTTCTTCTCTCATACACATAACTAGACACGAGTATAAGTATGTGTGCCGATGAAAACTTTTTGGGTAATTGCTAATTTTTGGTTGGAACGCATACACCTCCTTAGAGTAGCGCTACACGCAGCACACCACACTACCGCACACGGTCGACAGCTGCTGGATCCTGGATATGGTTTAAAAAGATGGTGTTGGTTGGTTGGTTGGCTTGCCTGGTTTTCTGGATCCATGTGGAATGGAAGTTAGCACTCCTTTATACGTGAATGCGAAAAGGCAAAAATGATTTTATTATGGCGAAAGGAAAACTTTTCCAGAACAGAATTTTGGTATTCCTGTCGTTGAACTTGGCAACCCAAACCCCGCCAACACACATGTATCGCGGCACATCACTATCCTCCATCTATAAGGAGTGCCACCAGCCGCATCAGCATCGAAGAAGGAACAATAAAGAAAATTCTACGCTGTGCTGTGCTTGGGAACGGGAACGTACACACATAAGGTGTCCTTGCCAAAAACTGAAAGTATATGTAAATATATGAAAATTTCCTTATCCCGCGCGCACCTATAAATAAAATACATTTCAGGGAGAATTTACGATGAACGATTACTAACAAGGGAATCAGCAGGAATCAGATGTGAGATGTGAATTGTGAGATATTCCGCGCGAGATATTATACGAAACTAGTTAAAATTTTCCATCCAAATGGTGGGGATGGCAAGAGGTTACGTTAATAAAATGATGGTGGTTTTATTATTTTTTAATTTTTTTTTGTTCCCCGTTTTTTTCATTTTTTACTTCTTTTCACGTGGAGCATTCCTTGTGCGCTGAATTCAAAGGATGTTTTAAGGGAATTGCAAAGTTTAGTAGTTTGGTGGATTCCCCAACGATTAGATGATTTGTTTTCGAAAGCCATTAGGATCCACACATGATTATCCATAAGAGTAACTAGCTTAGGTTACACATGTAGGTACTGAGAAAATGTGTCATCAGACCGGTCTTTTACTGTCGGACATTGTGTTGAAGTCACTTTAGTGGAGCAATCTTAATTCCCCAATCCACAGACTTAACATAGTAATTTCCTTAAGATTTACAGAGGTAATCTTTCTTAAACAGAACCTACCGTCCAAGGTATAGTTGGTCCTGCCTGCGAGGAGAGCGAATGGAGGAGAAGATGCAACCACGATCTCTACCTGCTGTAAGAAGAGATGTGGATGTAGTCTGGCATGCAAAACTCCGTCGATTGCGCTAGCTGGCCAAGAATGTTTCGTCTCTTCAAATCCCAGCCATCTGGTTCACAAAGAGAAGAGAGACAGCGTGAAGGATGGAAAGCGGCATAAGTTCAAATTCAGACTCTCAACGCTCAGCGTACTAATCGAAAACACTGGCTTTAATCTTAAGAAACTAATGTCAAATGATCTGGGCGTCAATCTGAGCAAAATGAAATAGGTCCTGCTGGTAGAAGACTGGGGATTCGAGTCAGAGGGCTCAAAACTAAACATGTTTCTGAACAATGAGGTGTTGACTGCTGGTCGAACGCTAAAAAAATAATTGAAAACGAGATTTTTACGTCGGGAAGCCTGGGAATCGTTTGCTCCATTTGATCGATTCGTCTAGACTGATGCTCGAGACTTGATAACAAACATTCACTATCATGCATCTGCTGAATGCAATTCTGTCGTAAGTCTAAAAGAAGATTAGTAACAAAGTTCTAGAAACTCAGATCTTATGATGTTTTGTTAGGTTAGGTTGATGACATCAGAAGCAATTGATCTCAATTGGAAGGTAGAGTTACGCAGTCCATAGTAATGTATTCATTTAAAGTCGTGGAAATTGTGTTGAGACTTGCTTTGGAATGTGCTTTGACAGATTAGCCCACCCCAGGAAACAACTCGTTTCCCGTATGGGGGGAATACTGTCAGGAGCGGTGACGACAAAACGAAATCACAACCCTATTAGGTATGACAAACGAAGTAACACAAGCTGACCCCACAATGAAACAATTACCGATGGTACTATGGGGTGAACCAAGAGCCTGGGAGAATTGAGGATGAATAACCACCCTATTACCAGATGTAAGTCAACCGCAATTTCATTTCCATTGAATTTAGATACCTGCACATGTAGGTATGTATCCACCACCACGTATAATTGAAACATTCCGACAGAGGCAGTGCTGAAAATCTTGGGTAAGGATAATTGGTGGCGGACAATCTCTAATAACATCAAAGTTTGCTTTTAAGTATCCTTACTTACTTTTATTTGTTTTGAATTTTATATTTTTTTTCCCAAGGATAAACCAATCGTTTCAAGAGCTCATAAGCATTGAACACACACTCATCCTTTCTACTCCTTACAACAACAACAAAAATAAACCATCTCAAAAATTCTTATTGGAATTTGAAATAGGCAGCCCTCTAGAGCTGAATAGTAGAACTTCGAAATTATAATATGCGCAGCGAAAGGAACTTAAGAGTCTCTGCTACGTAGTGGAAAAAATAAAAACTACCCCCGTCTTATTTTGACGCGAACCACAGTGCGACAGGAAAGGAAAAGAAAGAATCCTTCGAGTGGTAGTTCATGGAAAAGGAATTTAAATATAAAAACGACAAAAAGTGGTGGAAAGGTGAGTATCGAATGAGAATTACATGCGGATGGCATGTTGTTGTGTCGAAGTCCTTTTTACTACTGAAATGATTGTGGTTTATAGTAGCCCAAAAGAGTTGAGGAAATATCTGTAATTTGAACACAAGGCAAGGAAAAGTGGGAACAGGAAGTTGTTGGGGCTTGCTTTTCATTTCATTGCATCTAATTCAAAAGACTGTAAGCTGTGATCGGTATGAACTATTCAAATCGACCATAATCCGGAAAGGTTAACCTCGTCAATCCACTATGAATCACCATGAATTGGTCATTAATGAATCCTTATGATGCCACAGTGTCGTTTGGTAAGGACATGTTCTTTCAAATGGACCTCTACAAATCGCCAGTATGAACAATTCAATGGCTTCTGTTCAGAATACCTTTGCTTTGTCTTAAGCTATCTGTGGTCATCAATGCCAGGAGTCTCAATTGAGTAACTTTCTCTTGACTTGCTACTCTTAACTCATACAAAACTTGATCCACTTCGGGTTCCCCCATTGAGTGAGAAACATCAGAAAAAGATTTTTAGAAGTAATAACTCAACTGGGCTTATGACGATGTGTTTATTGGAAATCGAAATCCTCTTCATGCCTCTGAGGTGCACCAAATCTTGTTCATCTGTATAGACCCCCAATTATACGCAATCCGAAGGCACTTTACCAAAGGATGCCTCGAATGCGTTCGAATTCCTAGCAATCCCTCTCACTTCAGTCATTGAAATTCAAGCGGCTAGTTGTTTTAGGTCAGGTGAGTTGGTAAATGAAAATCGTTTTCTTATCTAATCTTAAGTATAAACCCTGTTCCGTCTGAAATTCCCAGTGATCAACATTCCCAACCGAAAATTCCAACACAATTGGCTAATCACCCCCCAACTGCATGACACCTAGGAACCGACTAAACCGGTCAAAACTACCCAAACAAACCAACAATATACAAAACCCTTATTCCTGGCTATAGTCGTCATCAGCTGCTGGCCATATCCTGTCGTCTGCATTGTAAATTCTATGGTCAATCCTTATTGTTGTGACCTTGGCACATTATTTCCATTATTTCTGCTCTTCCTGTAGACATGGAACACCTATTTAGCGTATTTTGTGGAACATTTTTCAAAAGTCCTTCAAAAAAAAAACTCCACGAGAGGGTAAGAGAAAATTCCACGGTGAATGGCAATGGCGTTGCTACCACAAGAAGGACAACAACAACAATCTAGGCGTTTCTACAACGCACAGTCGCTGGGCGTGGTTTTAAGAAGTGCGTCGAATAAGAAGTTACCAGGAACATATTTTTCGTACCCGAAATTTCCTTTTCGAACACCACCAAGAGGTATGTAGCTAGAAGGCAGCAACGAAAAAAAAAAAAAAAAACTCTCAACAAGGGTTGGAAATTTCCTTTTCGCTAGTTTTTGGGGTGGTTTTCCAAATAGAACCAAGAAATAGAGGAGGGGTGAAAATGCTAACAAAAAATGGCGTCTTCGTTCCACAGTTCGTCGTCAGAAACTAAAGTTTCGTTTGTAGGGGTGAGTACTTGAGTGAAGACGTTTTGTAATTAAATTACATTGAAACATCCAGATATTGGTTTGATTGCTAACTAAGGAGGTTAGGGACTTGTACAGAGATGCTGATTTGAGTGAATTTCGTAGAGGTATCTCATCTCCATTGCAATTAAATAATTAGAGGGATGTAGGCGTAATGCTTGTGTGCATGAGTGGTAAGTGGACTACTCATATATTTTTCGATTAGTGTCTGTAAGAAATTATTGTGCCCTATTCTGCGTGACATCGCATGATGCCAATGAATTTGTAGGCTCATGAGCGGCATCCCGGGTGCGATTATGACGCGCTCGTGAGCATTCCCCCCGTGTGCATTTATTATTTGGGCTCTCACGCACAAGCGGTCGAATCTATGGAAGCGCACCCCGTGTGCGCACTCAATATGTGCTCTTGTGCCCTCGCGAGTGTGCGACATCCCGTGTGTGATTATGACGTGAGCATTCCCGTGTGCATTAGTAATTTCGGCTCTCGCGCACAAGCGGTCGAATCTATGGAAGTTCACCCCGTGTGCGCACTCAATATGTGCTCGTGTGCGCTCGCGAGCCGGATTTTTTCATATCGAGAAACTCGCTTGCGAGCTCGTGTGGTATGGGAAAGACACATAAGGCATGCGAGCGCTCGTGAACCGAAAATGAAATGTTTCATGTACGCACATGTGTGTGGTACTTTCTGACAACAGATAAGGTCGGCACCTGAACGTGCAGCGAAAGTCACAACGTCGCTTAGCTGATTAATGGCAAATGTAGGTGGTCCTACGGCCAACAAACGAAGGCTCCTTATGACAATTTGTCATGCCATCCTCATTTATGGTTGGGAGATGTGTGCCCACGCACTACGGTAAGAGAAATATAGAAAAAAATTTAGTATAGTCCTGGTTACTAGCTATTGCTGCCAATATTAAACGTTCATAAAACCATTTCTAGCATTAAAATAATTTTTTTCACAACATATTCCCTCTTATCCTTCATATTTCTTGGAGTTTCCATCCAAAATTCATAAAAAAAAGCATCAAATTTGAAATTTTACAAATGTGACACAAAATCACCCAAAAAGTGCGGTCAGTTCATATGTGAGTTGACAACACTTTTTGGCTGTTCGATGGACACATTTTGAAAATTTCTCAAATGGCGTTATTTGAAGGAAATATTGATGGAAACTGATGAAATCAACCGCGCTGATGAGTATTACTGATGATTTGATAGAATTATATTGATATTTCGGCTTAAAATTGAAGAAAACATGGAAAATAGTGCAAAGAATGCCAGTGATGAGTGACATTTGGACTCGAGTGTACTTTCGACGGCGGCGGCCATTGTTCTCTCAGCCATCAAACGATAGCCAAATTTTCCTTAGACAAGAGGGCTAATTGATGTTGCATTGTTCTGTGCTGATAGGTGGTGTAGTGAAATGGATGAACTTGTCGGTTGATCAGCATGCTAACCTGTCCGAGACACTAACCTGAATCTTCCGTAGATAAGATGGCGAATCGTTTTTTTTTTTTTTTTTTTCTAAAAGCTATACAAGAGAATGTTAGCCCACTAGGGACATGCATATAAGTAAACAAAACACCCTTCCCCATAAAGAAACATTGACTGCAAGGAAACCTTTAGTTGTCTGTTGTGGGTGCATGAAATATCTTGCGTCTACATCAGATATGAGTAAATAGACAGCTAAATATTTTTAACAACGCTTACACAAGGTGCACCGAATAATACATAACAGGTATAACTGGGAGTATTGTTCTCCCCATAACGTATGGAGCTCACGCGAAATGCGTATTTGCACTCCTCCTCTGAGCAAGGCATCCAATCACGAGAGGCAGTTGAAACAGGAAAAAAAACCTGAAGTAACTGCCACTACGTACGGAGTTGTAATTTGTGAATTTAATTAGCGCAGGGATTAAATTTGGTTAAAAGTTTTTGAACTACCAACCCTACCTACCACTATGCGAACAGCTACTATCTACAGCGTGGCATAGCTTGAAATGATTTTATTTTTATTTTTTTAAGGAAACTTGAGCGTGGCACACCCACATAAAGGGTACCACAGGAACCGCGAATCATCATCAACATCATAGTACAACGTTGAAAAGTTGAAAGTTTTCTTCCAAAAACCGCCTCCTTTTAGGCGCGCACACATACTTGTGCATGCAGTATATATATATGTAGTAGAAGTTTCGTTAACAGCAACGAAGAAGTTATATTCTCTTTGCAGTCATCGCCATCCTCATCGTCATCGTAATCTTCATCTTTATTTCGTATTTCGCTTTATAAAACTTTAAGGACCCCCCCCCCACTACCGAAATAGCAGGGACTCATGGTAAGTGTGTGTAGCAGTGTGCGTGTAGTGTGCACAAATTTCTTTAACTATATTTTTGTTGATTATTTTCCCAAGCTATAGCGTCCTTGTTCATCGTCTTCGTCATCGTCGTCGTCGTTGGTGGTTTCCTTACACCTAGCTAGCTTGCTTTTAGCTTCTTACTCCTCCTCCTCCTTCTCCACTTGCTGCTGCTGTGTGGTTGCGGAAAACTTTTCACATCTTCTGCTTCTTGTTGGTTTCTTATTATTTAAATGAAAATTTTCAAATTCATCCTTGTTCTCTGCCGCCATCATTCCTTTATTAAGCCTTCAAAGCAAGGGGATTCCGTGTAAAAGAAAACGACCACAACGACGACGAGAGTGATGATGATCGCTATGGAAATTTGCAACCTTCTATAGCTAGACTATATGTCTGAAGTGTGGTGCAAAATTTTACGCTAAAGAGCTTTCCTAAAAACCGAACCAAAGCCACCCCAAGCAATCGCCTCAAAACATTCATACACATGCAACCACACCCTACACAGAGAGATATTCTTAGTTGTCGCGCGGTATAGGCTAGGCTTTCAGAGAATAGAATTCTGTCCATGAGCGGGTTCTAAATTAAATTCTATGACACGCAAGACACATACATATAATATCCCTTTTTCTTCAAGAATTCTCACCAAATCCGGTTTTATTTTTCGATTCGATTACCAGAAATCATGGGAAAAATTCACCAAAGACAAGTTTTTCATAAAAATCCTTTCAATTATTCTTGAAAAACACACAAGATAAAACGGAACGTCTACTGACCACCACCAGGGAATGGGATATAAAAGAATTTGATTCACCCAAAGAATTTTTTTTTAAACGAAAACCACCCTTTTTCACAAGGATTTCCATCAGAAGTGACACCACGATTGACGATTTCAATGCATCTCCAACCCCAAGGTGGACATTTTCAAAAGGATATGATTGTGCATTTCAGGTAGGCAAATGGAAAGGATTTGAAGAACATTTCTCACAATTGTCCAGTTTTTCTTGATTATTTTGCTGGACAACAATGCAACAGGTCATCCAGTTCAAGGCGATTGAAAACAAGTTCTGTGCAATGGGATACGAGTGAGGAGTTTCTCGAGTTTTAAGTGTGAGAACTTAATTGGGTCGGCAAGAGTTGTAAACAAAAGAGGTTATGAAATTTGAAATTTATATCAATCATGATTCCATTTCATAGACTCTCCTGTCCATGTCCATCTTCGACTGTAATCCACCCGCTTTACAGGTTGTATGGGTATTGGTTAGGAATTTTCAATGTCAGATGGGAATTCAAGTGAAAGAAGGTAGGTGACCTTTGTCAGTATTTCTCTCATAGGTAAGGTTGAACTTGAAAAGTTTTATTCGTGGTCATTTTGGGAATGAAATAGGAAACCAGGACGATTCGTGTTAGACTCTCGGCTGATATAATGCATATGACTTGACTTGTATGAACATCGGATAGAGTAGTTTCTCATTCAAAACTGTACTCTCGGAGCCTAGAACATAAGTATTTCCTCATATAACACGTTTTCCTTAAAGTTTTCAGGACTCCCATGCCTTACAAAGCACAAAAATTACAAAATTTTGAAATTTTCCAAATGTGACACAAAATCACCCAAAAAGTGCAGTCAGTTCATATGTGCGTTGACTACACTTTTTGGGTGTTCGATGGACACATTTTGAAAATTTCTCAAATGGCGTTATTTGAAGGAAATATTGATGGAAACTGATTAAATCAACTGCGCTGATGAGTATTATTGATGAATTGATCGAATTATATTGATATTTCGGCTTAAAATTGAAGAAAACATGGAAAATAGTGCAAAGAATCCCAGTGATGAGTGACATTTGGACTCGAGTGTACTTTCGACGGCGGCGGCCATTACTTGTACAATCGACTCTCGATTTTTTTTATAAGGTCTCTTATTTAAGTCTCGAATTATAGAGAGTGGACTGTATTTCATTGTGGATGGCCAACTGCTCCTCTCTCTCGTCGAACAGTAAGCAAATGAAATCCTAGCCGAATAGATGAAGACTCTATCAGTAAACAGATTTCATTACAAAATTGTTTATGTTTCAACGTTTTTCTTCTTTTTTTTTATTACAAGCAATTTAAATGTGCATTATTTACTGTTGGTCTAGATAAGGTTAAATAAGGTAAGACAGGCGTCCCAAGGGGACTCACTTAGGCTCAAGGCCCATTGTGATGGCTATAGAATTGCTCATGAAGGAGAATTCTACCCATACGAGTAGACGGGTTTACGTATGCGGGTGTTTTTCTGCTATGAGATGGAGCTGGACATTGGCACAGGAAGTGAGTTGAAGTTTCCTTCTCATCCTCACCTCTATAGCTTCTACAAAAATCATTGAAGTCTCCTAGCATAGTATCCCATTAGCCAGTGGCTTATGCTAGTCCAACACACTTATTTGCCGATTGCGAACGGTGGATTGAGGAGCTTTTTCATGATGAATTATACTCTCGGAGGTTTGTCATTGCCTGTCCAGAGGTGATACCGCGAGTAATTCAAGCCTGGGTCAGCTTGCTTAACAGTCCAACGCACTAACCATTTGCTTAGTCCTTATGGAACAGGGCGATTGCTATTTGTTAAGTTGAAATCATGCTGCAAGCGGTGCTGACCATCATATGCGATCAAGTCCTCATCTCACGGTTCATTGCATGTCATGCCAAGGAGACTACCGAACAAAAACAATTTTTCCCAAGCAATCAAGATATTTTTTTGTCCACGAAAACGTGTTAAACTATAAAATACTTCCTCCCCTTAGCATATTTCGGCCTATCCTTCACTTTCCTCGGAGTTTTCACCCCGAAATCCATGAAAAAAGCATCAAATTTGAGATTTTCCAAATGTGACACAAAATCACCCAAAAAGTGCGGTCAGTTCATATGTGAGTTGACTGCACTTTTTGGCTGTTCGATGGGCACTTTTTGAAAACTTCTCAAATCGCGTTAATTGAAGGAAATATTGACGGAAACTGATTAAATTAACTGCGCTGATGATTATTATTGATGATTTGATCGAATTATATTGATATTTCGGCTTAAAATCGAAGAAAACATGCAAAATAGTGCAGAGAATCCCAGTGATGAGTGACATTTGGACTCGAGTGTACTTTCGATGGAGGCGGCCATTGTTCTCTCAGCCATTGTTATTCGTTAAGTTAAGCTGAGAAAGTAGAGAAGAAAAAAAGTGTTAACGAGTCCAGCAAGTCTCTCAAGCATCTCAGCAATTAGTATTTTGCTGACCACTGGCGTGAAAGCATATGTGTGAAGAGGTTGTAGATGATCATGTTTTGAATTGTTGAGTATTTTTACAGTCGACAACGTCGAGTAAACTGCCATTCGATCTCAACACAACAGGCATTGTTATTCATTTAGTTGAGTTGATACATTAAAATTGTTTAATTTCCGAAAAAGTCTTTAAAAATTATTTAAGGGGCTCTGAACTAGATTGCGATTACATGCAAATGAGGTTGTAACCGGCCAAAATCTCAAATTTTTTCTTCATCTCTTCATCTCTCAGCGAATCGAATAATTCCTTAAAAAATACTTAGATTACGATTGTTTAAATCGAGAAACTTAAGTTAAGTTACTACATCGCGTACTAACCACCTAAGAACCAAGGCGAGCTGGAATTTGGACCCTTCAAAAGATGCCAAATGACTTCCCTTCGATGGATTAGTAATATTTCTTAATTTCCCTTAAGGTTTTGCCCATTTATCTTGATCTTTTCAAAGTCTTAACAAGGGACGTGAAAAAAAAACTATTTTAATGCGATTCACAGACCTTTTTTCCTATACAAACGGATAGCTATACATAAAATCTTAATAAGGACGAACACACTACATATTTTCCTTAATAAATTACTCAAAAACTACTACACACAACTCTCATCTATTCACGTGTACATATACTCGTATCCTTAAAGGTTCTTCCATGTTTCTATCGATTTTGCCTCTACTATCGCTACACGAGTTGTAGAGTACCGCACATACCCACAACTGACGGCTATGGTTACTCTAAAATTGTTCATGTTACGAAAATCCTCTTTGGAAAAACTTGCTTAATAATGTATGTATACGCGCTTAAGTACAAGCAAAAACAATTTCTTCCACAAGAAAGGACCAACTTAAGAAGCCCCCCGCCCTCCCACCAGCCATGCACAGCAATGTTTCTAAAGTCTGAAGGAAAAAAAATAAATAAATATACGAAATCCAAAGGAAAACATTGTTCGAATCGGCCCAATGTGTGTATAGCTATAAGAAAATGGAAAATTTATTCACTTCCCCCCCTAGCAAATTGATGCGGGTGGGCACAATAACTCATACCATACCGCCATTGCCACCATGCCGCTTCCGTTACCGCCACCGCTACAGTCACCACCACTAACGCTAGTGATTCGGGTTAAAAGTAAAATGGCAGAAGAAACACTCTCAAAACTACCCCCAACTCTATTCCATAGTGCTGTACGCCTTCGTGTATTGTGTTCGTTTTTCGCCATTAGAGAGGGTGTATTGGAATATATTATATTGTATACGGTATAGCTACGCATGGAAGGGTATTTTCCGCCATTAATGCAAATAAAAAGGGAAGAAATGTCGTCCTTGGGAAAAGTTTAAGGGATCTTATAGAGTTTCTCGAAGGGTTCACTTGAGAGAATGGCTGTGTTAGGCAGGCATTATGGGGGTGGGAGATGCCGCTTCTTATGGCAGTTGTTTCTTTGTTTAGAAGAAAAGTTGATGGCGGCTGAAAAGATAGAGAATAAGGTGGAGATGGAGGTGGAAGTAGAAAATTCTGCCTTATAAGGGTACATTCAAAAAAAACAAACGTGTATGTATTAGAGAATGGAGCAGTTGACTGGGCAGGCGTAAAAATTAATTGGAATTCATAGGAATATCGAGGATAACTTTGAAGGACGAAGAAAAACCTAAATGAGTTTCACATGCCATGAAACATAAGAAACCAATTTTCTCCTTCCCTCGATTGGAATCGCAAGCTGACAGTGATATAATCTAGGTTACGTTGCCTTCATCCTCATCTTCGGATCCCAAGGTGTTGTAAGACAAGAAATTTTTTCTTTTCGAAATAAGTACTAGAGTGCACAGAAGTGAGGTTTACATTGACGCGCAATGTAGTAAACAGCGGCAGATGTGAAGCAACTTTCATCAACAGTATAGACGAATCTTTATAGTCATTGCACACGTCCTGTAGCCTCACTCACTCACTTTGATTTATATATTTCCTCTAATCCTTCACTTTTCTTGGAATTTCCATCCAAAATTCTTAAAAAAAGCATTAAATTTGAAATTTTCCAAATGTGACACAAAATCACCCAAAAAGTGCGGTCAGTTCATATGTGAGTTGACTACACTTTTTGGCTGTTCGATGGACACATTTTGAAAATTTCTCAAATAGCGTTATTTGAAGGAAATATTGATGGAAACTGATGAAATCAACCGCGCTGATGACTATTATTGATGAATTGATCGAATTATATTGATATTTCGGCTTAAAATTGAAGAAAACATGGAAAATAGTACAAAGAATGCCAGTGATGAGTGACATTTGGACTCGAGTGTACTTTCGACGGCGGCGGCCATTGTTCTCTCAGCCATCAAACGATAACCAAAGTTTCCTTAGACATGAGCTCTAATTGATGTTGCATTGATTGATCGCTATCTGCTGATAGATTGTGAGGTGCAATGGAAATTTGTTGATTGGTTAGAACAGCATCCTCAGGAGACTAAATAAGTAACTTGGGAAATTGTGACGACAACTGAAGGATAATGAAGAAGAAATTGATTTTGATGCTAGATACCCCCAGATTAAGAATTGCAGACGATATTCTATCGTGTGCTTGTGTGCATGTTCAGAATACAGGACTGCAAAAGCGATACTATCGATTTCAATAAAGAGAAGATGGAAGAGGGAAGTATGCAAATCAACACTTGTCTTCGAAATGTCCTCCATCCCACTTTAGAAAGCCAACATATGGAAGAAATATGTGTGTTGGAACTGGAATGAAGGGAATTAAGACAAAACTTATGCTGAGTCGACGCTTAGCAATCTTTTTCCGTTTCAAAATTAAGAGGTTGACACTGTAAGCCACATATCAATCATCCATCAATCTAAATATGTACTCCTTTTGTCAGGTGAAATTAACTTCTTTTTTTTTTTGACAAGACATATGCATACCTATCATCACCCATTCCATTGTCTGTTCATATCCTTCATATTCAGATATTATACTTACCTAATCCCATGCTCGGAAATAAAGAAAATTTAATTATGCTATGAAATATTAAGCGTAGAAAACTTTTAATCCTCTTTAGTCCTTCCTCTTTCAAGACACACACTTTCACTCTCTATATTGTTCTCTGTTCATCTTTCTATGGTTCAGTTGGTATAGCCGCATGTGGTTTGCATAAAAATAAACTGTGTGTCGACATAGATAACATTTTCATTCCCGCGGGTGTATATACATTTATTAGGAATAAATTACAATTTAGAGAAACAATACTAATACCAAGTTGTCATACCCATATCCTTTGAATTATTAAAGAATTTCTCTTGTTACAGAAATAATATGTATTGGAGACCCCTCGTCTCCTGTCCTACAGGATTAGAAGCACTTTCTCAAACAAACACACACATACACACAAAGGATATGCAAAATCTAAAATTTCTAAACATTGCCATTTTACTTAGTAATTAGGCAAAGGACACCGCCGCGTATGTGTGGGTCGGGTGGACTTAATACGTAAGAATATTTATCTTTAAGACGAAATCACCTAAATTTTTGCATTTTCACATCCAATCTGTGAACAACTGTACAAAGTAATGACGACTACTAGACAATTTCGCTCGAGGTCGTTATTTGTGTCACAACATTCCAAGTCTAGGACTTTGACTGCAAGTGTGAATTTGAATTGAAAACTTTGACCAAGAGTTTTGGAAATTTCATAGGCAAACACACACAGAACTTTTGAAACAATAATTATCTTCAAAATCAGACGCAACAAGTTGAAAATGAAAAGGACATCATCACACTGTGGAGGGAGTGTGTTTTCCTTTTCCAGACTTGACCAAAATACTCGTATTACTACACAAGCACATTTGGAGCAGGACCCAAGCAGAACAACAATTCGTCTACACATTTCCCGCATGCATCAAAACGTACTATGTATGGACTATAGGTATCGTCCTTGTGCATGCAATTCGACAAAGACCCAGGAATAAGGGTAAGTAACCAACGTCTGATCTCCTCCCTTTTTGTTGATTTTATGAAAATTTCCCCCTCTCAGACGACGCGTCGGTTGGTTGGTTGGCTGGTCGACTCTCTATTAAACGGATGGACAATGAACGAACGAACGAACATTTTGCACAAGAGCACAAATGTGTAAAATTAATTCAATGAATTTTCGTGCACAATATAGATGGGGTTAGGGGTTGCTGTTAGATAGGTATTTGGTCAGTTGCGTTCCTTGTCCATTGGCATACATAGCAAGGACGCCTTTTTAGCTAAATTTTTGCATTTTTCGTCGAATTTTTCATTTGTTTTGATTTTAACGGAAGGGGGGAAAACATATTAAACTTTTCAATTGAAAGAGATTGTGTTTTGTTGTTGTTGTTCTTCTTATTTTCCCCCTGAAAGTCTGGTGTGTCTATGAGTATAGCTCTGATAAAGAATTACCGTCGGAAAAACAATGAAAAAATCAGCAGTGAACAATTGTTTATTAGTGATCTAGTTGGTTAAAATAAATAAAAACTCTGCAACAGGATGTGTATAAAAGTGTACAAGATGGAGTCGGGAAAGCTTCAGTTTGAATTAAAAGTACGGCTGTATTGGTCAAGAGAAACAAAAGTGCGCTATTTACACAGAAGCCAACCGACCTAGTTTCACTCGTTTTGCGATCTGAACTTATGAACGTAAATTGCTTCGGTTGTTTTACTAGGACCGCGCCGACGCATACTCTGTGTAGACTGGTTTTTTTTCCACCTATGGACCATGTGACTCCCAGGTAAGGTCTTAAAGAAGTAAACATTACTTTTCAATTTAATGCTGCGCTCCTCTCGGAAGGTGTACCATTGCTCTTGACCTAAGGAATGCAAGCTTCATTGAGATTCACTTGTTCTAAAGCAAGTTTATGATGTGCTGTAGCAGGTTGTTGGATGCCGATATCCACTCAAACGATAGTCGTTTCTACTACTCAAACTAAGTCGGAATAGAAGACTGCATGGCCATTTAGAGCTCATGTTCATCTTAAAACAAGATCGGAAAACACCGTCGGAGTAACAAAAGAGACTGATTTGTGATCCTCCGCCGGCACTAGCCTGCATATCTAAAGCTTGATACTTATCTATTACCACATGTGGTGTGGTCTCCCTTTTCTTCGTGAACCAGGTGGCTGGGATTGGAAGACGTTCTCCTCCATTCGCTCAATGTACACAAGCCAGTGCTTTCCGGACTACGTCGACATCTTTATACAGTTCGTAGAGCACAAAAATACTCTTTTTTCGAAGATCCGCTCCCCTGTCTTACTTTATGGTCCAGCATTCAGCTCCATAAGACAAGACTGGCAAGATTTTTAGAGCATTATATTGGACCTTCAAGTTAGGCGTTTGGACCCTAGCCTAAAGATATCCTTCGTCGAATCACTACCAAGGTGTCATTTGTGAAGTTTATGTTAGAGGAACTCCTTCTAGACGGTGTTCGATGGAATCTAAAGGTTAATATGAGATTTAACTGGACGATATTCCGTGGTAAATTATAAGGTTCGTCAAAGACAATAAGAGCTAAATGGAACCACAGATAGGAAGCACTTTATGTGGGTACATAGGTACGAGTACATATTCGGATCAGAATATGCGCTGGAGATTCAACAACTTGGGAGCTAAATGTTGTCTATTAACACTGATTCTTCGTCCATAAAAGAGTTTTTCTTTATGTATTTCTTAATTTTCTTCACTTTTCTTGGAATTTCCACCCTTCTAATGCATAATTTACGGAAAATATGAAGAAAAACTCACAAAAACTCACGTTTTCGAATTTGGACACAAAATCAACCAAAAAGTGCAGTCAGTTCATATGTGAGTTGACTGCATTTTTTGGCTGATCTTCGGACAAATTTTGAAATTTCTCAAATCACGGTATTTTTAGGAGAAAAATCCCTTAAATTGATTAAATCAATTGTGCTTAGGTGTATTATTAACAAATTAATAGAATTACATTGATATTTCAGTGTAAAATTGCAAAAAAACATGCAAAATATAAACGATCATGAGCTTATAACAAAGCTCACAATTATTAAATCATACAGTCGTTCCTGAGTGTACTTTAAATGGCAACTATTTGCCTAGAGTTTGTGACGTGTGTAGTTTTGGAATCAGGTTGCCCTACGCGATCGCTGTTATGTTAATTAGTTAAAAAAAATTATTAAATGTGCATCAAATATTTAAAATGCGTTGATGAGTGGTGTGCCCTTTGTGATTAACATAGAATTTTGCGATGAAAAATGATACCTACATCTGTTTGCCTTGAATTGTAGAATGTGGACTGTGGATCCAATTGAAATGTTCCTTTAAGTGGTACAGGTATGTGCAAGATTTTGGTAAAAATTTGGTTGTGAAACAAAAGTAAATCTTTTATGAGTTGAGCAACAGGCTTTGAAGTTAAGTTTATTATTCTCTCAGACTTGATAAACTTCTTGCTTCTGATTCCAGGCCATCAGTCAGGTGTAGGAATACCTTTGAGTATTACCTTGTTTTTCTAGAGGCTCTTTACAAATAGGAGTGAATCTACTGCTGGCTTCAGCTAAACAATTGGAAATTGTCGACCGACAAACAGCTTTAAAATCGTACAAACTACTTAAAGGATCATAGACACTTTGTGAAAGGCATTCCAGAAAAGATCCCAGAACCCGACTGAGACCAGTTTCAATTTATGCAGAGTTCTACTCAAATGTGTTATGACGTGTTAGAAAGCATCCATCCTGTCATACCAACAGAGAAAGGTACGGTAGATAGAAGTGGCTATCTGGTATGTCCTACCAGAAACACAAGTATCGCTGATGCACATTTTTGATACCACAACTCATGTGAGCTGGGTGTTGATGGGTGAAAGAGGCTTTGCCAAGTGTGAAATTCTTGTTCGCTATGAGTACTGTATGGTCGTTCATCCTTTTTTTTATATTGTAAGTAGGCCATATCTCTCGGCATTTGTGCTGGAGAATTCTTCCCTTGATGAGTCCAATCGGAGAGAAGACTAGCAACAGACCAATATCCACAAAAGATTGGGACGCATCTCTTGAGTATCTTGTTACTTGGAAACCAACAGCTGGATACTAGCTTTTCTCGCTGCTTATCGTATTAATCATGCTGTATTGACGACGTAAAGCATCCACCGACAATCGGTGAATAAGAATTTTTGCAATAAAATTTCAGTGAGAAACACTTCAATACTCGTATTAGTGCGTTTCCATTTAAAGTTTACCTATACGGAAACTGTGGACACCCCTCCTCCACTCACCTTAATTGAGTATTTAAAAGCGCCCGGAAAACCCTTCTTAATATGCAAAATGGAATACCCCCAGGCACTCAAACAAATACACACGCTTTCGTTCTTCGGTCGTGTTTTTGGAGCAAAATTACGGAAATATTCATATTCATTAGTTTCGCTTACGTTTACCGGTGCACAAAAGGTGATACATTACGGGTTACCAGTATAGATATACCTATACGAAAGTAAGATCCCTTTTTCTTTATTCTAAAGTTTGAGACAATATTCTTCAAGAAATCATAACCACTACCACAAGCACATACTCCTACATCCTTCGGTTACAGTGTACTCTTACATGAATGTTAAAATTAAAATCCTTTTTAAGTAAAAGGAATATTGCCACTGTTTTTGCTTGTGCGGCATTATGTACATATACATATACGTATGTATATTGTCAAGGGAGACGACTTTACATAAGAAAACCCAAAATGTATATTCTCTGCGTGAAAGGAAGATTGACATTTTATATGCTAAATACTTCTATGAAAACATATACAAATCTATGTGCAAATGTTTTATTTTTTGTATTTTTTTTTTATCCATCACACGCTCTGATGGAGAAGGATGCTTTCTTAAAGGGAAAAAGGATTCATTGAACGAAGAACAGAAGGTGGGCGGAGTAAAAACCGCTTAAATTTGTAAGTTAATTATGTATTTTCTTGAAATTCTGTTCTCACTCCAGGGAATGTGATGGGATTTGTTTGGATGGGGATCCATTTCTGATAATGATGGCAAGTGCACACTACACGTGAGCATATATTTAGATTGCGTAAGCTGCCAAATGGGACTTTATACACAAAATATTTACTCTGATAGGTATAGTATATTAAAATACTGTCATACTGGGATTAAAAGAAAGCTAATAATAATTAAAAAAAGAATAAAAAAACACGCAACAATAGTAGTTAATGACTGTAAAGGTTTGAAAAGCTTATGTCAATCAATTTTGGTTAATTAAACCGAAATTGCTGTGAGACTAATGAATAATCCAACAGCAGGATGACATTTAATCGGATATCTTGACAACCAATTTCAATCAAACGCATATTTTTAATATAATCGCCTATCAGACTACTGTTTTTTTCGGTTCTCAATTATGACAAACCCCTTCGTTATGTGTGTTCGGAAGGGTTGTTCACAGCCCTTGGCACTGCGGTTTCTCTTCAGTGCCTTCTAGGTGAGTTGTTGTTTCACTCCAGGAGATGTCAGGAAGTTGAAGACTGGCAGCAAGCTGTTTCATTGGGACAATAATAAATCTCTTTCTGGCTGGGCATTCTTCCATGGAGGTCTGTTCACTGTCAAGACAGAGTCTACAGCTGTTTGCAAGGTACATGCAGTGTCCGCTGAGGAGGTTGTTCATGTCCAGACTCACTATGCAAGTGACAGTATCGGAAATATCAACTTGTCCTGGTGTGTTAAGCCAGGCTTTTCTGGATCCTACTGCATGTCTTACGAAGGTGATTTGCTTACCCCACAGAAAGGCCCCAATGAATGTCATCTTTTGCCAGTGAGTCGGTCTTGACATATCCCGTAAATCCGCTATGAGAAGGAATCCAGTGAAAGATGGCCATGTTTCTAAGACTTACTTGGATTTGATGGCAGATGAAGCAAAATTGACTGTCTGAGAAGATAAAACAAGTTTTCCCTTGGTTGAGTCGCACACACTGATTGATGGCAAAGACCTTGGCTTGGAATATGGACAAGTATTTACCAAGGCTGACTGAGAAGTTCGTACATTGTTTCTGCTTCCATTCGAATCCGTCCGTATACTAGACAAGGTCAGAAGGTAATGGTTGGCCAATCATTCCATCACAATGCTTTATCCTAACAAAATTTAGAGTTATTTGCTCATGAAAATGTTGGTTTCTCAAGCTTCATCCTCTCTTTCTTCAATTTCCTTGGAGTTTCACCCTTTCAACGCACAATGAACGAAAAACATGCGAGAAAAATGCATTAAATTTGAAGTTTTCTGTTTTTGACACAAAATTACCCCAAAAACTGCAGTCACTTCACATACCACTTGACTGCATTTTTTGCCTGTTCGACGAACAAATTTCAATATTTTTCAAAACGCGTTATTTTAGGGCGAAAATTTCCTAGATTTATTCAAATCAATTACACTGATGTGTTTTATTGATGAATTTATCAAATTATTTGATGTTTCAGCTTAAAATTGCATAAAACATGCAAAATAAAATAAGCGATCATTGGTTTATAAAATTTCAAATTTATTTGATCATACATTCGTTTCCGCATGTACTTTGAACTGCCGCGGCTGTCATTTGTCAGTGATTGTCATTTGTGTGTGGTAGTGATTTAGTGAAATTGTTAAACAATTAGAATTGTGTGAAAAGTATTAAAAAAAGTGTTAAAAAAGTGCTCAAAGGGATGTTAAAATACTGTAAGTCTGTTATTTACTTTATTCGAATTATATTTGAATTGAAAAATTTACTGATGGGAGCGAGGATGGTTGTTTAATTTGTGATTTAAAATTTGTGTTTGGCACATGATGGCTTCCATTTTCGATGAAAATCGATCAAATATGGCGACAACTGGAATTAAATTCATGAAAATATATTCAACTATGGGAAGTTAGGGTGTAATTTTTAATTTTATCGGGGTTTTCCTTGAACGATTTCATAGAACAATCCAAGTTTCTCTGGTTTAGGGGGATTTTTTCGCCAACCGGCATCTCCAGCGAAAGTCGATCAAATATGGCAACAAATGGAATTGAATTCATGAAAATATATTCAACTGTGGGAAGTAAGGGTGTAATTTTGGTTTAATCGAGGTTTTCCATAAACGATTTAATAGAAAAATTCAAGTTTTTCTGGTTTGGGGGGATTTTTTCGCCGACCGGCATCGTTTTCCATCGGCATCTCCGGTGAAAGTCGATCAAATATGGCGACAACTGGAATTAAATTCATGAAAACATATTAAACGGTGGGAAGTTAGGGTTTTATTTTGGTTTAATGGGGGTTTTCCATAAACGATTTCATAGAAAAATTCAAGTTTGAAGGAATTTTCTCGGTTGTTGGCCCTATTTTCGGATCTGAACAATCCACAGGAAGATTTCTGAGGGAGTAGAGCTAGGTTAGAGAAGGTTCTCATTGATTTGGATTTTCGTTCAAAAACTACCCGCAGAACCAGCCGAAGCTTGCTATGAAGCGTTGGAAGATGCCATTGGCTGGTGTGCTTAAGATTGTGAAAAAATTTGGCTCCTTATTAGGCTCTTTTTCGAGCTGAGAGAGTTGGTCACGTGCTGAGAAGGCAGCAGTGCCGTGTTGACGTGTCTGCTAATGATACAGTGTTCCGTGAAGACACCCACTTTGGTGCAGTCTTTTCTGTTTGATTAGACAGTGAGATCACTTGTGATCAAACTAAGGCCTAAGCTTTCTGGTGATGAGGCAGGTTTCGCATTTCTTTTAAGAATTACTACTTACAAGTATCGAGAGGGTAATTAAGATTCAGCTTTTCTAGTAGAATCGATAGAGTTGCACTTTGCCTGGCGAGTGCATTGTTCATATGAGTGTCCAAACCATCACATTAAGTGGCATCACAAGTGGCAATTTAGAGCAGCTTTTGAGTTCACCGTGACAAATTCAAGGGATTCGATCACTGCTGGACTGGTAGGTATCACAGAATAGGGCCTCCTTCATTGCTATTATCTCGGCTTGAAAGAAGCTTAAGTGGTTGGGCAAACGGAATGAGATACTTACGTTTACATCCATGGAGAGAACACGCCTAACTCAATCTTAATTCTGTCTTAGAGCCATCTCTGGTCAGAAGAAGCATTTGTCCCTCAATGTAGTATCTTCTAAGCCAAGTACACGTCGTACAGAAACCCAAATGTTTTCACATTTAAAACTTAAATTGAAGCAAAATGGGACACCATTTCAGGCATCAAAAAACCCTATTGAGTATTACTGACAGGATTTTAATCCCTTCCCTTCCCCGTTCTTAGAATATTTCCAACTTAAAATAATCAAAAACAAACCCCAAGTCCGTCAAGAAGTTTTATGCCAAATTGGATACCTAAACCATCCCCCTTTTGTTTGGTTTTCTCAAATTTTTTACCCCCCCTTTATCCCTTAAGACGTGCATTTAGTCCTTTTTTTTTGTTGCTGTTGTCTATTTCTTGTCTGCTTGAACGACGCTATTCAGAGCCATACCTAAGAAGGGAATATAAAATTTATACGAAAAAGATCACTACCACTAAAATCACCATCACCACCACCACCACCACCACCACCATCATCATCATCATCACGACCATCACAGCAACAACACCATCCACACTCCCGAGTGTCATCAGCATCATTCGACTCACAAAAGAAGGGAAACTTTTCCTCGCAAGGATGAAAGTCTTACAAGAAGTATACGACGACGAAAGACGACGGGTTCTCTCCTCGCCTTTTCTTCTTCTGTTTTTCTACTGTATACGTATGTAAGTAGTAAGTTTTTGTAGAGAGGAAAATTTTAACCCTGCCAAGGCAAGGCAGCCAATAAGAGTGAAATCCTTCTTATAAGAATTTCCCTATTGGTTAAGGTTTTCCGCGTGTTTTCATTTTATTTATACTCTACTCTGCTACTTCTGCATCTCTACATGGAAAGTGCTGCTGCTGAAAAAAAAACTAAAAAAAAAAAAAAAAAAAAACGAAAACCTCCATGAGCCACACTAAAAGGATTCAAAAGAAAGCGCGCAGGAATAGAATCTCAGAGTCTGTGTGTGCCTCGTTTGTGGATGGATGTGGGTGTGGGTGTTGTAAAAAAAAAAAAAACAAAAACTGAAGTGTGGAGCAACAATAAATAGTTGGAATGTAGTCGCGGATACCGAGCCTTCTTCACTCTGCCGTATACGTAACATTTACGCCCAAAATATTGATTTTCTCTTCTTTCCCAAGCTATGTTAGATTTTTTTTTGTTTTTGATTCCTCAGCATTGGTGCGCAATTTTCATCGCGAAATTGATAAGGATTTCCTCCTTCTCCCTTAAAGACAAATAGCTGCGAAGGAAAGGAAAAGTTTTTCAACGGAAATTACTCATAAGAAAAGCAATAAGGAAGAAGGAAGGAAGCTATGTATCGGCCCCAATCGTTCCTCTTCTTTTTTTTTTTGTAGTACAACAGAGGAGGTTAAATAGGAAGAACACATCGGAAAGTGTGATGTGATACACAGGATATCGCGACCAATCAAAAGAATCTTACTCCTTTTCTCGCCAAAGTACCGTGCATATGTATATTTGCATGTATAACTTCACGCACACACCGTTTTAGTCGTTATTCAAGGAGGGAATGTCTCGAATTTATTTTCCATTTTTCCCAAGAAGTGTAGTATATAGCAAACGGTTGTGCCGTCTTACTGGTGGTGGTGTGTTGCAAACACACACACAAAAATAGACGGAACAGTTTTTTACACTAATAGGACACGCGAAAGAAGTTTTGAATTTTACCCTGTAAACTGTGTACATATGGATAGGGATACATGTATAGCGCAAACATCTTAGAAGAACTTCTTCGACTAAGCACTCACCACAGCACTACACTATATAGATACACATGTACATGGTATAGTTTTCGGAAATCTTTTGCCAGGGAAAGACTTTTCCTGAAGAGAAAATGTATTTTGTATCCTTCGTGTGGGTTCTTGATAAGAAAGCAACCAAAATTAGGTTCGTTTCTCCTTGTGCTTTTGAGCTATAAAGGTATACAGTAACGGGATAGGATTTTAATTACATACGCTTATGAAGTTGCTGTGTTTAATGAAGATGGCGGGGGAGGGGTTGGTATGAATATTTTCATTTAATTTTCCATGCGAATGTGTCATTTCAACTTGCTCTGGCGCAAAGGAATCGAAAGAGATTGCAAAGCACTTTTGAAGGTTTCCAAATTTCGATTCAAAGACACGGTTTGTAATATCTGTTGGTTGGGTTGGGGTGGGGGAAAGGGGGGTTAGAATATTTCTTAATTAAAATTGAACATATGTAAACGTGTGTGTGATTTGAGAAACCATAAGCTTTGAAGTTGATACTGAAGGAACGTATGCCATCAAAACTTTCAATCGTTTAATCCTTGCAGACTAATGTCTTGATGATTTTTAAGGGAATCTTGCACTCGATTGCACGAGTTCCAGGAGAACAACTGACCTCTCTCGGCAGGCAATGACAAACCTCTTCTTCACTATGAATTACTGTTGGAAGATGCTGTTGGCTTTGGGCTGCTTCGTTGTCAGAGTGGCGTGGAGCATTTAGCTTGACCCTCAAGGTATTCCAACTCTTGGAAAGCATGATTAACCCAAGAAATCATAGAGTGATGCGAAAGAGAGGCGACTTCACATCGACACAATTCAAACCGCATCCGGCCAAACGGATGAGTTAGGTCACCATAGCTGACTAGCACACACTGAAAAAGCAGTCTTATGCTTTTTGAAGCCAACATTTGTTGATTTGTCATGTCGAGACCGCCTTTAGACACTGAAATAGTACGAAGCCTAGCTTTTTGCAATCATTCATCACATGGGTGCTATGTTCCTCGCACGAATGGAACGGATCTCCAGTATGGCTCACTCTGAATGGCGGATTTAGGCAGAATATTCTTCGATAGTTATTGGAACATATAGGATCACCCTTTTCGTAGATGGAACTTACTTTTTAGTGCGTGCTCCGTAGAAAATATGACTTTCAGTCTCCACTTCTCGATAACCGGTCTTTGGTTGCTTCAGTGCATGTGTTACGTCCAAGAAGATGACTTCCATGCTTCTATAGCTTCGCTAGTGGGTTAGATTATAGGGGAAGCTCTTTACTTAGTCCTCAGTTTGGTCTGTTGCAATTCCCCTCAAAGGACTGATGGAGACAGTATTGCTTCTATGTGAAGTCAAGGCAACCTCTAGACACCGATCATAACTAGCTGTCTAGGTACGTTAAGCCTGGTATCAACACGTAGACCCCAGGACTCTTTGCACAGTCTTGCAGTAGCTTTGTACCTTGGCAAAGGAAGTGTTCCAGATCCTCATTTATCTTCTCGCGTTAGACTGTAGGGGTGGCTGCACCTATATAGCCTCATTTGGATATCAAAGGATCTATTGTGTTCCCCTCTGATAGCTGATAGCTTTCATTTCTTCTGCATCGTGACAATGCCTGCTGTAGTCTGGGGAATTGATATCAAGTGGCTTATATGCGTGTGGGTTCGCTAGTAAGTCGTTGGTTTAGAGTATTTCTTGTGCCAAATTTTTCATCAGTTAAGACTGAAAGGAAGCTCAGTGATGTTTTTGTATCAAGATGGTGTGACGCTGAGTCCAAAGTTTGTGGACGATTGAACCACAAACAAAATGCTGTTGACGGTGGCAGTTATTATCGTGAAAAGTGTAACTCTAGACTGATGATTCCTTCACCATGACTCCCTCGATGTGTACAAGGTTGGTTTCAATGCATAGTCTCCCCGTCTCCAATGTTTTAAAATTCCTACTTCGTAGACAGTGTGTGGTGAATATGTAAATGAACTCCAATAAGAACTACAGAAAAGGAAAAAGGACACAAATTTCGAAATTTCGAAAAAAGAGTGTCCTTACTCATTTCCCAGGGAATTTTGTTTGCTTCAATAAGGAAATTTACATAAAATTCCCCTTGTAGCGCCATCTTGTGTTTACCTACTGTAGTATTTTTTCTAGCAAAATGATGTGTTGTTCGCCTATTCGCCACGAGATGTCTTGTGAGGGATGTTTTTTTTAGGGGTGACATACGAAAGGATGGAAAGACTACATTGTATGTGTTGACGAGGTGTTTGGAAATTTGCTGAAAGGAACAGTGATTGTAGTCCAATTGTAGCAAAACATGCATAGTAACGACATTACAGACGAAGAAAATGAAGACTGAACCTTAGTGGTTTGGTCAGAAGACCCATGGAGCCTATTCTCAGTTCTTAAACTTAAAATCTTGAAGAGGTTGCTTTGCAGAATGTAAGCCTTTCGAAATCCAATCAAAGGCACCTTAATTATTTGAAATCAACGGCTAACCTTGCATATTCCCCTCAACCGTGTGGTTACTTCCGAAATCTATGACTTATTTATTTTCAAGATGGACGCTACCTACTTAATCTGCACAGAGCCCTTAACAAAAAAAAAAAATGGCTCCTTACACACAAAAGAAATCCATCCATTAACCAATGAGGGTAGGTATTTTTTTGTGTGGCCCCTGCTATATGGGTAGAAAAAATAAATAAATATCATGCTGTCCTTACACCATCACGGAGTTCTTTCTACCACCCCTCAAGGGTACTGTTAAGAGTACCTGAGCATGATGGACAAACACTATTCCACTCAATTCTCGTCATCTTCAAAAAAAGGGGACAACAACTCGCCAAAGAGCGAGACATTGAGCATCTTTGAAGGGATTCTTTCCATTTCAGAAGTAAAAGTCATCCTTCCAGGAGGAGTATCTAACAGAAAAAGAGAACCACACCGGTGAGAACAAAAGGGTTGAGATTGAGTTAAAGATCGAAAATACAATTTTAAGAGAATTTACCAAAAAACCAAAAAAAAAAAAGGACTATGGATGGTCCAAGCGAAAGAATCTTTTTTTTTTTCTGCAAAGAAGGACTTTTCTTAACGACTCCTCCATCCGCAAAAATGTTGTGTATGTGTGCGTTTGTCCTGGAGAAAAATTGCCCAGAAAAAAAAGGAAAAACAGTGTAGAAGATGGCCGTGAATTTACTTTCCCAAAAGAGTGTGTAATGGATAAAGGGGAGAGAGAGGAGAGAAAGAGTTTTTAGCATTTTTGTAGGTCGCTTCAAAGGCAATTGAAAATGGGTTACAGGCAGACATTTGTTAGGGGTAAATTACCCTCGTCTTGCGTGTCACCCACAAAATTCATTCATCGAACAGTGGTAGTGTTTCCTTTGATTTGACTACACAACTCTTCTATGGATGATGGTGCTATGATGATGACACTGTAAGGATTATGAATTTATTTCTTCTGAATGGGGGGGTTACTTTTTTTTTCCTTCTCGTTTTTGGAGGCTTTTTTCTTTTGGTGTATTGGTGATTTTGAAGAAGTTTGAAGGGGTTTTTTTTTTGTTAGGCCCTGTGTCCATTGGAGAGGTGACTGGCGAGATAATGATGGTGTGGTAGTAATGAGCAATGGTGGTGGTGACTTTAGTCGACCAATCTAGAATTTTACATTTTTGGTTGGTTGTTGATTGAAGAAAAGAAAAACAAAAAAATTGGGAAAATATCTTAGCTACATACAAACACAAGCAGATACTTACGTACCTACAAAGTTTTAGATAAGTAAAGTGACACGTCCGTAGTCGTACCGGGGGATGGTGGAAAATTAGTGTATTGTCAATATTTCCCCTGCCTTCTTGGTAGGGGGGGTGGCGTTAGAAGGTCTCCCCCCAGTTCTTGCTGAAGGAATTTTAACGAGCGCCTGCAGGATGATTTTATATATTTTTTTTTTTTTTATTTGTCTTCTTCCTCTTAATTGATGCTGCTGCCTTCTTTGTGATTTTTATTTTTTTTATTTTTTGTCTTGATTTTGAAAGGCGAATTTTTGGAAATATTTTATCGCAGCCCTGATGGGTCAATGAGTTGTTTAAGTTGGTTGCTTGGTTGATGTTGGTGGCGATAGAGATAGAAATTTGAAACGCTTGGCATTTAGAATTCAGCACAAGGGTGGATTGATTGAAGAATCCTGTCAACAAAAAGGGTTTCGATTTTAAAGGATTTCAACTTTAGATAATTTAGCTCTTTGTGTTGTTTATTGGATTTTGAAGGATAAGTGCAATGCATTTCATGCCATTTCTTGGATTCTTTTAAATTCCTTTTTTTTCTGGGGCTTCTTTCCACAGACCGTTTGGGTGTTTTAACCGGCAAAAGTATGACTCGTAAGAATATTTTGCATAAATAATACCAGTTGGATTGCATGACGATTTTAGAAGTCTTGTGTGTATTTTTGAACACACATCTACAGTGACTTCGGCAACTTTTCCCATACTAATATCGCCACAAACCGCACGAGTAGAGTTGTGAAATTCAGTTATCCTGTCCGTATTATAGGCCTGCAGCTAGTTAATTAGCTTTTGATAGGCCGTGGTGTGAAAATATTCTCTCCTCGGCGCTCTTTCTGTCGGAATAGGAACTCTTTTTGCATCGTCAGCTCGCTCGTAACCCTCTAAAGATGATCTCCAACTTGGATACAAACGATTTCAAGCGAATTCTAACACTCTCCTTCAAGTTTAAATGTCGTTTCAGTTGAATCCATAGCTAACTCGTTGCCCTTCAATTCACTTTGACTCGGAGTCTAGACCAAACGATGCCCAGTTCGATCACAAAGACCATCAAGCACAATCTTTCAGTTTTCCACTAGAGGATTATGAATCTTAGCCAATCCCAAGCATAGCGAACAGGAAGCCCCTATATTCAAGAGCAAGAACATAATTTAATAGCGTTATGATGCTATTCACACAGGACTTGTGTTGGTGTAGTGATTAGGTTTCAATCTTTGCTCTGAGGTGTGGTATTTGTTTCGAACTTTCTGAGTTAGAAAACGACGAAAAGAGACCAGGAGTTATATATTCCAATCTTGACATGGAATTTCTCAAACCACAATCATTCAATGGTACTTGCATCACCAAAACCGGAAGGCTTTTGAAGCATTTGAAGCCCCTAAAAAAGGCCATACTTTACCTCATCAGATATGGACTCAATCTATAAGGCGTTATCTGACCTAAAAATCTACGCCACATCTCGTCTGCTGCATCCAAACCTGTCCTGCACATTCTAGACAAAATTCAAAGGTTTATAGGTGACATTCGTGTGAAAAATATAGCACGTACAACATGAATTGTTGCGTGAAGTTAGATCCTGGCTCTCTATGAGATGTCGCACCAAAAATGTTGTGACAGGAACACTGAGATCTTCATAGACTCGCTTGAACATCAAAGAAGTATTTCCTTTCTCTCAGTGTTTCATCGAATAGCCAGTTACACTCGGTCGGGGGCCACACTTTCATATTCTAACTTGGAGAGCAGAGCGGCACTGCCATCAGCATCAGTTAACTCTTAAGCCTACATTCGGATGGACTGCCAAATAACACGTTTGGTTGAACAAGACCAATGATAGGTTCATTGTGAAACCATATGAATTGTGGAGAGGTCTCCTTACCAACACGAGCCGTACAAACTTACTTAAGGTGGCACTACAGTCCGGGGTGGACCTCCTGGGCTTCAACCAATAAGTTTCTCCAGCCAGCTCAATCTTTGGGAAGCACCTTCCAGTTTCGCATGCTAAGAAGGTTGAAGTCTCCTTCCACTTGCGTGCGCCACCTAAGTCGCGGGCTTCCTCTACTGCGTTTGGTGTCTTTTCGCTCTACATGATCCAGTCGCCTCAGTCGTTAAATCTTTACTCTTCTGGAAAAGTCGATGTCGCTGTACAGCTCGTACAGTTCTTCATTGCATCTCCTCCTCCAGTCACCGTCTATGCAGAGCCGTACATAGCGACCATTTAAAGCCAACTGGCGTCCCTTTTCTGATTTCTCCAATGCCCGTGTGGACTATAAAAAAAAAGTGTCACTTGAAGTGTTGCCAATCAGTCCATGGACAGCAATCCCACCAGCTGTTGAGGAGAACTGTACTGTAACCATTTATCAGTTCTCTGGTGACTCTTCTGAAACGCTTTTACCCTCACATCTATTTGCAACTTTTGACTTACAGCGTGGTTAGTGCAGTTCATAAGGAATTATTCACCGGTCTATAGAGCGATCTGTGTGTATGATGACTTCTTCTCCCTTGATTTGGGGAGAAAAAGGTAATTCTCGGGCTTAAGACAAGGGAAATTCCTTCTGGTGTTGCGTTCGTCTAAATTCAAACGTGAGCTGTAACAGGTCAGCAAAGCAATCAAGCATCATCTCTCGACAAGCAAGGTCAAACCTCCGTGGGTTTTTTTTTTTTTTTTATAGACTCTTCAACCCTTTACCAGAGCTGTCATATATATCAAGGTGGTGACACATATATGACTGCAACTTAAACAATGATTTCATTAGCAGGCTACTCTACCTACCTCCTCCAGTATCTTGTTGTTAAAACAGAACCAAGCATGTGTTGTACATTGAAAGTGGTCCTTCAGCTGATTTTGATTTCGATAGGCATTGGCGACTGAAAATCCCTCGCAAAGCTATGAAGTAATCTGTCCTTTTGTCCACTTGTTAGGTTAGCTTTACGTTGAATACATCAATCTCTATTCAAGTGGTAAACACAGAGTAGAGTGTCACCAGTCCAGTGTCCCATGTAGGTATATCAACTTTGTCCTTGTGCAATGGTCCACTAGATACATCAAAGGCCCTGCTTCGTGTTAATTTAAAAAAAAAAAAAAACGAAAAGATTTTTATCTCTCGCGTGCTATTATCCAAACTAATTGGATTTTTTTTTTCCCTAAATCTCTTTCCGCTGCTCTTTCAAACGTTTTAATAAAGAAAACTTCCCCCGCGAAAAAATTGTTTAACTATATTCATTTTTGAATGCCTATATATATATATATATATTTTGTATATAGAAAACCCTATCTTAATCGCAATCAACCACTTTGAAACTTCCACCCTATTTTAAATATTTTTCATTTCCGACCGCCATTCTATATTATTCCACGGACACCATCACATTCAACCGTCCACCTTCTTTATTCGGGGCGCTCCCCCCTGTCTTTCTAAAAACAAAATAAGAAGCGTGACACGCGAGCTGATGAAAATTAAAAAAAAACCAAATCCAAGTGGAAAAATATAAAAATTTAAGAGAATTAAAAGGCGAGTCCTAGTTTTTCTTTAGAATTCACCCTTATAATGTTGAACCATTCCAACAGAGCCACCACCACTGCCGCCACCACTACAATGAAAGAAAGGTCCATCCATCCAAAAAATAAATAAAAAAAAAAAATTTTTTTTTTTTTAGAAGGACGAAGTTAAGGCGGTGGTGGAGGAGGACAACACAGAGTACCGCTGAATAGTATATAGTATACAATTTATATTTTTGATCGCGCAAAAAACGACACCAAAGGAGGCGGGTAGAGTGGGCTACGGGACGAAGCAAACTCTCGCTGCTTTATTACAAAACATAATTCTTTCTGTTACATCGTCGTCGTCGTCGTCGTCGTCGTAGTCGTATAGTCGTCCTTTTTGCCGACCCCCCCACCCCCTCTCCAGCAACACCAACGTGCTTTTCTTTATTTCTTAATGTTCCTTCATCAATTCCCTGATGAAGGCGATTCATGGAGCGATTTTCCTTTTTATACTTTTCTCATTTTGTAATTTTCTTTTTCGTGCGGCGCGGCGCCGCGCTTGTATTGCTTTTTACTGTTTCTAGGTTGGCTTCTTCTATACTTTCTTATTCTCGTTGCTATTGTCCTTTTTTTTTTTTTTTTTTTGCTAGAAAGTATAATTTTTTTTCGCCTTTCAGAGAGAGATTTCTTACTTATGTATTTATTTTTCGCCTTTTGTTTCGGGGAAGCAATGTAGTGGCATTACTTTTGAGGGGCGTTCGGTTCGGTGTTGTCCTTCTGTATGTAAGGCGCCGACCATGCGATAGAATGATGCTTGGCTTGGGGATCTTTGGTTTGGTTTTCTTAGAAATGTGGTCTTATTGTCAGAAATAATTTCGTAACACCATCATCATTTTCATATTTTCATAAAGGTAGCGGGAGAGAGTGAGCCAGGGAGAGAGAGAGAGAATTTATTATGATGGAGGAAAAATTTGCAAGGACCCCCCTTTTTTTATTCTGGTTCCATCTATACGGCCATTTTTTTCTTACGTTAATCATATTTTAGAAGTATCTACATACTTTTGTGGTGAATTCAAGGATATCAATTGCAGTTGAGACTGAAATTTCAAGGATTCAAGGACTCAAAATGGAATCAACTTTGAACAGTGAACGACGGGGAGCTACGGATACTGAATATCAAAGAAATTCTGACCAAATTTATAATTGCGCAGTATTTAATGACATGGAGGGGTTGGTTAGATGGTTCTAGGTTATATTTTCATCCTTAATGATATACACCGATTGGTGAAGGGGTTTAATGAATTACTGGACCTTTGATGTTGAATTTTCTGCCTGCGAACGTTGAGTGGAGTAAAAGTGGTGGTAAGAAGTCTTAGAAATGAAGTCGTTTATTAAAAATTGGTCTAAGTTCAGGCTGACGGTCTTAAATTAAACAAGATTTAAAGGCAATACAAAGCCAGAGCTTTCTAACAATCCTTCATCGTGCATGTCAACCGAGAGTAATTATAAGACTTGGATTCTTTGAGAGCATAACTGAAGCTGCTTGCCTCCAGATACCCTTTCTAACCAGACCTAGCTTCACAAGTCATTCATTTGCTGTTATTCCTTGTGAGGCTTAGATTTACTGGTTTTAGAATGTCGCAGTTTGAGAAGCTACGTAGTACATGTCCTACAAGTTTAAGCATAGGCATCGCATGGACCCATTGTAATACCTGTGGTGTGCTTCCTATCGTAGTTTTAGTTACTTGGTGGTAACCATCCTCTTACGCCCATCAGACAGTTCCCATCGGTGTACTCGAAAGGAGGTTTGGGGTATGACAGAGCAAATGGGCAGTGCCCTCACGAACATCCTCGTTGCCGCGTGTCCTACATAATATGTCCGCACTCCTACCAGCATTGACAGAGATTTTCTGACCTTTTGTAGAAGCTTGCTGGTTCTTGCTTTGTCCATATCCCGGTCACAATTTGTTTGATACTTCACAGGTGGTTCCATTGAGGATTTTTATGAATTTTTGGCTCGCTCTCGGTCTTGTGCTGAACCCCTTTTAGCCAATTCATTAGCTGACCAGGGACCCCAAGCTGAGTTTTACATTATGCTGCGTGACAACACTTTACTGGTTTCGGTGTTATCTCCGCAGCAGCTATTGCTTTTCTAGCCGCCTAGCTGTCAATTTAAATCGTGCTACAACCTCCTCTTTGAAGACGCTGCTGTGATCTGAAAGTCTTATGAAACTGCTCAGTCCTCACTTCTCAAAGAAAAGACCCGTTCCTATGCCTTATACACTTTGTTTTTCTCTCACTATTCCCGTGGAGTTTGAGAGATCCTTAGAGTCGTAGGTCTTTCTAAGCAGAGAACAATAGGATACCACTGAAGTATCTTAGCGTCTTCCAAAGTCCAAGTATGGGACAGTCCGAGTTGGCATTAGCGCCAAGATAGTTGCTTGTCCATATGCTAAGAGCACTCTTCGCTGCGGCCTCCTGCATGTAGAGATCTAGAGGTAGAAAATTAAGAATTGCTTCCATTCCCACTGGTTGGTGTTGTTCTCATCACACTGGTTATTCAAGTGCATGCTATACTCTTTATTCGACTTGTTTCGACCATTAAACTGTAGTTCCTTCCGGTCTCTGGTTTAACCAAAAGTACCTATGGGTCAGAAACTGTTGATTTATCGACGAAAACTGCCTCTCTGCCTACGAGTTCCTGATAGACGAGAAGCTGGCATCAAAATTCTTGAAATCAGTGGCTCTTTCATAGTCCGAAACAACTTCACTGGTGTACATTGACTTCCAGGCGGTTGGAAGCTAGACCTTGATCCTCTACCGGCTGCCTTGCCAAATATTTGTGTATTTTGATTTATAGGCAACTGTTGCTAAGACTTGGAACAATGAGGCAGTTGAGGAACTTGCAAAGATGGAGGACAGCAGGTCCTTTGGACACTTGTCCACTTTCGACAAGAAAAAATGTCTTCAGTTCGTCACAGGCAGTCTTCAGTTGTTGAATCCGTTCATTGTGAGTGTCCCACTCTAGGCGATTTTCATAGTCTAATCTTATGTTACTCGAAACGCTTGCAGTCTTTTTCGGTGTCAAGTAACCATCTCTGGGTGGATGGTCCATTGGGACAACTTTGCCAACAAGGATTCTCTTTCTGAGTCGAAAGAGGGCTGAGAGGTCTGTTCACTCTCAATACAGAGTCTATAGTTTGATTTTATTTGCAAGGTTCATGCCGTGTAGATGTTTGTTCAGGCGGAAGTGTCAGTTGTTCCTACCGAGATTCACAATGAAACTGAAGGTATCCGGAATAGCAGCTTTGAGCATGCTTGTTTGCATGCAAAGACCTATTGCATGTTTAACGAAAAGTGATTTGCTTATCCCACAAAAGATTTCGGGTCCAATAAATGCCATCTTTTGCCAGTGGGTCGGCTTTTTAATTGCCCATAGCTATGGGTAAGCAATCCAGTGGAAGATAACCATGTTTCGATGACTAGCTTTGATTTGATGACAGGCCGGTCAGGCCTCAGGATGGATGAGGAGGATGCTTAAGCAGTCCTTCCATGCCTTGGGACCCTAGCAATGATGTTGTGTGAGAATCCTGCACGAAACTTGATGAGGGCTGCGGGACACCACTGAAAATAAGACAGCACTCTCCTACTTTAAAATGCAAAAATAGAAGCGTCCAGATACGTGTGTCGACCTCGCCAAATTGATAAAGAAGCAGCCTTCTCTGGGTAGGGTTACATGTTCAATCAAAAGACAAGAGTTTGCTTCATTTTAATGCTTAAGGATGCATAAGACCATCTGGCCAGACAGCCGCATCAGTGTCGTCCCTTTCATTTATAGTTTCCCATGACCATTGTCCTGTGAATGAAAAAATGAAAATAATAAGCCACAACAAGGCAAAAAAAAAAGAATAAAATCGAAGGACAAGCACCACTCAATTCCTTCGTCATCCACGACGCTATTCCACAAAAGAAACTCATCTTCCGGAAAATATTTATATAAATTAAACTCCTATCCCACATGCAACCCCTCTTCATGGTCGGTTCTCTGAGAAAAGGCATCTTCATTATCATTTGCATACATTATCCTTGAAGGGGTGAAATAAGACGAAATTGCTTTGAGTGTTGTACTTCCTTGAAGGGTTGAAGAAATGTAAGAAGCTGGACCAAACCGCTGGCACCGAGACAGATGCGTGTCCGTTTGGAAAAATCTTCTACTGTTACTCTAGTCGTTATTTGGTCATTAAACACGACGAGAGGTAAAAACTGGTTTCACAGGATATTTTTCAATAAATTATTACCATCCTCGGACGGGTCATATACGGTGGTAAAAGGGTTAGAGAAAACCTGCTTGACAACAAAAAATCTCATACAATGGGGAAACGGACACTGCACATGGTTATACTCGCGTCGTGTCGTTACAGGATATGCAAATCTCTTGTGTGTTTTTCTATAGGAAGAACCGGTCGACGGTCACCTTTGTCAGGTAGAGAGAGGGGTCAATTTTACAAAACAGGAAAGGGTTAGGTCAGTGTACAACACAGACCGTTTTGACGGACCGACCGGATATAATGCATGCGCGTGAGAAAAACTGGTCAAACCGGTTCCTCTTGTGAGGTTATTTCCCTTGCTTGGGCATATGTTTTACATTTTCATCGGCCTAGAGGACCATCTGAAGGACATATGCAAATAACAAATGTGTACCATTGAACATAAGGGGTGGCAGTTGGGTCGAAAAATTATAAAAAAAAAAAAACAGTATTCCTCCATACAGTGTGGAATGGATCAAATTAATTTATCTTATTCGAAAGATGACTGTGGCCGAGCAATGGTCTGGTCATTCGGTCAGTGGTAGTCGACAGTTTAAGGATACAATAAACCGAAACAGGAGAGAGAAATCTCTTATGAAAGTGTGTCTCTTGAAAAGTGTCAGCAACAGATGTCCTCCGGCAAGTGGTCTGAAGAACGTCAAGTAGTGAAAGGCTTCAAGGTGAAAAGTTTGAACTAATGTTCAAAGTGCGCGAGGTGTTCCATTTACAAAAAAGTGTCGGTTGTGAGCACTGAGGCTTTTAAAAAGTGTGTTATGTGTCCCTTTGTGTTAGCTCAACCTACGGTACAACTTGGTCATGTCGCATCAATGTGTCATCAGATTTGAAACATGTGCCATAGGAATCAATTATCCCACCGCAAGTGTAAAACGGCCATCTAATATTAAGTATCTCTTTTCCACTATTATCTCTGCAAACAAAAAATATTGTCATCCAACGACGACCAGTTGGTGGCTACGAAACCTATAATTTCCTCATTGCAGCACCTAATTAGTTCCTCCGTCCTTGTAATTTTGCAAAAAAAAAAAAAACAGCTTCGATACAAACTTTACAAACACGCAGAGTGGCAAAGTATATTGGCCACATCCATTAATTGTGTTCAGTTTATAATGTCTTGTGGTCTTGTCTGTGGTGACCTCTGGGGTGTTGACCTGCTTATGTTTATAGAAAGAGTGCATCGACTCCCAGTCCAGCGTCCAATCTACACCCTAATAGAACCAAAAAATACACAAATACACAGAGAAAATGTAAAAAAAAAAAAAAAAAAATATTCAAACGAAGGACAATTTTTTTTATTTTTAGTTTTTCCTCTATTATGTGTGTGTGTGTGTGTGTGCTCCTCAAGGAGCAAAAGCAATTGAGAAAGATACGAGTACATCTGGGAAGAAATACTTTTGGCATAGATTCCAATTTGAATCACTTTTTCTGGCTTTTTTTTTGTGATGGTGGTGGTGGTGGTGGGCTGAGCATTGAGATACCAAAGAAGGGTTTGTGAATTCAACTTCAAAATAAGGACAAACAACGACGATGTCGTCCCTTTTTTTTTTCATTTTTTCATTTTTCATTTTTCATTTGCACGGCATCCTTTTCGTATTTTAAAAAGACAGAAATATCCACCGAACGTTAAGGATAAAAAAGGAAAGCTCCCTCTAATGAGAGGCAGAAAATTTAAATATTTCTTACAAACACCAATGTAATAACTCAACTTCTTATTTATATTCTTATAACGAGAAACGAGCATTTTATATACATAAAATTGAAAGAGAAAATAATTGGAAGCTGTTTTCTTTGTAAAAGGGTGGGTGAGTGAGTAAGGCAAAGGGGCTGGGATCTGGGAACACATTTTATTTTCGACAAGAAAACGCGGGTGACCATTTCGCAATAATGAAACATAAAACAGGACATTATACCCCCCATTTTTCTCAGTAAAAACTAGAGTGTAAGAGAGAGTCAGAGATAACGAATGACTTGGACAAAAAAAAAAAACTCTCCACTTAGTAGTGCTGTTTGTTCGCTTACTTAATTTTGTCTCCGTTAAAAATGGATTTATGGCTTTGGCGTGATAATTATTTTTACTTGCTTTCCCTCTTTGGCGCGATGTGCTCTGTTGGAACACACACACACACAGTCTCGGAGAGACCAAGTATTCGCAGAGGTTTTGTTCGTGAATTTGAATTAATTCAAAGTGCCGCGAGGTATTAGCCAGTACGTCGACACTTGTTAATGAGCTAGCTAGGGAATTGTGTACCTTTAAGGGAGCCTGTGACTACTATTGGGATGTGATTAGTTCTGTGATTTGAATCGTATTTGTAGTCTGCCGGTAAGCCCTCTCACTTACTTAGATCGGGGTGAATCTAGGTCTCACCAGTTAGATACAGTTACGTACTCCAAATTGGTTGAAGTCTTCCTCTGCTGCGTTATCCCTCCTGGTTAGATTCAAAGACTCTGCGTTGGTGTCCATTCGCTCTACATATCCTTATCCATCTCAGGTCGATGTCTCGTTGTACAGCTTGTATAATTCGTCGTTGAATCTTCTCCTCCAGGGTCCGTTAACGCAAACGGGAGCGAATATCTTTCGAAGAATTTTTCACTTGAAGCGATATAGGCCATGCTTCAGCGGCATAGAGCAGGACTGCGTTGATTAAGGTTTTGTATTGAGCCTCCCTAGTTCTTCTTCTTGCCGTCTCAGCCCACTTTTCGTTTGATTTCTGGATCTGATGTGCTTTCCAGAAGTAATAACAGGGCCAAGGTGGACGAGTGCCTTACTACCTCAAAGCTATAGCTGTCTCCTGTGATGTTTTGTCTGATTCCGCTGATGTTGAGTGTCAGAAGTGATAGCTAGAGCCAGAGTAAACAAAGTCCCCTACTACATCTGATCTGATTCGTCGATGTTGAGTGTCAGAAGTGATAGCTAGAGCCAGGGTAGACAAAACCCCTTACTATCTCGAAGTTATAGCTGTCTACTGTGACGTTTTGTCCGAATCGTCGATGTTGAGTGTCAGAAGTGATAGCCAAAGCCTGGGTGGGCAAAGTCCCTTACTACTTCAAAGTTAAAGCTTTTTACTGTGACTTTCTTTCTGATTCCGTCGATGTTGAGTGTCAGAAGTGTTAGCCAGAGCCAGGGTAGTCAAAGTCCCTTACTATCTCAAAGTTATAACTGTGTATTGTGGCCTTCTGACTTATTCTTCGATGTTAGGTGTGCCTTCTTGTTGACAGCGAATACTTAGTTTTGGCCTCGTTAACCGGCAAACTTTCTACCCTAATCGAACCTAGTCTTGTGATGATTATATCCATCTTAACGTGGTCGCCATGGCTCAGTGGTAAGTTAGGTAGAAGCGGACCCCAGTCTACTCCTGAAACCATTTTGATTTCCTAACGTAGCAGTTTAGATATGTGCTCAGCTTTTTCTAATGTTAGCAACGGCGGTACAGCTATAGGCAATGATTGGTAATGAAGTCTATATTAACAGGTGGTTAATTTCCGATGTTCTCGACTTCTATTTCCCCTTAGAAATAGCTCGTAGCTCGAATCCGGTATTATGTAGGTTAATTTCAATGTCATTTGTCCCTCAGTGACTGTGACTGCTCCTATCGCTCTCAAATTCAATCAAAAGCAGATTCGCTATCACTTTTACTTCAATTCTATCCAACTGAACAAAGTTAAACCATTTTAAGAAGCCATCCCTTAAAAAAAATAAAAAAAAATGGTACACTCCATTGTGGTACATCAATTGAACAGATGCCAATCAAGATTCATTATCGAAGTGAAACGACAAAGCATTCTTAGTTAGCAAAGCGGCTCTTCCAATTTATGTACGAGTACATACCTTATTTCTTTTGCAGCAACCCATTATCGCTATGTACATAGAAATAAAAAGGTCCATACACATTGGCATAAAAGGACATCCACTCTCAAAATGGAGCTTGTTGGGTCCTCCATTGTATATGTGTGTGTGTGTGTGTATTTTTTTTTTCTTGATAATTTCCAATGAATACAATAATTTCATACCACGGTCGATTTCACTCCTTTTTCATTCTCATTCAACCATTGGCGCGCATTTGTTTTCTCCTCCCCTTGTCCGATTTGTATATCTTTCGTTGGTAGGTAGGTATGACGGTGTAGAATGAAACACGCGCCATCAATCTACCCATACTGCCACCGCCCGCGTTCTGTCCACCCTCATTAAGTATTCTTCCTTTTTATCACCACGCACCGTCCGTTCGTTCGTTCGTTGTGTCGTCCTGCAAAGACATCCTTCGAGTTATATTTCCTTTATCGCACCCATCGTCCCTTGGTCCTCTTAAGGACTTTTCAAAAGGCAACCTACTTACTAACTCACTGTGAGAATATATACAAAAAAGATGAGATACTTATTTTTTCACTGCTTTAAATGGTATTTCATTTTATATTCCTTTATCCTGGGCGCTGTGGTACTCTTTTTCGTTGTTGTTGTTGTTGTTTTTGCTTCATTTAATGGTGTACTGCTGTTATATTATTTTTTTTTCCCTCTTCTTTTTCTTATTCCTTGAATAATTCTGTTTTTCTTTCCAAAAAAGCGTATCCGCGCGCAAAGGGAAGAATATAGCCAACAGTGCCAGCAAAAAAAAAATAAAAAGGACTCTTCGGATTGCTCTATCTCTTTCTGTTGTGTCCATAGCCCATTGGGAAAGATGAAATTAAGAAACAGAAAGTCGTCGGGTGGTTGTAGATGGTTGAAGAAAAAACGCACACTTTTACTTACACCGATGGACGCCTCCTTGTCAACCCTCCCACCCCCACCAAACCATCTATTGCTTTTGTGTCGTAACGAAAGATATAAGCAATAATAAAAATGGCTTTCAATTCTTCTGCTCCACCACCACTCAGATTCATTCGGTTGAAAGAAAGGGGGGCGAGTAGGAGTAAGAAGAAATCATCATCATCAACATCATCATCATCGCCATCACCATCGCCATCGTCGTCGTCCTGGCGTTGTCCTGGCGTTTTTCTTTGATACGGTTTCCTTTTAATTTTTTTTTTTTCGTTTTTGCTCGCTTTTCGGAAAGGTCCTTTGTTTTATGCGGGAGTATTATTTTCTTCTTTTTTTGTGCGCGTTTTTTTTTTTTTTTTTTGTCTTTCGGCCTCGCCTTGTTCTCCCTTTTTCGCGGGCTTCGTCTTAATTATTTTTATTCGTGAACGCTGGCAGTTTTTCTATTGTTGTTGCTGTGTGACGTTTTGATTGCGCATCCCCCATTTTATAGGCCAGAGCGGCAAGTAAGAATAAGCAATCAGTACCCATACCACAAACACAACGGCACAGAGAAAGGGTTGTAAAAATATACGCGAAGGCTACTAGCGTGGGCAAAATGAAAAACTTAGGCTTTATGCAAATAAATCGAAACGAAGTAGGGTATGCTAATGCTTGGAAATTTCCGTTTTGATATTCTGTCCCCCTTTGGACGGGCCACCAGTAGTCGAACTCAAGTTTTCTTTAATTTTTTTCTAAATTCAAGTCCCGAGGCTTAAATCGGACCGTGGACGAGAAGAGTCATTTCGATGTATACTTGTTAGTTTCATTGTTTCACGCTCCTTCAACTCAAACCGAATACAATAGTCAACATGTCCTCATCAGAGGTGTGACATAACTTACCTATCTCTATTGGAAATGTCTCGTAAGGCATTGATAAAGACCTTGAAAATACGCGCGTGTTTATCTTTTTCCCTCGTAGACACAGTTTCCATGACAAAAAAGGAATTGACATGAATTCATGTGTGTACATATGTAGTTGGTATGATTTCACCCTAGACTTTGTATGTCTCTTTGATAGCAACCCTCTCATGTAATCTCCCATCGTTATCTTGTTGATCAGGATGTCTTATATAGAATATTGTGAACGGAACGGTGTTGGAGCAAGCCTCGAATGCGTCTGACGTTTGTCCATTTGTGTGTCTGGTACAAACTTTTTGAATTCATAATCGAATGCGACAAGGTATCGCCCTTGATTATTCTTTAGGCGCTCTAAAGAGCACAATTCCTACTCTTACCTCCCTGGTGTGAACCACGGGTGTCTAGTATGCCAATTGGGAGGTTTAAAAGGTTGTTCGTGGTAGTCAACTGGAGAGGGTTTCCACCAAAGCTTCCAGTTGCTATACGTATAATCGTAGAAGTATTCGTGTCCGGTAAGGAATTGAGTGAGGTAGTAAAAATCTTCGGTAGGGTCTGCCATTCCAATTAGACTTGAATGTATTCGGAGGATGAATATCGGTGTCGGTACGAAGCAACAACAAGCCTTAATCTAGCTTGCAATCAGAATACTGGGTCCAACAGTTGTATGCAAAAAACGTCTTCCGCCAGCTCAATCTTTAGGTAGCACCCTCCAGTTTCGTACGCTAAGTAGGTTGATGTCCCATTCCACTTGCGTAAGCCACCTGAGTCGTGGTCTTCCTCTACTGCGGCGTCTCTTGCAGCAGATATATGGCGAGCTCACATTGTTCAAAGTTTGTAATCAAAGATTATTTGTGTCATCTTTAGCAGGATGTCAGCCCCTCCAATCATCCAACAGAATCCTCCCTCTATAGGTATTTCTTGTTGCTCATTTGTCTACGCTTTGTGTGTATGAAGAGGTGAAGATCTCTACGGATCCATTGTGTTCTGCTAACGTGGAATGCCCAGTCTCTGAAAGAGAAGAAAGAAGAAAGTTCTGTGTTAGTTTGTTGGTGATCGTCTTTTTTGTTCTGCAAAAGCTGTAAGTTGTCCTCTCTTCTGTGCCGCAGCATTCTTCTAACGTGGACCGTCAGAAGCTTGTGGCCGGTCATAATCCCTATGAAGGGCGTTAAGTTTAATCTGTTTAGCGCAAAAATGTGTCTCGTTTTTTTTTTTTTTATTAATGTTTGTCCAGAGTTTTCTGGAGATGCAGCATGATGAGACTGTACTCCAGATCTAGAGTAACTTCCAAGACATAATCGCTGATAGAAGCGTTTAAAATTGTCATGTGTCCTCTTCTGTTCACTGAAATAGTAGATGTGTATTAGCGGTTCTTTTCAATCTTTGGCGGAACCGCCTGTTTCTGGTGTCGGTATTCCTTCCTTCTCCCGTTGAGAATGGAACCGTGGGCACTAGAGGAACACGCCACCAACTGTGTCTGCGCAGCACGGGCAAATGGAGGAGTCGTCGCGCTTTAACTGATGGAAGTAGATGTTCACTTCTCAATGCTGTCGTATCGTCCTAGTTTCGATAATAGGGATAAGATGATAGGTCCATCGGTCAGGTTTCAACAGTGCTGCTCTCACGCTCCTTGTTGCTTCCTTATAGTGCAACACTGCACTGCCTTCTCTACTCCTCTCGTGTATTCTCTTAAAAGGGTCCAGAATGATTTCAAGGCAAAAAGTGAGATGAATATGAATCCACAAACACATAGGGGATGCCTTCCTCCCATCTATACAGTTTCTAGCCTTTCCATATGTTTTCCCTCAATCCCATGTGGGTGGATGAGGCTAATAATTGATTTTTTTCTGGCTGTAGTAAGGCTTAATTATATAATAATTGTAAAACATACTTCTTCCTGTGGCCTTCAGATTTATTAAGATAGCAAGACAGTTATTCCAGGAATCCACCTACACATATTCCACATTTGGAAGGAAACCTAAATCAAAAGCAAGGACGCGTGAACTCTTGAAATTATTGATTTTCATTTTACCAACGAGGATTTCAGGATGAGCACACTCTTTAAGTGTTTAAGTGTGTTACTGAAAATAATTGACCGTAGTGAATTAGGGACGATGCGAATGAATAGGAGGACAGCCAATAGTGTTTTACGATGCAATATGGCTGACCAAAGTCGATAAAGTCCTAATTTACACTTGAGAAATAAAATTAGGCAAGGGTACGACAGTAGATTGATCTTTTGAAAGCGTGATTTATTACTTTTACGACCATAAGATGGTAAATGCACTTGGATAGTGGTTTACAAGCGTACTTAGAGTTTCAAGTAGCTGTACAGGATAAGGCAAGAGCTCGTGTATATACCAATCGTTGAGTTGAATTGATTTTCATTTTATTTGGAGGAGTCATCCTGCGGAAAACGTGGTAAATGATGGAGTAAGGATCTCGGCGTTACACACGTAGCAAAGCTGTAGTTTAGGGGAAATCGTAAACCCGTTGGAGCATGCTAATTATAAAAAAAAAGCGCACACACATTCCGGTCTGATCCAGGAACCGATGGCAGTGTCGCCTCACGCATTCCGATCCAATCAGGGAATCGGCCGCAATGTCGCAGACACCCCGGTCGACCCCACTCTTTCAGGTCTAGTCCGGTCCGGAAACTGGTTACAGTGTCGCACAAAGTCCGATCCTGAAACAGGTCGCAATGTTACATACAGCCCGGTCGACCATAATATTTCAGTTTTAGTGTTGCTGCACACATTCCAGTGAGATCGCAGGGAATCGGCCGCAGTGTTCTGACATGGCAAGCGACGCAGATCAGACCGAAAGATGTGTGACGGCACTTAAAAAGGGTTTTTTTTCATTAACAAGATGCCACAATCGCAGTCGTGCCGCAAACCATGAAATTTAAGCATCAGCAGACCACTATATGAATTCTTCTTTTACATTCTGTGTCTACCAACAGCTATCGATGGACATTTCCAGAAATTCTAAGATAAGCTGCTCCATCACAGCTTCGTTTCTTTTTTTTTTTTATCGTATTTCCAATGCTTCAACCAGGTAAATGCCAAAACTGGTTTTCATTCGTAAGCCCATTCAATGACTCTTCTATTCCCTTCGCGCTCGTTTACCAATACATAGGGGAACAAACATTTTTCATTAGAGGGTTGTTGTTCTCTATGTACTCCTTGCCTCACACCACTAATAAGAGAAAAAAAAAACTCGTAGAAAAAAAAAATCCGAAATCTGATTGAACAGGGTTGGTGTTCCATTTTTTTTATTTTTATGTAAAATCCTTTTGCAAACAAAGACGCATAAAAAAAAAACGCTTCATCCCTCCTCCTATTCCAACCATTATCCATTTTATCTTCGACGTAGAGAGGGGACGACAGAAATTGCCGACTATTAATATTGCCTTAAAATTTTTCTGTTGGGGTTAAGAAAATTTTCTAAACGAAAGATACTTTTCTAAAAATTTTTTGTCGGACGGCTCATACCCTTACACCTCTCCAACCCCGGCAGCAGCAACTTTCGCGGGTGTGCGTCCTTTAAAAACTCCCCTCCCCCCACTTCGCTTTAAATTTAGAAAGCAGCACTGTTCAAGGTGTATACTATACATAGAGATAGGAAAGAAGGTATCTATAAAAAAATAAAAAAAAGGAAACGAAAGAAGAAGAAGAAGGGAAAACGATTGAGCTCTTTAGAGATTAGAGCTTAAAATAAGAAGAAATAGGACAAGGAGGCGGAATAGGATTGAGAAGAAGTTTAGCCTCTCATTTCTGATGCGATTGATAAGTACACAATTAAAGGATACAATTTGACTAAAGTAGGATGAGCGACTAAAAAGCCTTCGAGGTCCTTCAATATTAAAGTGCGATTGAAGAGTATTCCTTAATTGTTGTGTACAAAATGGAAGCGAAGGAATCGAAGCGATCATCATTTAAGGGAATGCAATGTTGGAAGGCTTGGACACGATAAACTTTTGATTTCTTTCCCTGAAAGCCTCGCAAAAAAATGGGAAAAGAAGTTGGATTTCAGTTTGGGTAACTCTGTGACTGTGCTTTTCTGTAAAGGATCATGATTTGTGACTTGTAAACGGCCACCTCCTGTACAGATTTCTGTTCAATATTAAGAACTCATCTCTTGACATGGTTAGCTAGTTAGTTTTACGTTTTCGAATAACAGATCTAAAATTGTGTAGATTACCTCTCCTAAATACGGAAGAAAAATGAGCATATTGCGTCTTTCTCTACCTTGTCTCTGCAACTTAAAAGGGTTTCATGTGATGCAGCCTTCACTCCATTGTGTTTTCCAAGCATGGAATGTCCAGCTGTTTGGCCTCCCTGAACCATCTCGAATTCGTAATGAATTAGAAGTGAGCTGAGCTCTTTTCTACGTCTGTATAGCTGCAGCCTTTGCATAAATCGTCACGCGTTCTTCTAAGGTGAGCCTCGCTAGTTGGATGTGGTCAATAATAATCCCTATGAAGAGCATTGAGCTTGTGATTTGTGTAGTTCAAGAATGTAGCTTGACATGATGAGAGTGTGCTCCATCTGCGGTCAGCTTGTCTTTGGAAGTCGAGTGCTAAGTTGGATTTAATGCTTGAATGGAGACGAAGAGAAGACAGAAGAAATTGAGGGAGACCACCCACCCGATGGGGCAACAACATCAGGAGGATACCAGGAAATAAGATGAACATAGCTCGAACATGATAAATCGAAGCCAATGAAAATTTTTAGAGGAGGCCTTTGTCCAACAGCGGACACAGATCAGGTCATGATGATGATGTTGATGATGAGGAGAAGAACTGGTCATGGACACCCATTTTGCAACCTTCTTCAAGAGGCTTTGTTGGTGAAACAATTTTATAACTAGTTTCCATTCCCCGTGGTTAGTCCAAGAAGATTTGACACAAGTTCGAGTCAGCAAACCAAGCAAATCACCTTTCGGCAGGCAGTGCCAAACCTCCGAGAGTATAATTTGTCCTTCGCTGTTTGGAAGGTAGGCCTTGGCTCTTTACGAGCTGTGGCGTCCGACAACATAATCTTAACTTTGATGCCCAACACACCTTTCCACAGCAAGACATGTCGGAACTCCGGAATATCGGAATACGATGACTTCCCTTTTCGAAATCTGTGCACCCATGAGTTAACCCCTTCGTGTGCTCCGACGTGAGTACGCTGTCTACGTCTCCAATATACTTCCGGCGAGTAAGTCATGTGTTATATAGCTAGTGTCAGGAAAATTCCCAGCAGAGTATGACTTTTTACCTTTAAAAAAAAAGCAACAGCCATCCAATGCTCTATGTTGATAGATCCAAAGGTAGCTTGGTTTGTGATTTTGATAGGGTTTATGATTACAGGAAGAAACTATAGAGTGGCTATTGCTTCTATTTAGGGTCGGGAAAATCTTCTTGTGTTTTTGGTAAATTCTAACCTAATCTTGCAGTGACTGGAAAGTGGAAGAGGAAGTGTTCCAAGTCCTCCTCCTCCTACTCCCAGGTTTTGCAACTAGTCCTATTCTGTGTGCGTGCTTATTGAAACTTATGGGCTCTGTTGCGATGAGGGTTCTTGCTGTCTTGATGAGTTTTGATGCGATTCCACCGTTTTTCTGCTCCTTTTCTCACCACTTCGCATGTTTTTTTGTTTCCCTTTACACCTCTGGGTCCCAGTATCCATGTGTCGAGGAGATTTAGCAAATTATTTTCTTTGCTGTCAGAGTAGGTTATGTTAGCTTGAATTGGCCGACACATGGATCATGGGCAGATCTCCTTACCCATTCGTTAGACCAATTGGAGCTTCTGATGAAGCGTGGGAGGTTTCTGATGGCTCAAGTCGTTAAAATAAAATTCTCCTAAGTGGAGCCTTCCTTTGCGGCAGAGAATGGTTGGTGATGAATGGTTTTCTCTTCCTCTTCGTCGTGCGTGCAGCTGTCAGAGTAGATGTCTATGCGTTTTCCTTGAGTGTAGTGTCCCATGAGAGGTTCGAAACGTATGGCTAGTTCAAATACCCATTTGTGACGTTTAGACAGCTCGGTAGGAAATCACTTCCATAGGGAGGACTTACATTATTTTTAAATTCCCTCAAAAGGCAACAACGAATCCTTTTTCGTTCTGCAAAATTCATTCAATATTTGTTCACCCCTCACCCCTTTCAATTTGTATCGAAAAATTATTTAAAAAAAATAATCGTAAGAATGCTAGGGAAAAATTAAACCTAGGAACACACCAATAAAGGACGAACATGAATCAGCTCACCGAAAACTTTTTCAATTAAACAACTCTCGTTGGTGGCTCGTCCTGTTGGGTTTATATACACATACAACTGTATATATATATTTTTTATTTTTTGCTTTCTCTATTTTTTCTAGAACTTCCTTGGCTCCTTTTTATCTGTTGTTTACGCGCGGAAAAGTCCTTTCCCTTTGTCTCTTTATAATATCTGTTTTGGGGGTGTGGGGAAAAATTTATGAACTTTGCATCCAGGAAGATTCTCCTCTAGCTGAATAGCCATAGTAAATAGCTTTTGTAAAAGTTGAATATTAATTGAAAAATATTTACTACATTGGTGTGGGGGCAGTTCCTTTTTTTCTTTGAAAAATTTAAATGTCCTTCGGAGGAGAGGAAAAAAAAGTGTTTACAACAACCAACATTTAATTATTCTCTACAAAAACCTTTTAACTTGGGGAGGACGCCCGAAAGTATTTGATTTGAATAGGCAGGCGTGAGTGGAGGTAGCAGGAGGAGGTAGCCCCTAAATTCGACCCCGTGGACGATAAGTGAAGGGGGCGACGAATTTTTTTCTTTTTGAATCGATAAATTTAAATGATGAAAGGACGTTTTTTTTTTTTGGTTCTCCGTCGGGAACACCACGCTGGAGCATTCAGACACAAAAACAAGTCCATTGTACTACCAGCAGGTACAACCCTTTTATTGTGTTTCCATCATCTTTTAACTTGGGTTACCAGCATTCATCACATCAGCTCCAAAAAACGACCACGACACTCACATGGAAAGTGTTCCGCTGCGTCATCGCTCTCTCCACAAGCGTCTCAGATAATGGTGTCACTTAAGATTAGCAGTCTTTTCTGCTGAATGATAGCAAGAAGGCCGGGAACTTCTTATTCGTTTAGTCTGCCTACATCCTGGAGAGTCATCCCACGTAGAGTTATGTTTGCTATACTCTTAGTCGAAAAAAAAGGCGACTTACTTACTTATCAGGCCAGCGACCCTTGGAAGATCAGAGCTCGAACTAATCCCGCTTTCCATCCTTTGCGGTTCCGGGCACGTCTGCCTGATCTTTAAACCGGAGGTTCAGTCTCTCTATTCTTCATGAACCAGGTGACCGGGATTCGAAGACTCTCTTAGCTAGAGCGTTCTCTTCCATTCGGTTGATGTGGCCGAGCCAATGCAGTCGAAGACCAGTGATTGAATTGGTAGCGGCATTTCAAGCCTCGGGCGGCACACAATGCTGCCCGGTCAGTGTACAATATGGATTTTCTGAGATGCTCCAGTAGGACAGGCGGGATATCTCACGATTGATTCAATAAGTCTGTAAGGGGAATTTCTCTAAGATTCATGAGAAACCAAAACGGGCTCTTCCTCAGAAATGTTTCCTACTGTGACTCGTCATTCTAAACCTAGTCGGGGTTGTATATGCTCCGTCTAATCTTCCTTATGTTTCTTGAAAAGTAGCTCTCCCTCGTCCTTGTTCTTACAACTTATTTTAAAATTATTATATCTAGAGAACCCAACTCAGGTTTTTTTTTATTTTTATTTTCAGATGCTGTAAGCTAAGGTATACAAAATGACGGAAGGACTTTCCAATACAACCAAGGTATGCATTCGGAAATTTTTGGGTGTACTTATATATGGTTTGCTAGTAGTTATCGGTTAGATTAGCCATGATATGTTGTTGAGCGTGTGATCCTTTATTGCTCACTGCCACTTACGATTGAGCAGAGTCTGTCGCAGAGATGTCGGAACGGGTTTTTGACAAATAGTGGGCGGAATATGTCGTCAGTGTGCTTTTAATAAGCCTCGCATTCAACCTCCCTTACATTTGCGTCTTCTGCGTCCAGATACCTGATCGGTCGCGGCTGTACATAAGCTCGTTCTACACAGCAATGTCGGGAGCCCATTTGAGTTAAATTGTCGGTATTGTCCGCCATCTTTTCCTGGACACGCTGGTCTTTTTGATTTCCTAAAAACTTCTGGTTTTTCCTTAATTCAGCTCGTTGGTCTCTGTAGTCATTTTTAGGCATTTTTCGCCCTTTCCGACGAATCGACAAGGACATTAGCCACTCTTTTCTCTATCTAACGCTATATAAATCATCTCTCTATGCATTTTTTCGTGGCTACCGTGTCTCAAATATAGCCCCTCACACCCAGCGCGGAAAAAGACATGCTAAATCTACAAAGTTATCTGTTGTAGGATGTAGTCCAAGGAATCATTGGAGAGAGTAACGTCTGGTGCTGCCGTCCGTGTTGTTTTTCTGCTAGAGATTGTCCACACTTGATGTCGGCAACATTCCTGTCATGTGTCGCATGGAATTACTAGACAAAGCTGTTGGAACTAGTTCGACATAAATTGTGTATCATTGTTCGACACTAGCAACCCTTCCAACGGAAATATACTTGCACAATGCTTAATGTCGTAAAGTACATCCGAACAACATGTGCTTTTGAAATGCCCCAGCGAAGTGCATGTGGACCCATTCCCATATACCTCTTCAGTTTCAGGCCAGCTTGGTATAATCCTTAAGTGACTTGGAGTAACCAAGCGACTTTGCTAATACCCGATCACCAACAGTAACGTCTTGACATCTGCTTCATCCGTTGTTGAAGAAACGCCAAGACCTTCTGTCGTTGGTCGCATTCCAGCATTCAATTTCGCGCCGTTCGTGTAGGAAAGACAATAGAGCTTATAAGCAATTCAACGAGAATATTGTAAACGTTTCTCAACTGGATACATCCCCTCTGACCTAATTGGAGTATCTGTGACACTTAGCCCAAAAGAATCACAATGGACTCTGAGTCGGGACACCTATCTTCATAATCAAGACCAAAAGTAGGTTCACTGTGAGTGATAAAAAACCCCAAACTACCCCTGAAACCATTAAGATCGAGCACACTGGCCGTGCTCATATCATTTAGTTTGTTGGACCAATGCAAAGGACCCTCATTCTTTTAAATCGTTTCAAACAATGCCCAATCGCTGAGCACGTCTGCCTAGAATGCAGTCCCCTCTTATAACGTTAGATAGTTTGTTCTCTTAGGATCAATGATAGGCCATAAGCCTCGCAAAGTTGTTTACAAAGTTTCGGCGGTGCTAATCGTGTTTCTCAATGCTTCCGTATCTAGATAGTCTTATCTAGCTAGTTTGATACTTACGTTTTGAAGATTTAAGTGTTTAAAGTTCGATGTGAGTCATTGCCAAAATGACTACCCCCTACCAGTGCTGGGAAAGACATATAGTTCTTCCTCTAGGCGTCTTCTAAAGGATAGGATCTGCGATATATTATGACCAAAACAAAAGAGACCAAACAAGGAAAGGACTCTACGGGAATCTAAAGAACATCTTTAGGAAGAGGGACCAAAAGAGATTGAATAATTGTCTGGGCGTAGATCAAATCTTTGTGCAAAGTGAAGGTGTGTATGATATAATCATTGATGAGTTTCAACATAATTTGAGTGTGTGTTTTATTTCCGCAGTTGATTGATAGCATGTCCTTAAACTAGACCAACAATTCGATGTAAGATTATTTACTCAATTTCGAGGACTCTTGTCCACTTGTTTTCTATTTCCAGGTGAAATTCCAGCGGAATCTCCAGCTAGTGACGACGGGAGAAGTACCTACACATCCATCACAAGCGAAGCAGTGATATTGTTTATGAAAACAATCTAAAGAATAAATTACAACTTAAAACTCGGTCTTTATCAGTGGTTTTATTTATTTAATTATTATTTCAAACAAAGTTGTTGCTTTTCTTTGACATTTCTGCGACAAACTGATGAAACTGACAATTGCAAACCGACTGAGCACAAAATCATTCGACTATTAGACAACAGATGGCCAATGTTTTCGGTTTTTGTTACGTTATTCTTATAAAAATGCAATTGATTATCAAACTTTTAAGAAGGATAATAGATTTAAAGCACAATTTCGATCGATTTTTCAACAATCCTTTGATCTCAGATTTATTCCCTGTGCCATTTTGAGTTCGTCATTTAATGGTTATGGTAACTCCTCATTGAATTTTGCCTGCTTATTCAGTTCTAAGTTCTCTAATTCACATAAGTGCGTAAACACTACATTATCGAACACTACCTTATCATTTTAAGCTACATTTGCCGACAAAAATTTCAGCTACAAAATATTTGCATCTGGCAATGCTGGTGGCTGATATTCTGTCACTGTCAGTAGAGTAGTGGGAACTAGCGCAAAAGTAATAAGAAATTCAACTAGTTTAGTTTGGACTTCCACTGTTAGAATTTGTGTGCAAAGGAAAAATTACTTAACTTAAAAAAACTTTTAAATTTTATTTGCCCTTTTGCTAAACTCTTAAAAGTGCTCAATATATTGCCTTCCCGAAAACTTTAACAATGTAAGTGAATTAACACTAATAAAACCGTAAATTTTCCTTAAATTTTGCATCGCTCATCAAAAATTGTATGCGATGCCGGGAAGAATTTATCCCGCAGAGGGTCTGTAAATTTCATTAAATTCATCTTTAAAATGTTGTTAGATGGAAATTTATCCAATAAAATTGTTACGAAATAAAATTGTTAGTTGAAAAAGAAAAGAACAGCAAAAAAAAAAAACTGCAAACTCTTTATTTAACGGCATCAGAGCAGGATAGGAAACAACGCTGCAAAGTAGACAAAAAATAACAATAACATTGGTTTTGGTACAGTGTCGAAAAGCGATAGGAAGTTTACACATTCCAATTGTCTCGTGATGGAAGTGAAATTCTAATTTGCTTTGGGGATGTATGCGATTCGTAACTGTAAGTTTGCTTGATTGAAATCATTTTGTATTTTGTATCTTCACCTGTGTTGGATCGTAAGAACTAACTTTTAGATAAATGTAATTAGAATAGCTACGACTGCATATCTATGCACTTGTATGACAAACCTAGATTTAAGCTTGCTGGAAATGTGTCACATTTATGCTAATCGACTGTAACAGTTTTCTGCTGGACAGGGAAGAAGTAAAGGGGCCGAACTAATTTCATTTCTTCTGGGGATAATTCAATTTTCAGTGCGACGACGACGTCATCTCCCTCCGCCGTGTACGTTGTCGTCAACGCGTACTTGGACTCTTGACGGAGACAACAATTTCTATGAGTCGGGCCCTTAACGACTCGAATCCACATGGTTACAAACTGCATCGATCACGAATGCATCAGTTGCGTTTTTTTTTCAGAAAAATCCAGTTTAATAGGATAGGGAACAACGTTGTGCAAAGTAGACAGAAAATAGCAATAACATTGGTTTTGATACAGTGTCGAAAAACAATAGGAAGAACACACGTTCCAATTGTCTCGTGATAGAAGTGAAATTCTAATTTGCTTTGGGGATGATTGCTATTTGCTTCATTTGAAATCATTTTGTACTTTGTGCCTTCACCTGTTGGATCGTAAAGATCTAGCTTTTAGATAAATGTAATAAGAATGGCCCCAACTGCATATCTATAGACTTGTCTGGCAAACCTAGATTTAAGCTTGCTGGAAGTGTGTCACATTTATGCTAATCGACTGTAACAATTTTCTGCTGGACAGGTAAGAAGTAAAGGAGCCGAACTAATTTCATTTCTTGTGGGGATAATTCAGTTTTCTGTGCGACAACGACGTCATCTCCCTCCGCCGTGTACGTTGTCGTCAACGCATACTTCGACTTCACGGAGAGTACAGATTCTGAGTCGGGCCCTTAACGACTCTCATCAACAATGGTTACAAACGACGTCTTATAGATCACGAAAGCATGTGTTGTGATTTTTCCTAGGGAAACCAAGTTTGACCACCAGTTCCAGCTATCGTGCATGGAAGCGAAATGATAATTGGTTAACAAAGTACTTTCTAGTGTGTTTTATTCTGTGTGTTTTTGCTGACTTGCTGTGGTCGATTTCTGTACTGTGATTACCAACACCATTTGCTTCTCTTGATGCAGCCATTGACTTTGGCCGTGCAGTTGTTTAGTTCGTTAAGATTTTTGAAGAAGTATTTCCGTAGAGTAGATCTTCAGATGTGGACAAGAGAAGGACATGTGCAGCGAAGGTGAATCTGCTTAAGATGCAGTGTGCCGTGATGGTGTTGGTAAACTTGAAAGTGTAATCACTATGGTGTCTGAGATCTAGGGTTGGGCGTAATAGTCTGGCTTCATTGTTCTACTTTTCACGCATTGTCCATACGCTAGCTGCTTGTAGCCATTAATCCTCATCAGATGTGGAGATTCACGCGATATTCGCTGTGATCAGGTACCTAACAGAGAATAATATTAAACTGATTAGCTATGCATTTTGTTATGAGTTAAGCGTTGGCTCTTCACTTCCTTGTATTTCATTGAGAAAGTTGTAAAGGATGGGGACTGCTGCCTGATTCGATGTACTAACTTAAGTTTGCGCTACCGTCCGGGGTGGACCTGGGTGCCAACCAACAAGCGTTCCCAGCCAGTTCGATATTTAGCTAGCTGCCTCCAGTTTCCCCTTCCACTTGCATGTGATACCTAAGTTGCGGTCTTCCTCTACTATACCGTCCCTCGGGGGTGGGATCGAAGATTTTCCGGCCACAGGTGTCCATCCGCTCTACATGACCCAGTCACCTCCGTCGTTGGACCTTTACTTGGGTTTTTCTTCAACCTGTACCGTTCGTCATTGTATCTCATCTTCCAGTCATGTAGAGTCGAGTGAAGTGTATATACCAGATTGAAGGATATTCCGAGTGCTGTACCTAGTTGGGGTAGTTCTGACGCTGATCGTACATGTGTAGTTTTGGGTTTTTTTTTTTTTTTTAGCTTTGTGGCTTAGCATCAGCATGGGGATCTTTGTACAATATTTTGTTGCATGCAGTTAAAAAGGTGCAGACTTTCCAAAAACTAAAACTTCAAGGCGACTGTGAATGTTTTCTTATGCTTCGCGTAGAGTTTCTTCCAGTTTCTCATCCTGTGGAATGAAATTGCCTAAGTGAATCTCTGGACACACATGTGTGGAATGCTCACACGTTCGAGTTGAAAGGCGCCAACATTCCGACATCCTAGTTCCTGGTAGACGGTGTTATTTCTTTAAGGGGGCTTCGAACAACATCTGCATAAAACAAGAGCATGTTACTGATTGCGAATACAACACTGAAATAGATAACACTACAGCATTGCGAACGTCCGCTTGTAAATAGTTTAATTTTCTTGTTGCATGTTAAAGAATTGCACACCACGTGTTTTGTCTGAATCGAAATCAATTTGAAAACAATCTTTCCACATGTGTAGAGCATTGTTAATCAATGAGTACTTATGCCATTAACATTTTGATTTTCATTACATTTCCCAAATGGTGTGGGAACATGGAAAGAACAGATGAAGAATTGCGGACGTAGGTACATGCTTAATTAAATAAGAAATTGATGTTCGAATATGTGTGAATGTTAGAGGGGAGGGGAGGGGGAGGATATTAAAAAGCGCGAGCATAGGAGATTGGCCAACGCCCTTAGAAGCGGATGTGTAAATTATAATTGAATATCGTTCGAAAGTTGTGCATATTGGGGTGTATTTGTGCTAAAATTGTTAGAGAAATCACTTACCCCAGGCTAATACAGCATCCGCTGTTCTCTTCACTCTTATAGCTTGTGTGCTGGAAAAGTGGCTATCATAGGCATTGCTAGTAGGAACATGTACATCAAATCATTTTTCTCTCTACCCTTTGTCGAATGAAAAATTTTATTCAATTTTAACCATCTACCACCCAATAACATTGAATATCCTAACCAGCAACCCAACTGATTCTTCCTGGTAATACCTGTTACTCTTCCCCGTGGTTATCACTTGTGTAGGTGCATTTATGAGAGTATACATGCTTCGATGGATGGATATCCACTATCCAGCCAAATCTAGTGGATACCACCCTCTAACCAACCCACATAGTTTGCCCTCACATTTTCGGCAGGTACATGTGTACAATAGGGGTGGGTGGACAACAACACACTAGTGGCAGTGACTGTTCATCATCCAATTTCTCTGTTACTCAACCCACACATCCTCCCCTTTTCAACAGTAGTATGATGGTGCGCGTTGCCAAAAAAAAGAAGTAAAAATCACCCACTGGCTGCCTATTTATATGTATACGGCCCCGTGTTTTGTGCAGGTGCACGTCAAACACATTGATATGCGTCATTTGATTTAAAAGAATCACTTGCTACATCCTCCTATTCTTTCCAAAAGCTTCCTCTTCCTGATGCGTAGCACGCATACATCCATCATCAGGCATACATAATTTTTGCATCAAAGGTATGACGAGCTTTCAATTTGAAAGCTTTTTTCTTGCCATCTATGTATTGGTATTGGCGTCCTTTTAATACATCCTCTCTTCAATTCGTGCGAGCAAGACAACCATACAAACCAAAAGTGGGGAATCGTGCAAAGACGCCAAGATCTGATCACATAAAATTATAGATTTTCATTCACTGTAAACCACTTACTGGCATCAGTCATCACTTAGTGCCCAGTCAATTAAAAAACTCAATTAAGGTTTTATTTTATAATTTGTTTAAAGTAATCGTGTGTTGTAATGTTTTTCTATTTATTTCATTTGAAATTTTTTAAAAAGTGCTCATCGATATTTAAACATCTTCATTTCAATTCAAGTAAGTACTTAAGGCTTCCTCTACACCAACATGTATATATTTCTATCTTTTGTAACTCACAATCCCACATAAATCCTTGAAATTTTCCATTGTGGACCAATTCGTAGCAGGCATAGTGATAATATCCCTTCAAAATGTTTTTAAATTTATTCAAAACTATATTTTTTTTCGTGTGTTATTGCATTAAAAAATTTAAAATCGTTTTACGATACAAGATATATTTTTATTTTTTTTTTGCGTGAGAAAATGTCTATACCTAGAGCTTGGTACGAGTATACCTACATTTTCATATCCTTTATCAGATGTCATGGTTGCCGCCATGGGGTTTGAAAATTGTTTCGAGCTACTTTGATGTGATTTTTTATTTGGAAAATTTCAAGCGATTTATTTATTGATGGTACATATTTTGTCGTACACTTTATTACATACATATGATCTTTGCTAATACACTCCCACTATCGAACCAACTTTTCTGGCTTCTTACAATTTATATCGCTTATTCGCGCACAAAAAGCGTAGCATACTTCTCTCAAAGCATACATGGGCGTTCAAATTGGTGCGACATCTCGAATTATAGGTAAAAATGTGTTTTTTAATTTTCATTGGAGACCTGATTGGCTTTGAGGACTCAGGTAGCTTGAGAGATTTATGAGTTGTCTCATAAAGAACCAGGACCCAGCTTCAATTTTTAACTTTCCCTGACTCCCTTACAATAATTTTCGTTTCAAGTTATCACAATTCCGTGTACAAAATAATATTCTTAAGTGATGCCAAATAACATGCAGAATCGTTAGAAAAGCTTAATCCCTTTCATTTGGTTTCGAAATCGAATACATATGACATTTAACAGAGGACGAAAACTTTGAAGCACAAAAATGTATCCGAGTCCTGCACCAAGTACCAAACAGAATCTCTCCACTGAAGGATGGAAACTACGGTAGGAAGAGATTTATAGTACAGTTAGGGGTTGGAAAACAACAAAGCACTTCTTATGAAGGAAACAGTAGAGGGCAGGAAACTTTTCTGAATTTAGTGACTTTTCAAGATTTTAGCGCGTTGGTTTTGGGCGTATTTAGGCAGTTTTTAGTGCACCAAACCATCGTCATTGTCATAAACAGTTGAGTGAGTTGAAAATTCTTGTTTCAATGTGACTTCAATCCCTGTATCCAAACTTGTTTTTTTATTACTCTACATTCGGACTTCGGTTTTTATAGTGAATTTGTTAAGTAGAAAAAGGAACTAATGGGCCAACAGTGATAGAAAAAATGCGAGTGAAATAATTTGACAAGGTAAATTTAGGCCTTTCATACAGATTAGTCTGCTTTTTCGCATACCCAGCTCAGATCAATTAGTGTAGCTGTCGACGGAGAAACTTTGTCTTGAATGTTTCACTATTGTAGTTTGTATTAGAATTAAGTTGTTGAGTAAAAGAACAGTACAAGTAGCAGCAATTTTCTTTTCGAAATATTTCGTGAACTATTTATTCATGAACATAAATTCTTTAAGTCATGCATACAGAAAGATTGTTGTTATTTTTTCTTTGGAATATATAATTATATCTGTTTTTCGCGGAAGTGATGTTTTGTACATGTAATGTTACTTTACTTCCTCTCCCCAACACACGCTGTAGATACTTGTAGAACATTCAAGAGTACCTACCAATTGGTACATATTTAATTAACCATTAGAACAGTATCGGCCATGTTTACTATTCCCCCCCACCGTTTCAAATTGTTCCAATCTCTATCGAAGTTCCCACCCAGCCCCATCCATCGTTCCAGTGTCCGCCATACCTGTTACCTTGATTATTTGTTTGTTTAAGTACCGCACATGCTCCCTTATCCTGAATAGAGTGAAAATGGCGCGGGAACCATTTGTATTTGTCGGAAATATAGCTGTGCGTTGATTTGTTTGTTTGCAAATAGTGAGAAGCTTTTGGAGCTTTTTTTTTTTGTTGTTGAATGCGTTTTTGTTCCGTCTGCTTTTCAAGGAAACAAAACTTCCAGATAATTCTGTGTGACGTTGAACAGGACATAGAGAGCTATTGCCGCTTTTCCTTTACCCTACTTTCTGCTAAAACCATCATCAATACTCTGTTTGTATTAGTTTTGCCCAGGGATTGCACATGATCTATACACGAGTGTGATTTGTGCTGGTATTGGTTTCTATGCAGCAGTCAAACTTTGTTGAGAGCAATAAGCTGCTGCTATTGTAAACTGTCCGTTCAGATTGTTTGTTTTGTTAAGTAGATACAGTCGAATCCCTCCTTGCATTCCCTTCAATTTTCCATATAAAAGTCATCCTCCAAGTATCCCTCTTAACTCGAATTAATTTTGATTTCCCATAAAAATTCGACTGTAGTTAAACAAATTTTTGTGTCTGCCTTCTATAAAATTCCTATCTAACCACCCACCTTACTTGTCGGCAAAAATTTTGCACATTTGCAATCCTTGTATATGTATGTGTAACATGACGCAGTTTATACTCATGCAGAGTTAAAGCTCTCAATCCTTATTCTTTGCATAAAACTACATTCCCACCGATCCGCTTGCAAATGCAATACACATACACAGTTGTAGTTTCTCTTGACCAAAAGATTGTGCAAGAGCTTTTTTCACAGATACACTATTTTCAGATGGTTGCATTCATAGCAAAAAGGTTTTGAGCATTCTCAGTGCATGAAAATATCCCACACAAAATGGCGGGGCTTTTACATAGCGTCGGTGGGGGTGCTGATGGCTCTCTCATAGCCCTTACGCTTTGAATATGTCTGTACCTGTTATGATTTATTCTCATAAAGTTATGTTTTCTCTATCTCTTTCCTTCCTTTACCTTACCAATGCACAAATTTACCTTCCCGCACAAAATCGCAGCAACGAGTAGGGGTGGCGGTGACTCTCTCACAGTCCTTAAGCTTTGAAAATGTGTATACCTTTTCTTCTTTTACCTTATCAATGCAACTCTGTCAAGGTTTCCCCACACAAAATGGCGGTGGTGATTTCTCTCTCATTGTCCTTAAGCTTTCGATATTATTCTCTGTCTCTTTCCTTCTCTTACCTCATCAATGCAACTCTGCAAGAATATGAGAGGAAATCTCAGCCGCCTATCCATCCATTAAAAAGCCATCAATTCAATCGTGAAAAACTCTTTCAAGCGTGTAGACGTCAATAAAATTTTGTACTCCCAATGTGTTGTGCTATTAAAAAAAAACTTTTTAATAATTATCCTAGAAGAAAAAGGAGAGCTTACAGATTTAATTACTAAAATTTAAATAAACATGTTTTAATAAACATAAATTTGATTGCCCAAGTGTAAAGTTTTTTTTTTGTCGGTTCACCTTATACTTTGTTCATCAATAAAGTCCTTTTTGGGAAATCTCGGTAAGGATAACAAATATATGTATACCAAGCTTATTTAATTATTATTATTTTAATTTAAAAAAAGGAGTAGACTTTTTGCTTAAGTGAATGAAAAAAAAAAAAAACCCTCCTTCGTCCTATTTATGTATAACATTTTGTGTATGTATTCAGTAAACGAAGAAGGAATTGTCGTAGGTTAATTTGTATCCCACTACATCCGACTAAGCATCCTTGAAATGCTAATTCAACCATTTTGTTCTCATTTTAAGGCGGTTGATTGTGTCGGAAAATTACCGTCTTCCAAGTCTCTATTTTGATTATGTCCTTCTTATTTCGATATTTCGCAATTCATATATTCCTTCTTCAAAGTTCGCCCTTTCTTTTCTTGTTTTCTCTCTCAAAAGCGTCCCTTTTAGGTATACATACATATTGCTTGTACCAAGTTTTAAAAGACGGTAAAAGCTAAGAGATGTGAAAAGTCTTTCTTTAGTTCAACGGTTCGACTCGGTGTGTGAAGTCGTTTATTATTTTATACTACAAGACCGAATATACCTACCTGAGTGATGTTCTTTTATTTGTTCTTCTCCATAAAAGTGTTAAAATAGACAAATAAAAGTATATTCTGGAAATGCTCCTCCACCAGTTGTTAAAGCCCCTCGCGATCCCTTAAATTTGTATTTTCGTTAAAAATTAATAAAACTTTGTTGAAATTGTTCGTGAAAATTTTGTGTATTTCACAACTTTTGTGGGAAAAATCGATTTTTCCGGTACAAGCGCAGTAATTCCTCTCATCTACTGCGCATCCTCTGAAACAAAAATATCCTTTTGGATACTAGTGCTGCGAAAATTCTGGATTTGATAAAACACAAAATTTGCAAAGTCAACATTTCGTGTATCTGAAAAATAAGTTGGGGTAGGGTGGAATCCTTTCGCAGTCGCTGCACTACATATTTCGATGCAAGACGATACAAATCGGGAAAAATCAATATCCTGTCACACATCTGAAAATATAGGAAGCATCGGTGGAAAAAAGCTTTAGCTCCATCCATTTTGAAAAGTTTGTTTTGTGATTGTAATATTTTTTTTCGAGATTTCCACCTTTAGAGACAAGGATGTAGAGGAAATAGGTGCAATAATTTGTTTAGTTTCGCAAATCGTCTTTTTTTAGTACTGTGAAGTTTTAAATGACAGGCCATTGCAGAATTTATGGGTAAAGGGTTCAATACCTAGTTTAACTTTAAGCTTTCCAATAGTTCGCGGCACATTCTCGAAATGCAATTTTAAGATTTTCATTTTCACTTCAAGCCAAGTAGGTAGGTATAGGACGACAAAATGCCAATATTTCGGGGAAAATTCTCAAAATATAAAATGAACTTCAAATTTATACCTTCTACCTTACATTTGGTATCACAATGGACCTATCATTGGCAGCCATTTTAACCTACGTATTACTAATTTTTGTTTTAAAAACCATCACTCGTTTGTCCGTCTGTCTGTGTGTCTGTTAAAAGGTGCAAATTTGACATATAGACAAAGTTCCACATTTCACAAAACATGCACAAGTTCAGTACACGGAACCAATCCTTTTGTTTGGTTAATGAACACAAGTTGATCTACAACAAGTACACATTCTTTTCGCTAGTTTTGTCCAGACCCATGTACCCATCATTTTAATCCTTCACTTTGTTTTTTTTTTTGTCAAAATAGTTGTGATAACTAGTGTAAACGAAGAAACAAAAAGTTTATCACTTTGTGCTCTTACTGTTTAGAACTTTGAAAACTTTTATTCGGTCTTGCGCGTTTTTCTCAATGCGAAGGAGTATAGAAAATAGAAACTGAAAAATAACAACAGCTTTTACTGAAGGATAAACTGAGTATGTCTATGATAAGAGGAAGCTTTTTTTTTTTTTTTTGCAAAGACAACATCGTATTACAGGAAACCAAGGATTTTAACCGGAAAATGTCATACATATGTATAATAACCTTATTCTTAACCGCTTTGATAAGTGCAGCACTCTCGCATTCGAAAAGAAAGGAATCTGGCTCAAATTTATTGAAAAATTAATAACAGGGCTCTGTATCCTGAGTTCCGTTTCCTTTGTATATCCGTTTCCAAATGAAAATTTTGTATTGCCCATACAAAATTGGCGTTTCCAAACGATTTGGCTTAAGAATCCGGAATACAGAGTGGCGCCCCCCCCCCCCCCCCCCTGATCAAGCCAATAACAATTCTGAAGGAGACAACTGAAGGTGGTCCTTGCCACAAAGTCAACTCAATTCAACGTGTGTTCAGGTATCATCCAAATGAGAGAAATGTTGATTGTCACCAATCTCTCTATGCTTGATGTTCTGGCCTCTAAAGGGGCTGTTAGAATTTATAATTAATTTTTTTTTTTTATTTTTTGTAGAGAAAGGCGAACTTAGTTCAACCTTTGCTTGTGAATTTTTGGACTGATCTTTTATCTTGTTTATATTATTCAATTTATTTTTTTTATTAAAATACTTAGCATATATTGCTTGCTTATTTTATACAATAATAATATTTAGCTTACATTTTTTGGACAAATTCAAGAAAATCATTTGATTTTGTTATTTTTGTTCTTGCAGATGATTTGAAGTTAAAAGCTTAATTAATCAAAAATATAAAAACTTACGGTAAGTTATTTTTTGTTTAATAATATTCGGAGTTCAGCAAACCGAACAACAATTAAACATTTGCTAAGATAAATTGACTGGTTATACATACATATTTATATATAACTAAACTTTGTATGTACATATGTGCATGCATCCCAGTTAATTTTGTCTTAGCAGTTCAGTATTGTTGCGCCTTGTAAACTAGTTTGATGTAATTAATTTATGCATGTTTTGCTATTAACTCATGTTTGTACCGACGACTTATTATAAAATCGAAGATTATTTTGAATCGACACAATAAGATGTAACATCTACGGAATATTAAATTATATTATTCATTGCATGATATATAGTTTTTGGTGGTGGTCTACAGTGGTGGTTATATAATTAAAAACGATAACTCCTGTGTAATGTACTTTTACTTTTGAAAAAGAGTTTTTGAGATTTTCTTTTTGAGACCTTTTATAAGTAGGCTAAGTAAATACAGTCGAGTCCCTATATATTTTTTTGTATTCCCTTTAATTTTTCATAGAAAAGACATCCTTTGAGTGGAATTTTTTTTTTTTTAATCTTCGACTTCTTTGGTTCTTAACCCCCTTTTCACGTATGTGTGGATTTATAAGTCAGGGCCCCTACTCTGTATTGCGATTTTAAGGTTCGGATCATTCGAAAGCGGAAATTTTGTATGAATTTTATAAATTGCGTTTCAAATTGCCCATACAAAATGTCCCCTTTCTAACGATCCGAACTATAGAATCGCAATACAGACTAGGGGCCAAGGATTCTGTGCCGGCCAATCTAAAAGAGTTGTGTTCGTATCCATAAAGCGGTATAACTTGGTTGACAATAAATTTGCCAGCACGAATATCAAACAATTTTGGTTGGAGTAACCGTTGGACCAACACAAAATTTAAGTGGTCAACCCATGTGCAGACGATCAATATCGACACCAACATGGCTCTATTGACAACCAAGTTGATCGTCTGTATGCCGCTTTATGGATACGATCACAACTCTTTTAGTAGTGTCATATGCGTGTATTCTCATTAAAATCTGCGTGTTCCATTTTGTGCGGGTGAGATCGCAAGTGCGCGGCTAGCCTTTTTTTTTTTTTGTTGTTTCCAACAAACACCAAACTGGAGCACTAAAATACAGAAACAGGTGGTTAATTGTACTACCAGCAGGTACAACCCTTTTACTATATTTTCCTCCTCTTTCTTAAAAAGTCGCGTACGAGCTTAAGGAACTTAGATTACCATCACTCATCACATCAGCCCGAAAAATTTGCCACCTGATACGAACAAAGGCAGGACAATCACTTAAGAAGTGTTCCGCAGTATTGTCGCGGTTAAGTCTAACACGTTAAAATGTTTGGCAAAGGCGTAGTGTCCCTCAATTACGCCAATAAGTTTGTCTTCGGTCTTTTCTGCTGAGAGACAGCAAGAATGGCGCGGAATTCTTACATACGTCGGGAAATATTCGTTCAATCTGCCTGCAAGGAGAGTCATGACACCTACAGTTGTGTCTACTAGAAAACCAACCCCTCACTCACACGACGAATCAACATATCTTTATCAATGCTTAAAGTTTTATTACATCGCATCGTTTCCTCTGACTACCACCACTGTAGATCGAATCCACCAATTTACGATCGATAACGTGATCTCATTGGACATTTGATTTTGCAGTCGACACTAATCAAAAATTCATGTTTGTGATCAAATACTGTTTTAATGTTTATCGCTGATGAGTTTTCGATGGATTAGATATTCGATTTTGATGACTTCAATCAGTTCAGCGAAACTGCCATGCAATTATCTTCTTTTCTAAAGCCTGTTCACAGTATGATTATTCGCACAAAACATCATATGGCTTTAAAAATTTGCATGAGTCCTTTATGGCCTTTTTTTTTAAATACATATCATATAATGCAATAGGGATTGGATAGAGAGTATGTATCAATCGTAAAGATTTTCTTTTCATTGGATTAAGTTGTCGTTGTAAACTTAGAAATGCTTATCGATGTTGTTAAATTTTATGTGTAATAGTTTCGAAATAGTCAGAAGTACGTCTGCTACAGGGTAAGTTTGATGTATTAAATGGACGACACATCAGGGTCGGCTTCATCAACAACAACAAACGAAAAAACAGCAAAAAATACTTCTTTTTTTAAATCGTATTGTGCTAAAGAACTCGAGAGCGAATGTAGTCTACAGAAGATTTAATTCTAAAAACAAATGGAACAGAGTTTATACACATATGTATGTACATACATACAATATAAACAATGCCAGCTCAAATTGCAAAACGTCGCATTAAAGAACGTTCAACAAGAATAAAGAACAAAATATTAATAACAAACGGCACATATGAACCCAAACAAATGAGAGTTTGTAAACCAACGACACATTTTCCAAGAAAGGTGGTGCACAGTCATAAAGGAAAGCTTAAACTCAGTTACTCCAGACCATCAAATTTAAAATAATATGCTCCTTTGCTTCTAGCTCTTGCTCCACACGTATCTAGAATCACAGTATCATTGTTTTTTGACAAAAATTCTTTAGTTTGTTTGTTTTCGTTTTTTTTTTTTTTTTTTTTCGATTTATGTCTGATCGGCGTTAACGCCAATACCTCGACCGTTTGCATAGCGTAGTTATTGTAGTTTATCAGTAGCAGTAGATGACAGGAAATAGGAAAGATTATCTCTAAATATGATGGTGTTTTACTAGCTTTAAGACTTGATTATTTTTTTTTTTTTTTTTTCATCACAGTAATAGTATCGTACATTCAATGATGTCTCTTTCGATATGTTTGCTCAAAAGAAATCATTGTAGGTTTTGGAAATGCTTCTACTTACCACCATTGTTTTACCATTTGTCCATCTGTCCTTTGTCAATTCTCATATTTTCCTTAAATACCGTTTTCCTTAGTCTGTTCACTGATCATATCCGTATAATACCTTCATCTGCGTGTACAATTTACAATATTCTGACTAACCTAAGGTGATTTGTTAAACTATTCGGCCCTCAATGTGCCAACTTGTTTCTGAAGTCTTATAGATTTTACACAATCCTTTTTTGCCTGACTAACCAGAGATAGATAGTGTCTTTGTTGAATTCCTAATAAAAAGAAAACCTTGTCTTGATGTATTTTTTCAGGATTTCCTCTACTCCTCCGTAAGAAATATAATCAATCATGGATCTCCTTTTTCCACACGACGATCGCGATCGGTTAGAATTCAAGGAATCGGCAATGAAAATCGGTTTCGAAGAGCTAACAGCGGTTTGTTATTAGTTGAATTTTCATCGCCTTCTTTAAATAAAACATCTTTCTCTTGAATACCACAAAAAAAAAACAGGAATGTGCTGCAAATATGCATTTGTTGCAACCCCATGATCGGCTTTCAGTCCTTTTGATAGCTTGGAAAAAGATTGGAGATCATCTTACACAAAATCAGTATGCCCCTTGTGTAGGTAACGTCGTAAGTTGGGTTGGCCGATATACCTTGGATCTTTGGTTTGGTCGAGATTGGATTACATGTTCGGGTGAGAACAAAACGTCTCTAGTAGAGCATATGATGAAGGTATATCCGGCGGCCTATATAAATATGCATCCGTACTCGTGGCCATATATGTTTTCAATTTATCGGGATCCTTGGATGGTTGAATATTTGAATCTTAATTTTCAACGTATGAATGGTCCCGACCAGCCTGACACTTTGGAATCTAAAGGTGGGAAGAGTACTTTCTAATGTTCTTACTGATGATGGTGATTGAACTGTAATTCCTTCACAGATTCTGATTTTATCCAACAAGAGGGAATCTCATTAATACTTCTTCGAATGATCAAAATGTTTGACTTCAATATGATTAAGTTAGTCAAACACATTTGTTTCCGGCTATTACTGGCATGGCATGATTCAACGTCGTTGGCTAATAGAGCCATGCGTGCCACTCCTAATTCAGCGCAATATATGGACTACATGCGCCATATATACTTGATAGCTATTTGCGAGTCAAATGGAACAAAGGATTTGCACTACGTGGTAAGAAAATAAATTGCTTTTTTTTTTTAAATGGAAAACCTAACCTCGTCGTCCCAGCTTGAATGTATTAAAAGGAATCAGCACAGTAATACAATTGAAACGGGTCCCCTTGAAACAGTAGCAGAAATTATTGCTAAGGGCCTACACGAATCCGATAAGACGCTGATGGAATTTATAAATGCGTTTTTGCTCCAAGTACCTGACAGACATTTTAACAACTCCTTTGGTGGTGTTGTAGAAAAATATGTTGCGTTCTTAACAGAATATCAGCTAGAAAAGCTACATTCTCTGAGTTCTCATAAACTGTTGTTACCATATGACAAGGCCTACGAAAAGCTGGTCAAAATGTTTATAAAACAAAGGGAATCATCCGAAGAGTTGATGAAAACGACTGCTGTGGTGTCGGAAAAGCTATTTTCTGGAGTACATAATTTGAAAGCGTTAAAGTATTCTTATGAAGAAATGAAACATCGGGTAAATATTACAAAACAAAATTACTAAATAAAACTTGTGGGTGGTAATTTTATTTTTAATGTATACTAATATTTTGTTTTCTTTTCTATATTCACAGACTCGTTCTGAATGGCACACAACAAAACTTACCCTCATTTTTAGCATTATCAGTGAGGAACTTAACATTTTGGAGGAGTCTAAGTACATAGACGGTCAAGTAGTAGGTGATTTAATTATAAATGAACAATATTTAGCCGGTTTTTATAGAGATTTAGCTAAACTATTGACAAAGACTCCGTATTTGGAGCAAGAAGCATGGCTTACGTCATTTTCCTTGTATCCATGCAAGGAGTATATGGATGCAGTGACAAGATGTGGTAGTAAAAATCTACGTGCAGTCAAAAAGCAGGCACAAAAGCTGAACGTTTTGCCATGTCCTGAACCAAAACCATTAAAAAATCCTGCAGAAGATCCTAAAAGCGTTGTCAACAACTCAGATGAGAATAAAGCACTTGAGATAAAACCGCCTGCATTGCCCCCTTACGATTCTGAACTTCCCAGTACAAGTGCTGCATTTCTAGCAAACTTTGGGTCCATAGACGATGCAAAAGTAGTAAACCCAACTACAATTCCAATAACAGACTCCAAACCGGAAATTGTAGCAAAAACTGATAAGCCAGTAAAAGTCAAAAAAGGACCACGTAATAAAACTCAAAATTTGAAATCCACTAAAACAATTATCAAGGCAAAAAGAGGAAGACCATTCGGAAAAGTAAACTCCTTAAAACTAGTTGGAAAAAATGCAGGCAAAGCTCTGAAATTAACCGATATTAAGAACTCAAAAGAAAAGCCAATCATATCAAAAGCAAACCCTAAATATAAGGATTCAGCCGAAGTGATATATGCTGCTGCTGCTGGTGCAGCTCAAGATATTTTCTCTCAAACAGTAGAATCAATTCAGTATCCAGCATTTGCTTTGATCAATTCTGTGACTGATACAGAAGATCTAGTTAAGTATACAGATTATAGTGACGAAATAGCACAGTATAAAGAATTGAATCGTATTCTATCTAATCTTCATTTGGAGCACTCGAATCATGATGACCTACTTGTATTGATTGTATCACCACGTTACAAGCGTCTTACGTGGTCGATATGTTGGAAGATCTTAAGAAAACGTTGCCGAGAACTTCTGACAAAAGATAAGAAGAAACAACAATTGGTAGAACAGTGTATGGCCGATGCCAATGACCGGCTCACTCATCTAGACATTGATTACGATAAATATAAAGATAAACCACAAATTGATTATGGAACCATTGAACGTGGTTACGAATGTTTTGATACGGAATCAGCAGACGACACATTAACACCAGTTATAGCAGATCCACATCGACCTAAAAAATCAAAACTACTTATGAAGAAAATTATGAAACGTAATATATCCGTTACTGCGATGCAAGTGGCAGGAGAAATAGATATCTCCGACGAAGAAGAGCAAAGGAGTAACGAGAAAATAGTGAAAGTGCTGTCACAAGAAACTCTTCAGCCAAATCGCAGTATGGATAGTTTAACTGTACCACCAGAGACAATTGTAGAAACATCTGCTACAAGATATTTATCTTCGCCAATATTCCTTAGCCGCCCAGTTTATATAGTGCGAAGGCCGGTAGGTAACTTAATTGATACGGAATCTCCATTGGGTAAAAAACCAATAACTAAATATCAACTGGATAGTTCACCGCAAGTTGACATTCAAAACATCCAAACAATAAGAGGTCCACGAATTATCGCTAAAAGTATTCAACCTTTAGCATCCAATTCGTTTGAAGCAATCTCTGCCATTGCAACAGATAAACAAGCAGCTTCAGTTCCTCCAGCTATTTGTACCGTGGCTAAAAGTACACCCCCTTTATTGGAACAACCAATCAACTGCAGTCAACAGCTGCTGCAGCCTAGTTACCCACAATCAACATTACAACATAATTTGACTAAACCCACCTTTACTAGTCCGCAAAAGGAACTTCAGGAACTGCTTTCGAACAATACTCAGAAGCATTTACTTAATATGCCTTATTCGGGTAATCAGCAGCAACGAATGAATATATCTTCTTTTGGCGCACAGAATAGCCAAAATAATATGCGGTCTAATAATAGTCTAGCAAAACAACCAAATGTGTTGTTTCCCGGAATCAGCCGACACCAGCCTAGTGTAGTATCCTGTATACGTCAACAAAATCCATTCACTTTGCAATTAGAACAAGTAAAACGACAACAAGAACAAATTCTACAACAAGTTCAAAAACAGCAATCTCAGTTGTCTCATACAAACATTAATCAAGGAAACATTCTAGGAGATAGCCTCTCAAAGCCTTTTAATATTACCGTTCCTAACCGGACAGAAGAGCAGCCCGAAGATTTAACGATGCCAAAGGTCTCAAATGTTATCCCCCCTAAAAAAATGACAAAGCTGCCACAAATGCAGCCGCTTAATTTAACGTCAAAAACACCAAAACAAAATATCTTGCCGCCGACAATTTGTCCTAACGCAAGATCGGAAGGTGTTTGCCCAAAAAAATTTATTGCAGTTCCTTTGACGCAAATTACTTGCGACAAATCGCATCGAATACGAACTAAGTTCAATAAAACGAACATGTCGTTCATCGTAGAAAATTCCTGTCCAGCTTGTAAAAGTGAAAAGCCTGCTGAACCGATAATAAAAGTTATAGAGCCATTCATACTAAGAAGGACAGGCAATAATATAACAACGGCTGTAGTTATGTGTCAAAAACCAGGTCCTAATCCAGCTAATATTACTATTCCGTCGTCCTATATCCCGATTTGCCAATACAGTCGTCCTGTACCATTGCTATTGACAACCCCGGTTCCAGGACAACCAATTGCTTGGTCGAGTATAAGTCCAGACAAAATTAATCATGTGCTAGCTAATATTGGAAAAAACAAACCATCTAGAGTGTTTTGGGCAACTCCAAAGCTTGGTCCTCATGCTGCGGGAACAACTGAAAAATGTTCGGCGAGATATATTTTAACAGCGAAAAACAGTTTAGCATCAAGCGCTAGCACAAAAGCTACATCTTATGTGCCATTGAAATGCCCTAAACCAGGTTCTACGTACCAAATAGCAGGGCAAAACACAAGATTAACAAGCCCGAAACCAGGTCCTGCTGTTGTAATAAATACAGCATTCACATCGCCCTGCGTATTAGGACATACAAATCGTCTAATTAATGATAATAAGCCTCTGACTAATATACTATTGGCAAATCCAAAACATCCACATTCACGTTCATCGCCCTACGTGTTAGAAAGGGGAACAAATATTCTAATTAATGATAATAAGCCTCTAACTAATATGCTATTAACAAATCCAAAACATCCACATCCACATCCATCGCCCTGCGTATTAAAAAGGGGGGAAAATCTTATTAATGATAATAAGCCTCTAACTAATATGCTATTAACAAATCCAAAACATCCACATCCACATCCATCGCCCTGCGTATTAGAAAGAGGAAAAAATATTCTAATTAATGATAATAAGCCTCTAACTAATATGCTATTGACAAATCCAAAACAAGGTCCTACTCCACATACACCGCCCTACGTATTAGGAGGCACGAATAAGCCTCGAACTACTTTGCTGTTAACAAGCCCAAAAAAAGATACTTCAACTGTAGCAAATGCAGCGTTTACTCCGGCGAACATTTTAGGAGAGCGTAAGATTCTCCTCAATGAAAAAACAAGGGCGCCATTTAATGTGCTATTGACAAACCCAGAGCGAGGTACTTCAGTTTTAGCAAAGACGGTATTTAATCCGGTGTACATTTTGGGACAGAAAAAATATCTTGTTATTAAAGCAAACACAAGGGTGCCATCTAATGTGCTATTGAAAAGCCCAAAACCAGGACCTTCGCCTTGCCTATTAGGAGTGCAAAACAATTTTACATCCAATAACATAAAGACTTACAACAGCCCAGTAATACGCATAATTGACAAGAGGCTTAATCCTTCTACAAATGCTCCTGCAACAAGTAATGCCACGTCGATACCCGTAACACCAAATCACGTACCTGTGACTAGATCCAGCACAGCTCTTCCTAAACTACAGCTGAGCAATGAACCAAGGAAAATCCCTTCAATCACTTCTGCATTATCTCATGTAGTCGATGAAAATCGTATGAAGACAGTAGATGTTAAAAACAAAAACCCATCATTCACTAGAAAACTCGCCGAAAAGGTTGCTGCAAAAATCGCAAGATCATACAATCCCGAAACCCGTTATATAATAAATATACCAGAAGTTGTGAAATTATTGATTAATATCATTGCCGCCAAAAAAATGACTGAAACTCCATTATCAACTTTAGTAACAAATTTGCTTGATGAGACAGTAAAATGTTCAACAGTTAATGGTGAACAAAAAGAGCTAGCAACATTTAATATACCGGAAACTGCCAAATTATTGCTCTCTATCATAAGCACCAATAAAATAACTACAGTTCCATTCTTAAGCTCATCAGCGTCTGTACCCAATGCAGAGCCAAAAGAGCGAGCAACTGAGGTAGACAATGATACTATCAATCAAATTCCAACAGTTGCTGAATCTAAACCGCAGGTGTTAAAATCGCCATTACGCATGACACTTTTATGCAAAAAAGTCGATTCCGCACTGACAGTCCGCGCAACAGCTAAGAAAATTACATTGCCGAAAAATCCAACCTTGGAGACAACTTATCCGGCAAAGAAAGCTAAAATTGCAGAATCACCAGCCATCAAATCAACTGACACGTCAACAGCTAATTACAAACTGAAATCAACAACAATTGCCACAATAACAAAACTGTCAACAGAATCTGAGAAAATGGAAACCTCCGATATCGAAACGACAGTTATTAAAGAAACTGTTGCTGTAAGCGATGTTCCATCTATTTTTGCACCACTTACTGTTGAAACTGATTTATCCAAAATCGAAAAGCTATCACTGAATGCACCAGCATCACTCCTATCTATCCACAATCAATGCGAACATCCTACTGATGATATTCTTTACGATAAGGGTAAGTTTTTTTTTTTAACCTATGTTTTGAATTTGTCTGTTTCATAATAAACTATTCACTTTCCAGATAAAGTTTTCAATACTAAACTTCTTGATCCACACCTAAAGACGTACAAAAATAACAAAGCTACTAACAAAACTGTAGAAAAAATGAAAACTCACACTGCTACTGAAGACATAGTTACCGTAAGTTTATTTGAACATTTTTATTTTTATTGTTAGCAACTCCTATATGGTCTAAGTGCAACACTACATGGCTATCACTATAAATATAAAAAAAAACAAAAACGCTTCTAAAAGATTAAAAAGAGGATATTGCAGACCATATTGCTGATGCTGCAGATAGACTAATAAAAAATATAAATGAAAAGCAAGGATTTTGTACGAAAAGGTTGATAAGTTCGAGAAAATTGTAGAGACCCAAGGTGCGATTATAGAAAAACGAGGAGTTGAATGAACAGAGCAAGAATCTCTCATCATTGTATTCATAATCAGTGAAAAGGAAAGCAGCTTAGACGAACTGAAAGCAATGATGGTAGATGGGTTAAATAAGAGCAGCGACCAATAAATGGCTTTAAAATTTGTTACCGCTCTGGGCAGAAACCTGAGGGCAAAATCTATAGTTGAAACTTCTATTAAAGAACTTGCAAGCGGAAAGTCCGCCGGAAATGACGGTATAAAGACGGAAACGCTTAAAATTGAAATTACCAATCTTACTAAAATGTTCAACTGAATTGGACTTATAGCAGCACAATGGAAAAGAAACGAGTGTGATATTACTACACTAAAAAGGAGACATAGATCATATATAGTGGCTGCTCCCGCTAAGCAGAAGCACACTTAGACCAGAGTGTAGGTCCAGAGTTTAAGTCGGCTCAAAAATTGGCAGTTACGCAGAGTGCAATGGAAAGGACCATTTAAAGACAAAAAATATGGAATAAAGCAATCAGAAATATAACAACAGTTTTAACAAAACAGAAAAAATTAAACGGGGCAGGACGTGTAGCTAGAACCAAAGAACATCGTTGGACCTTAAAGACCACACAATGAATTAAATGAATTAGAAAAATCGAACTTAGCATACTTTATTTTTATTAACTTTACTAAATAATAATATGAGGGCCTAGTTGCAAAACTCCACATTTTGAAAAAAGTTTTCCAACTAGGCCACTCATGTATGATCCAAGTTTAATCAAAAATAATCTTTCAGGTTGAGCCACTTTCGGTTAACTTCAGCAGCGCTGGTGAAAATCTTCTACATATCAAGGACGATCTAACAATTAACTGTGAAAACCCAGAGCTGAATTTGTCAGAAAAGAACGATTTACCTATCCACGAATTGTCGCTGGAATTAGCATCACCACAAGTAAGTTTATTTGAAATGTTTTTTTTATTGTTCACAATTCATTTTAATCGAAAATAATCTCTTAGGAGCTTCCGGATAACACCAGCTCTACAGTTGACGAAAATAAAGAACAACATTTACCATCTAAATCAGTTAAGCCTCTGCGTTGTCCGATTAATCCAAGAATGTGCGTAGAGCTAGATTTTTCAAAAGAAAGTTTAGAATGGGAACCAATTATGTGTAAAATGTCAGAAGAATTACCATCAACATCATCCGTGTCAAGGGATGGGTCGAAATCGCCCGCATTATCTATTTTGAAAACAGCATTAGCTTGTGAAAACCAAAAAGACGCTTTGGTAGATCCACAACTATTGCTGGAACCATGTTCGTCAAAGGATATACAAAATGCTCTTGCGTCGTTTGATCAGGAGACATTGAACCAATTTGCAAACTATCAATTGGAATTAAACGCAAACCCCGATGAAATACCAAATACAAGATCAAATGCCATGGAAGCTATAAAAAATGCAAAAGTGTTTTCACATCCTTGGTGTCAGGCGGTGGCAAGCGCTCTGTCTCAGTCTCTACAGCCAACTGAAAACTTGCCAGAAATTAAAAAAGTTATTGATAATCTAAAAATACAAGGAAAAAGATCTCTTCGTTTACAAAATCTATCTCCAATAAGTCGTGGAATTGTCATGAGAGCTAGATACATAACGTTTAATCTAGCATTCCTTGCAGAACGTAGCAAATTTGTTGCGAACTTAGGGAATGAAGACCCAACTGAAGGAAAAGAAGAAAGTGCAACGTTTCTGATGTCGCCTCTTGAGGAAATACCAGATGTAACGATGTTAATATCATCGATTATAGGGCGAGACATTTCTAATGATATGGATATAGCAGCAGAAGAAATTCCATTCTCCGATGATGTGCTGACGAAGACAGGCCTTTCAAAGGTTCTTATGGGTAGGGTTCTTAAAGTAACTATAAATGGAAAAATTTTCAAAGCGAGCCAAAATAATTCAATTGAGCGTCAATCGCGTCAAAAATCAGTAGACTTGTGCAAGGCGTTGGATGATTTCGCACGTTCAAGACGTGATGCAAATTCACCGACACTATATTCACCAGGAATTTCAAAAAAAGGAATCTTAAATGGCAGCGTACCGAAAATGGTTATTTACTTTCCAGAAACAACGACAAGAAAACGGCGAGGAGTGCAACCATCTCCCAAAATGGAATCAACTCCCATCGAACCTGCAGTGAGACGGTCTTCTGCCAGATCATCACCTGCAGCAACACATTTAATTAAGGATAACCAGCCTGCAAAGACAGGTACTGAAAAAAGAGCTCTGAGAAGTCTCAGCAGAGCTGAAATAGAGCCTTCTGCGCAAAGAACCAGCACGCCAGGGTGCTCAACACGAGCACGTAAAAAACAAGTATCACAGGATGAGAGCGAAGAAATAAGTGATGAGGAGGTAAATCGGATTTACGAATGTGCCACAATAAGTACCACAAATGACAGTGACGATGATACTGGATCTGATTATGTTCCACGGACTAGAAGACAAAGGGTTGTGAAGCCAATGAGGCTAAGGTGTATAAGCAGGCGGCCTAATCCTGCAGACTTTACAAATGAATCAAGTTCGTGTTCCAGTGTCATCACAGTGCGACAAACAAGACGATTTGCAGCAAAATCAACAGCTAGGAACGTATTTTCTGCACGTTGCGCCTCTACCAGGAGCAGTTTGTTACTAACACGGGAAAGGGTGCCTACTCCAATAAAAAGGAATAAACGGCGATCAAGTGCTTTGGAAAGAGCTGCTATATTGCGCTATAACTGCACGCCCTTAGAAGTACGCTTGTATAGATTAACTACACGCGAGGCTGAAATGTGTCGGAAACCACACATTAGAGTAGCGCGATGCGAATTTACAGAATATTTAAAGAAGCTAAGGACAAATAAAATAAAGCCACAAAAATACCAACAAATGGAAATAGACGGTGAAGAAGCAGTATCACCAGAAGAGGACACGGAAGAGCAGAAATCGGAAGAAGAATATGAAACTGATCAAGAACAGGAAAGACGGAAAAATAACGTTGATAAAATAAAGGATCCCTTATCAGCATCTGAGGGAGGCGAAGAGGAAGAACTAGGGCAGGCGATACAACACAAACCAGAAGAAGAAGACGAAGAAGAACTACAACTCGAAAAAGTACTAGAAGTAGAACAGGATCCCTTATCGGGATCAGAAGGGGAAGAAGACTCAGAGCATGGAGAGGAATTGAAACAGGGAGAAGAAATAGAACAGGATCCCTTATTGGGTTTTGAAGGATTGGAAGAGAAAACAGTCGAAAAAGAACTCAAAAAAGAACAAGAGGATCTAACTCAAAGAAAAAGATTTCAAAAAGAAATGGAACTTAAACAAGAAATTGAACCAAAACAAGACATCCAAATAGAACTAGAAGAAGAGGACTTGGAGGAGGAAGAAGAATTGGATGATGAAGATGACCAAAATGAGGACGATGAAGATAAAGAAGAAAATCAGGAAGATCAAGGAGATGAAGAAGATGAAGACCCAGAAAAGGAAGAAGATGACGACGAGGAAGAGAATGATGATGATAAAGAAGACGAAGACGAAGAAGATACTGACGAGGAAGAGGAGAATGACAAAGATGAAGAAAAAGAGGAGCGTAAAAATGATGGAGAGAAAGAGAAGAAAAAAAAGGGAGAAAAAGAAGGGGAAGGTGATAATAGCGTTTCAATGACAGATGCCTCCAAAACGGATTCTAGTGACAGCGATGATGAGGACCACGATGATGGTGGTGGTGTTCGTAGCGCTTCTAAAAATGTCGCCTCTGATAGATGCGCTAACAGTGCCAGTAGTGGAAGTTCTACTCATGAAATCGACGTCGATCCGCGATATGCGTTTTGTTCACAACTTTCACTGCGTGAACATGGGAATCAAGTATGTTGTCACCATAACACAGTACCAATGGCTACCAGAGTATCAATCCCTGCTAATGTACCGGTACCTTCTAGTGTACCAACGGCTAGTAATGTACCAGTGGCTACTAGTGTACCAAGTGCTACTAATGTACCAGTGGCTACTATTGGACCAATGGCTACTAATATACCAGTGGCTACTAATGTACCAATGGCTACCAGTGGTAGTTCCTCTACTCACGAAACCAACGGCGGCCACTATGATTATTGCCCACAGTATACGCCTCCGCGTGAATATGGGAATCAAGAATTTGGTCTTTATAACGCGGGACCAATATCTATGGGTAGTAGTCCTTCTACTTATGAAAACAACGCCACTCGCAATGAATATTGCCAATACTACACACCTCCGCCTGAATATGAGAATCAAGGGTATAATAATTATAGGCCAGTTCATGCCCAGCAACGAAGAGAAAAGCCGTATGAGAGAAAAAATCCAAAAGTGTACTGCCCCGTACATGACGCTCCCGAATCAGCACCGTCAGAATTTTTGATGACAACACCATCACAGGGAATTGAAGTAAGAACGCCAATAACACAAACAGTAATAAGAATGCCAATAACCCAACCAGTAACACACCAAGTAATCGACATGTCAGTACCACCTCAACTACAGAATCAGAACGTTATTATGCCGCAGGGACAAAATTGTAATGTAACGTACCAACCATCATTGTTACCTTACCTGCCAGCAGGACATACTGTAGATCAAATATATGCTCCAGAATGGTTGATGGGACAACAGATGGGCAGGCAGATATGGAATATCAACATCCACCGACCCATTCAAACAATTAACTACAATGCCAGTTCTTCTACGTCAATTAACCCGACACAACCAGCATCAACCGACAGTCTGACGAATCCACAACAACCACCATTTAACCAGCCACCGTAATTTAAACACCCACCCAATGACACCAACTTGCACATCTATATCTTCGTTCGCATCATATTTTCCATAGTTAAAAATTGAAATTTAAATCACCATACATACAAGGTCGTCCTCTTCACCAATACTATAATATGCTCATACCTCAAAGCATGCACTTACGCGATAGTCTCTTGAAACACAAAGGGAAAATACATTTAAAAAACCTAGCCCGGTAAGAAATTCAAAACGATTAACGTCTACATTATTATTTTATTAAAAATATTTACAGAAAACAAGATTACACAAACTGGATATTACACATCAAACCGAATGGCATTTGTATTTTCAAGGTAACTTCGAAGAAATTCTTTACCCACAAGCACAATTTAAATATTTTAAATCTTACAGATATCATTTCAAGATGTCGCTTATCATAAGTTGCTTGAAAACATCATTCAACATTCGTCATCTTCATTACCAACAGGAACACGGTAATTACTAAAATGTTTTTCTAAAGCGGCATATAGACGATCAATTTGGTTGTTAACCAATTTATCAACACGAATATTAAATACTTCACACGAACAACATGATGGCCATGTTGGTTGTCAACCAAGTTGATCGTCTCTATGCCGCTTTAAATGTAGAATGTGCCAATGATAAACATGGCAAAAAGCTATTATACATATGAACGAAACTGTTAAACAAATTCTAGGGTAGATGCATACGAAGTAGTAGGGATGCAAATCGAATTCATAAAATATTTTGTTGATGTTTATGTTTAGGCATAGGATCTATGGTTTATTTATCGGTGTCTTATACGTCACATCATGGCTGCATTAATTAACGACCAGAGGTGCATTGTGAGAAGCACTACGAGCAGAATGGGTTGCCTATTTGAAGATCAGAACGTGGAGTTTGTTTTTGAAAGGTCCGCACAAATTTCACTTAGTGAATTCATTTTAAAAACCGAAACGCATTGTGAACTTTTTTTTTTGTTCCTTAGGTGGGGTTGGGCCACGCATCTATGTATCTAATCACTCGTGTTTCGTCTCCACAATTTTTTATTTTTTTTTTTCTAATCCGAAACTATTATCTATTTGTCTAGCTTTTCAAGACTCATATCAATCATAGACTTAGACGTTAGTGCGTTTTTTTTTACGTAATGTAAGCAATCTTCTGTCAATTCCCAAAATAATGCGATTCTGCCCATTAAGGCTGCTATATTACTGGCTGTGAATACCACCGAAGTAGGCGTCACGCTACAGACTACACGTCAACTATTGGTATATTTGTGATAATGATTTCAGATATGTACACACCCAACATACATACAACCATCCAATCGACAAAACCAATTTAAAATCCTTTGAGTTTTCCTTGAGCTGGGTGTGTAAGTAAAGGGGATGTCCTCCTACCCTAATTCCATTCAACTTTGACAATCAAATTTCATCAAAATCCCTTCAATGGGGTAGGTACCGTGTTGAGATAAACGCTTGATAAGGGTGAGAAGGGTGTTTTTTGTTTCTAATTGTATGGCTTTTCTGTGCGTTAGTATCACTTATAAGGGAAAGTGGTCTCCTCGTGGACTTTTTGAAAATACGCAAGTCTGTAACTTCTTTATTTGAAAGCGAATACAGAGTAAGGGGCGGGTTTTATCAATCATTCTTAACCACACCCGAAACAACTGATGTTACACCGAGTGTCTGTTGTAAGAAGTTGTAATTTTGTTGTAGTTACGCAACGCGAACAGTATGATTTCTAAATGTTTATGGATAGTTAAACTAAACAAGTGTTGGGTGTATTGATTGAAAAAAAATTCAAGATTGTGTGTGGACTGATGTTCTGAGTTAAATCCATATTCATGTTCAACAAAATAAAATCAATTTCAACGAAATCAAAGAAATTTAATGGGATTTCCAGATATGGGAAGAACAAATTATCCACAATGCACAAAATTTTAAGAGAATTGGTATACCTACAACTTGCAAACTATTCAATATTGGCAGATCCTTGTCTTATCCGTATATAATTCAGCCTCGAACAGTGTCGTTTTTAAATGCAGTACGCCATTGATGACTTGTAAGATCACATCTCAAGCAACAGAAAATATTACTAATATTTATAAAATAAGTAACCTATTCACACTTCAAGTATTAAACACGCAGGATATACAGTCCTTTGAAACTAAAATCTATAAAATGAAATAAAACAAACGAAAAGGCAAATCTACCCGAAATTAAAAATATTAAATTGCTAAACAACAATTTAAATATTTTAATTTAAAAAAAAAACTTAATCAACAATGGATTCATTCACATGATCAAAAGTTCATAAATATCCTAAACGTATTATAAATGTTGATAAATGTTAGGTGTATGATTAGTGTTGTTAATATCAATCAAATACTTAATGTTAAACAACAACTACTAACTTATATGTGTGACAAAAGAAAAAATCCAAAGAAATAATTAAAAATTCTATTATTTAAGTGTCTACTTAAACTCATCCGTCTATGACATAAGTAAGTGTACATTTAAATGGTCAAATATTTGAGGAAAATTTAAATTAAATAATCAATTAAGTGTTAGGTGTGTGTTGTAAGACGGATTACCTAAAAAATCTCGATGCTAAATTCTGTATATTAAAAATGCAGGCACAACTTAAGATTATCACAGATGAGTGGCTCACTGTAGGAACTAACTTCTGGAAATGTATTCAACGTAGGATAATGCTGAACGCTACCCACCCTCGCTTCAATAGAGGCTCCAATTTGTAATGTCCGTCCGGGAATCCTGAACAACTCAAAGCACTTAATCTCGCTGCAAAAATTTCAAATCTAAGAAGCACTCAGACTCGTTTTCGGTACCATTGTACTCCCAGGTAAATGTCCCTTTTTTGGTGTAGTGGTAAACAAATATATTGACTGCCACATGACAATTGACAAGATAGCATTTTTTGCGAATGCATCATGTTGTGTGACCCTCAGATTCTTCGATATGTGTTCCTAAAATCGTACAGAGAGAAATATCGGATCCCTTTTCGTCTCCCTTTCGAGAGTCGTCTCATTCAAAAATGTGTCCTTCGGATTTCTTAGCAGTTCTCTCGCTAGCATTCATTTGAACGATATTTGACTAATATTTCAATCCATCGACAGATAAAACATTCTCCCATTCACTAGACTAGACAGCCTACAAGTGTTATCTTTTAGAAGACCCATCTTCTTCAGATGGCACCTCAAGTTTCCATGTACTGTAGACAACGCGACGAGCTCGGGCCATACTTAGAACTCATGGTGCTGCCGTCTGACATTTAAATCGCCATTTTGGCTTATTTGCATTTTGCAACACATTCCCATCTTGCTGATCTCTGTCTCGCCACGCAATCCGTTCGTCTTTTCGTTTCCTTCGATGCCTAGGTGTCCTCGAACTCAAACCAGTGTCAAATCATTTTAAATTGCATAGCCAATCGTATAGTGTGAGGAAATGCTTGACTTTCCGTAGCACCAGTGACATAAGACATCGAACTTTGACTTTGTACCATTTCTTGACATAAAACGCATTCAAAATGCTTTAAGCATTATGTGGCAGTTCTTCACTACCGATCGCCATAACTTCGTGACAGTTGCGATAGCTTGCGAGCGGCACCATGTCGGCAGGCAACGAAAAACCTCAGAGATCTTCTCAAGCCGCAGTTTCGGTGCCGATAATAAAAATTGTCGGTCCCCTTAATTTGTTTCGTGGCTGCCATAAGCCAGGCCTTGAGTTTCTAGGCTTCTGTGTAAAATATTTGTATTTATTTATTTTTTATTTGTTGACTCTTGTCGGGGTGTTGGAACACCACGCTGCAGCACTCAGACACGCAAAAACAAGGCCATTGTGCTACCAGCAGGTACAACCCTTTTACTGTGTTTTAATCGGTCTTTCTTAGAAAGTACTCGACTTAAAAGTAGAGAGCTTAAGTGATAAGGAGCTTAGGTAACTAGCACTCATCACATCAACCCCAAAAATCTGTCACCTGATAAGAGCAAAGGCAGGACAATCTGGAGAGTCATGCCACCCACAGGCATGACTGGAACCCCAACAATCAATAGAAGCCCAAACCGATGATACGGGCAAACCTGACGTGGGTTCAGGACCGGATAAGTTCTCCGATGAGCTCATTTCCAGTAAAGGCGAAGCATGTTGTCCATAAATTCCAGTTGTGTCTTGCTCTGTTTCCTAAGACATCGAAATCTTTTCATCCGTTCTTAATGCATTGAAGTTGAGTCCACAGTCATTTGCCGCCATTAATTGATATCTTACTCAACCTAAATTCCAAGCACATCGTCTGCAGTTTATTTTTGTTGCCAGACATGATGAAAAAAAAAAAGAAAAACAAAACTTTTCAAAAAATATTTTTATATGTGAATTTAAAAGTTAAGTGATATAAAAAATTAAGTGTATACAATGAAACTAAATGAAGCGAACTTTACAATTGTTCAGAAATGTGTATAAATTAAGCAATCAAAACTAAAAAAATCGTTTTGGAATAATGTACTCCATGACATTTCCGACGTATTCTCAATGTAGTCAAATATCGAAACAGCAAACTACATACTAGTTTTAGTATTATGATTGGAAATTTGTTTGAAATTAAAAGAAAAACAAAAACACATATACAGGGTATATTCTGTGGTAAACAAAAAAAATTATGTATAACATTAATCCACAATTTTACAAAAAGTATTAAATAAAATCATAATCCAGATTCACTATCTATCTATGTATAAGCAACCAAGATTTCCTTAAGAATCTTCTCAACAAAATGACTGGCATCTTATGTGCTACAAAAAAAAAATGTTTCGAGGAAACAACGAAACTTTGAAATTTCGAATCTAAAACGAAAAATTTGATGAAAACTAAATTCCTTCATTCAGTTTCAGTTTTGTCAGAAAATATCTAAATATCATAGAAAATAGGATTAAGGACCAAAAAGATGGAAATTCAATTTCTTGGACAAAAAAATACTAACATATTCTTATAAAGAAAAATATTTTAATTTTATATGTGTGTACATGTAGTAACAACAAAAAAAATAATAAAAATTCTTTGGTGTATTTTTGATCGTATTACTTTTGAAAAAGTTATTTATTTATACGCTACAGTGTTCTGGGAGGCAATGGAAAACTCCTCCACGCGGCCCACTACCAGTTTTGTAAGTAAACTGAACTGCCATCTGGCCACTGCCGTAGCTGCAACAACACACAAGAAAAGGAAACCCCACTTCGCTTTCTCTATGATTGACTACCCGGCATAAGCCAAGAAGCAGACATCTCACACTTGGCAAAGCCTTTCTCAGGGAATAATCAGAGATCTCTGACATCCAGTATGCTACAGTGTTTTGGGAGGCAATGGACAACTCCTCCACGCGGCCCACTACCAGTTTTGTAAGTAAACTGAACTACCATCTGGTCACTGTCGTAGCTGCAACAACACACAAGAAAAGGAAACTCTACTTCCCTTTCTTTGTGATTGACTACTCGACATAAGCCAAGAAGCAGACATCTCACTCTTGGCAAAGCCTTTCCCAAGGAAATATCAAAGATCTCTGACATCCAGGATGGATTTGAAAACTACCCCTCTTAGTCAGACCCATCAACATCAAAAATGTGCATCAACGCTACTTGTGTTTTTTAGCAGAACTTACCAGACACCCACTTACTTAAGCTAATTAAATATGTAACTGGAGGGACTTCTAGTGGTCGCTGTGGTTGGTGGACAATCACACACTGAGATACTCTTAACAGTGTCAAAGAGAAGACAGGACAATTAAAGACTTGTAAGCCAGGGTCTTAGTGACGTAGTCAGCAAAACAACCAAACGTTTTGAGGGTGTAGAGCGTTACTCTTTTGGGAGAACCACTTCCAACTAACTAACTAACCTCTGAAAGTGAAATCTGTCGTAAGGAAGCTTCTCAATTCCCCGTTCAATGATTATTGTCCAGTCGATACCATGAAACGTAGCTCCATTGCGATTCTAAAGTTCGGATCATTCGAAAGCGGAAATTTTGTATGGACAATTTGAAACGCAATTCATGGACAGAAGTATCGTGTTTGTCCATAAAACTACTACACAAACAGCTTAAAAAATACTTTTAAACAAGGGTACATAGAGACGACATCATCATGCGTGATGACAGCCCAGTTCTTTTGCTAAACCTTAACACATCGCAGCTGTTTCTGATAGTTACTCTTTGTCGAATCTACATTATGCTGTCATGGAGGTTTTATGCATAAAACGTGTTCTTTGCCTTCATTAACTATAATTCGCCGTTCATCTGGTCTTCAATAGCTGTGAACGTTCGATGATTCCAAATACTTACCTCATCCGTTTATTTCTGGAATCTGGGCTGGATAAGAAGGATAAAATTTGTTTAAATGGACGTAACATCTGAATCAAAACTAAGTGTCCTGTGACTTAAAATAGTTAAAGTTTTGTTGAGGCTATATGGCAACTCATCCATGATGTTTCATCCACCTTTTGTCATAACCTTTGATAAGTCGCTATTAGAGTGACCTTCTATGTCTCTATAATGGATTATAAACAGTGATTGTCTGAAGGATATCTTAGAGCGGTTCACGTATAAGATAAGTCTTGAAGTTTTTTTACTTTTTGAGTTGAAGACGTACTTATCGTAGACATTAGACTTTTGCAAAACGAGTTCCTTAAGCGCGTGTGCATTCTCAAATAAATGAGCAAAAAGAGAGAAATTGTTTTTATACGAAAGACCGTTTAACTGGAAAAAGTCTATCCGTTGGGATTAAGTATCAACAAAGCTTTATTGCTGAGCAAAACAAAAATGAAGGTCATAACACAATGATTGAGGGCAATTGTCTAGAAATATTATGTGGGTGGAAATGGTCTGTATTCAAGTGGATGCATTTTGAGTAGCAAAAAAAGGAATTAGTCCAGCATTAAACCTACTCGTGAAAGGTTATAAACCTCAATTAAATTTTTGAAATTGAACAAAACAATTAATTAGGGCTTTGAGGGCACACCAGAGGCGTAATCCTGTCTGTCTTTTCTGCATGCGTTTTTATTAAATATTTTTTCAACTAATTATGTCATCATTTGACACTTGATTTTCCCTATTGTTTCAGTTCGATGTTACGTCACTACCTAAATGTTTTGAAACGTCATGGTATATTCCTTTCTACATAGCTGTTCCTAGAATAGTATTATACCAATGTGACGTCATCATGATGATATCACATGTTGGTATCTTTAAAAGAGTTTCTGCCATGCATTTAGTCTTGGCTTTTGTAAATAATATTTAAAAAAAAGAGGAGGACTTGCGCAAGCAACAACAACACTAAAGTGGGTTGGCCATATTAACGGCTTAATTGTGATAGCAACCATTTCTTTGTTGTTAGTATGTGAATTCCAACACAAAGAGCAGTGACTTAACGTTGTGTGGAAGATGTGGTTTCTTTTTGGTTGAACACATAATTTGTGTGAAACCACAATGCGATTAGAGGGCGTCAATTTGATTGGCACTATGGGTGTGGGTAGTGGGCAGGTTTTCCAATTACCAACACACACATTACGAATATCTTTAGTGTTAGAAATGAGTTAGTTCTTATACCCATACCCAGGTATTTTTTATCAACAACATGAAAAACAACAAACACCCCAAACAATTCACATTTTCCACCTATTTACATTTGTTTGTAGGTATATAGGTAGATAATCTGAAAATTCCCTTTAATTTGTACATCGAAGCGGATTAAATGCCAATCAAGCAAATATCTATAGCGGATAAAAGAAAGTTGTTGTTTTGATATTTTTGATGTACTGCCTCGTTTCTTAATTAAAATGTTCCACCCGCCACCCAGTTTTCTTCCTGCGTAGGTTATGTTACGTTCTCATTCAACTTAAAGATTTGCACTTTAATGTTTTACAGGAATTATTGCATGTATATGTATGTGTTTGTGTAAGGGAGATCAAATATGGCTTATTCAATTTATAGATACATAAATGCAAAGCTAACAAGTGTGCAACAATTTGCTTTTCATCACTGTCATTGTCCCAGTAGATTTTGTATAGGACGGTTATAAAGAGCCTTTTTTAAATTTCTAACAGTTTTTGATTAACACTGCAAATTTCTTAATTACCCAGCCTCTTAATTGTGAATTTGTGAATTCTTTAGTAAGCTAAGTCTTATTAAGTTAATAAGGTGTTAGCAGTGTTTCTCCATTTCAATTTGTGCCTTTGAGTTTTCCGGAAGTGAATTTTCGTGCTTTGTATAGGTAATAGCAGCAATTGCATTACTTTGAAATTCGTGTTTTGTTTTTGGGGTTGTTTCACTAGAAATAGTTTAAATTTGAATTTGAAATTGATTTTATGTAAAAAAAAAAAAAACAAATGAGCAACTGAGGCAATGTTAATGTGTGATAGAAGGGGTTATACCCTTCCTATCTGTTCCGAAAAATGTTATCATCCCTTGATGGTTAATTTGTGAATATGTGCTTTTGTTGGAATAAGATTTTCACAGCTACCTACAACCCAAGCGAGACCACTGGTTTTCGCATCAACCCACAATCCAACCGAGACAACCTGCATCCCACACATGGCACATCCAATAAGGGTAGAATTTTCTAGTGGAACTTATAAAGCATTTTCATTTTAAACCAGCGACGGATAAATAGAAGTTTCTTCCTGATAGGATTAGGTTCTTCTTGTTTTGCAATTAGAATGCAAGAATGATACTTACTGTGTTCAACGCACAAATTTTTTAAGTGAAACATTTGGATAGGGACATAAAAGACCATCTGCTTGACTTTTTTTTTATTTTTTTTTTTTTTAAGATTGAAATATGGAGGGCTTATGGGTTGCACACGATCTTGATACGCTCGATTGGACACCAACGGTATCATAAATTGGTCTTTTTTTTTCTTGTATAAATGTATCCCATTTCTCAATTTAGAATCACAAAATTTGTACCAAGATTGGTAATCGTAGGGTTGTCCTCATGGATGACGTCGTCGTTTGCCTATCGACAATTGAAAATCAGATCATGCATAAGCTTAGTGTCGAATATCTTGATCGGCAATATGATGTTGTTGTGCGAGACTGCCCGGATCGTGCTAGAATCCCATTTTCAACTTTTATCACACATGTAGTAAAGGATATAGGAAATAGATTGAATCCATGGTCTCGCCCAGCAGAAATATTTGGACTACCTTTGGAGGAAACAACCTTGTTGGACCGCAGACGTTACATGTATCACTTACCGCGTTACGATTGCCAGTATTCGCTTCACATCCCTTACCTAATAGTGGAATGTATCAAATGCATCGATCAATTTGGGCTGGAAGTGAATGACGTCTTTCTAAAGACTGGAAATTCAAGCAGGCTCTTTGAGGTGATCTTTTCTTTTTTCAGTTTTTTCAGGTCTTCGAAGAACACCTTATCAATTTTCAGTTGAAGCAGCTCATGTCAAGCGGCTACTTTAAGTTAAATCTCAAATCGGACGACGTCTACGAAGCAGCAACTTTACTGAAGTTCTATTTGCAGAAGATGCCAGATGGACTGTTTACTAAAGTTCTGGAATTTCACATCGTTAACAGCGAAGGTTTGGGGAGTGTTTACTAAATACCTAATACTTTCTTTCATTCGTGTACCTTTTAAACAGAGTTTGGCTTATCAACGTGTCTCACAATGCTGATTCACTTGGTGAGAGTTATGCCTCGTGCAAATCGTGAGGTTCTCTATTTGCTGATGTCACTATTGCACAGAATCTCGATTTCAGGGGCTAATAACATGGATAGCCAGCGTTTGAATTATATATTCACGCCGGTCTTGTTTCGATATACTTATGCCTTTGGGATACTTCAGTAAGTTTCATAAATTCTCAGACAGTCGGTCGCTATAAACATATGTGTCATGATTTGTTTCTCTTGTTTAAAAGGACCTTGATTGACTACTTTCCGATGATATTCACCCTGAAAGCTAAACATTTGAGCATCATGTACAAGGAAATGGTCGTTGAATACCCACACAAAATAGATGAGCTTCTACAGCGTAGGATTAACCACTACCAATCTAAGAATTCAGATATCCCAAAATCGCTACGTACAATCAACAGACGCTACGAAGCCGAAACGGTGTGCCTACCTCGGAAGAAGCAGGAGTTACCACATAAGGCGTTGCATATGACTTTACAAGATGGATATACGGTGGAGATACTAAGTGAAGACCAACAGGTGATCTATGAAGAGATCGCCGTAAAGAACAACAATATAAATAGTCCAAGGCCAAGCATCAATGAGCCCTACCAGCACAACTTGGACGACCACTTAATTGTTTACGATGAAAAAGAAGAAGACGATTATTTACAGCTGTATACCAACCTTATGTTGAATAAGAGCAACGTTATAAACCCTAGGGTTCGCAGGCAAACATACCCATAGGTCCATATAAAAAAAAACACACATACATCTACCCAGTTTCATAGCTATTGGAACAATTAATCGTACATTACAACTTAATAAATTAATCTGTCGTGTTGGAAAATGTTCCAGATCAAATTGCTTTTGATCTGTCATCGCGTACATTTTGATTGCTATCACGTTAAATAAAGTTAAAGGGTGTTTCTCTTTCTAAACTTATAACTAGAACAAGGGATTTTCATCCTTCGATGCAGGTTGCCCTGTAAACAAAGGTGCAAGTCTACCGTCAAGGGGATATAGGGGACCCCATAAATCGTAAAAGGCTAGTCGAAGCTTCGTTGGAGCTTCCTCTGCAAAATGGGACACAAAACACAGCAGCCTTCCCACGGTGCAGTGAGTTTCGGGCGGGATACCTCCTGCTTTCTGGGATTTCTGGTGGCCTGGTGCTTCGTGAAATTTTTCAGCAAATTCGGGCGACGATTGCCAACGTCAAAGGTTGGCTTCGAGCCTTATAACTCGAATAAGGCTCATCGGATGGTGATGGTGGTTTGCACGGAGCTTCTTTGGAGGTTGCTCTACAAAATGGGCTCAAAGCGATCGAAGCCTCCCCCCGCATACGGGAGGGGGAGCCTCAGAGGGGTGCTTAAAGTGAACTTTATTTTAACAAATTATTTCTCTGAAGCACCAGGCCACCAGAAATCCCAGAAAAGCAGAAGGTATCCATTGTGTCCAAAGGCAAGCATGGACGTGTTAGGAGGCGTGACGTCTTCGGACACGATGGATACCTGCTGCTTTTCTGGGATTTCTGGTGGCCTGGTGCTTCTGTGAAATTTTTCAGCAAATTCGGGCGACGATTGCCAACGTCAAAGGGTGGCTTCGAGCCTTATAACTCGAATAAGGCTCATCGGATGGCGATGGTGGTTTGCACGGAGCCTCTTTGGAGGTCGCTCTACAAAATGGGCTCCAAGCCATCGAAGCCTCCCCCCGCATACGGGAGGGGGAGCCTCAGAGGGGTGCTTAAAGTGAACTTTATTTTAACAAATTATTTCTCTGAAACACCAGGCCACCAGAAATCCCAGAAAAGCAGTAGGTATCCATTGTGTCCAAAGGCAAGCATGGACGTGTTAGGAGGCGTGACGTCTTCGGACATGATGGATACCTGCTGCTTTTCTGGGATTTCTGGTGGCCTGGTGCTTCTGTGAAATTTTTCAGCAAATTCGGGCGACGATTGCCAACGTCAAAGGGTGGCTTCGAGCCTTATAACTCGAATAAGGCTCATCGGATGGTGATGGTGGTTTGCACGGAGCCTCTTTGGAGGTTGCTCTACAAAATGGGCTGCAAGCCATCGAAGCCTCCCCCCGCATACGGGAGGGGGAGCCTCAGAGGAATGCTTAAAGTGAACTTTATTTTAACAAATTGTTTCTCTGAAGCACCAGGCCACCAGAAATCCCAGAAAAGCAGTAGGTATCGATTGTGTCCAAAGGCAAGCATGGACGTGTTAGAAGGCGTGACGTCTTCGGACACGATGGATACCTGCTGCTTTTCTGGGATTTCTGGTGGCCTGGTGCTTCTGTGAAATTTTTCAGCAAATTCGGGCGACGATTGCCAACGTCAAAGGGTGGCTTCGAGCCTTATAACTCGAATAAGGCTCATCGGATGGCGATGGAGGTTTGCACGGAGCCTCTTTGGAGGTTGCTCTACAAAATGGGCTCAAAGCGATCGAAGCCTCCCCCCGCCTACGGGAGGGGGAGCCTCAGAGGGGTGCTTAAAGTGAACTTTATTTTAACAAATTATTTCTCTGAAGCACCAGGCCACCAGAAATACCAGAAAAGCAGTAGGTATCCATTGTGTCCAAAGGCAAGCATGGACATGTAAGGAGGCGTGACGTCTTCGGACACGATGGATACCTGCTGCTTTTCTGGGATTTCTGGTGGCCTGGTGCTTCTGTGAAATTTTTCAGCAAATTCGGGCGACGATTGCCAACGTCAAAGGGTGGCTTCGAGCCTTATAACTCGAATAAGGCTCATCGGATGGCGATGGAGGTTTGCACGGAGCCTCTTTGGAGGTTGCTCTACAAAATGGGCTCAAAGCGATCGAAGCCTCCCCCCGCATACGGGAGGGGGAGCCTCAGAGGGGTGCTTAAAGTGAACTTTATTTTAACAAATGATTTCTCTGAAACACCAGGCCACCAGAAATACCAGAAAAGCAGTAGGTATCCATTGTGTCCAAAGGCAAGCATGGACGTGTAAGGAGGCGTGACGTCTTCGGACACGATGGATATCTGCTGCTTTCTGGGATTTCTGGTGGCCTGGTGCTTCTGTGAACTTTTTCAGCAAATTCGGGCGACGATATCCAACGTCAAAGGGTGGCTTCGAGCCTTATAACTCGAATAAGGCTCATCGAATGGCGATGGAGGTTTGCACGGAGCCTCTTTGGAGGTTGCTCTACAAAATGGGCTGCAAGCCATCGAAGCCTCCCCCCGCATACGGGAGGGGGAGCCTCAGAGGGGTGCTTAAAGTGAACTTTATTTTAACAAATTATTTCTCTGAAACACCAGGCCACCAGAAATCCCAGAAAAGCAGTAGGTATCCATTGTGTCCAAAGGCAAGCATGGACGTGTTAGGAGGCGTGACGTCTTCGGACACGATGGATACCTGCTGCTTTTCTGGGATTTCTGGTGGCCTGGTGCTTCTGTGAAATCTTTCAGCAAATTCGGGCGACGATTGCCAACGTCAAAGGGTGGCTTCGAGCCTTATAACTCGAATAAGGCTCATCGGATGGCGATGGTGGTTTGCACGGAGCCTCTTTGGAGGTTGCTCTACAAAATGGGCTGCAAGCCATCGAAGCCTCCCCCCGCATACGGGAGGGGGAGCCTCAGAGGGGTGCTTAAAGTGAACTTTATTTTAACAAATTATTTCTCTGAAGCACCAGGCCACCAGAAATCCCAGAAAAGCAGAAGGTATCCATTGTGTCCAAAGGCAAGCATGGACGTGTTAGGAGGCGTGACGTCTTCGGACACGATGGATACCTGCTGCTTTTCTGGGATTTCTGGTGGCCTGGTGCTTCTGTGAAATTTTTCAGCAAATTCGGGCGACGATTGCCAACGTCAAAGGGTGGCTTCGAGCCTTATAACTCGAATAAGGCTCATCGGATGGTGATGGTGGTTTGCACGGAGCCTCTTTGGAGGTCGCTCTACAAAATGGGCTCCAAGCCATCGAAGCCTCCCCCCGCATACGGGAGGGGGAGCCTCAGAGGGGTGCTTAAAGTGAACTTTATTTTAACAAATTATTTCTCTGAAACACCAGGCCACCAGAAATCCCAGAAAAGCAGTAGGTATCCATTGTGTCCAAAGGCAAGCATGGACGTGTTAGGAGGCGTGACGTCTTCGGACATGATGGATACCTGCTGCTTTTCTGGGATTTCTGGTGGCCTGGTGCTTCTGTGAAATTTTTCAGCAAATTCGGGCGACGATTGCCAACGTCAAAGGGTGGCTTCGAGCCTTATAACTCGAATAAGGCTCATCGGATGG
>OX638386.1:727488-908918 GCA_951813785.1 Criorhina ranunculi | reverse complement strand
ATTTGTTAAAATAAAGTTTACTTTAAGCACCCCTCTGAGGCTCCCCCTCCCGTATGCGGGGGGAGGCTTCGATCGCTTTGAGCCCATTTTGTAGAGCAACCTCCAAAGAGGCTCCGTGCAAACCTCCATCGCCATCCGATGAGCCTTATTCGAGTTATAAGGCTCGAAGCCACCCTTTGACGTTGGCAATCGTCGCCCGAATTTGCTGAAAAATTTCACAGAAGCACCAGGCCACCAGAAATCCCAGAAAAGCAGCAGGTATCCATCGTGTCCGAAGACGTCACGCCTCCTAACACGTCCATGCTTGCCTTTGGACACAATGGATACCTTCTGCTTTTCTGGGATTTCTGGTGGCCTGGTGCTTCAGAGAAATAATTTGTAAAATAAAGTTCACTTTAAGCAACCCTCTGAGGCTCCCCCTCCCGTATGCGGGGGGAGGCTTCGATGGCTTGGAGCCCATTTTGTAGAGCAACCTCCAAAGAGGCTCCGTGCAAACCACCATCCGATGAGCCTTATACGAGTTATAAGGCTCGAAGCCACCCTTTGACGTTGGCAATCGTCGCCCGAATTTGCTGACAAATTTCACAGAAGTACCAGGCCACCAGAAATCCCAAAAAAGCAATAGGTATCCCTCCCGGAACTCACTGAAGATCGCCCTTTTGAGGCTCCCTGTCCTGTATCCTAGGTTAGGCTGGAACGGTTTGTTGCACATTTTGTAGGGCAACCTCCAATGAGGCTTCATGCAAAACACCAATGTGCTGCCACGATTCGAGTTATTACCTTTACATTAGCACGTTAGCGGTGGTCGACACCTATCAAATTTGCTGGAAACATACCTACGTCTATAAAAAGCAACACGTATAGTACAAATACGTTTGCAACCTGAAACCTCAAAACTCAACTTCTTTTTCTGAAGTTCTAAAATAATCAAACGCCCGAACGAACAGGGGATGGAGGCGTGAAGAACAATAGGTCCGGCGTTTCCGCTAAATGTTTGTTTAATTTGCATGTATATATGCACAATGAGAGTTCTCCGATTGAAGTGTTCGTTTTGATATTCAACGGAACACAGACACACACCACATCCAACATAGTTGACCAGTTCGTATCCAACCGTCAAGCGAAGCAGACGTTGTACAACTTCGTAAGATATTTTCTGTGAAACATAAAAGTAATTACCTACGGATATGCCGAATAGTTTTGACCGAATTCGTTTTTTTATAGTTTTCATCATGTTGCCCCTACCACCGAAGGATGCCAATCAGGATGAGGACGTACATGCAAATGGCGATGCAGACCAAAGGGGTGACGGTGAAAGATCCCCACCGCCCCCATACGAGTCTCTCCAAGCAGTGAACTTCTCAGGAGAAGGAGCATCCACTGAAATAACTGGTTGGGATTTAACCATGTTCGTTTTGTGGGTTGTGTCAATTTCAATTTTGATTGTGTACGGCATAAAATTGGTGGTCATTGGATCAACTATCTTTTTTCATTAATTTCCTCATGTAAACAGCTAAAGTTACACGAATAAAGTCCCTTCAGACAGTGTATTTGTTTCATTTTGAAGTTTGTGTGCCGCAAAGTTCTTTCTCTACGGAGTTCCTGTAAATGCAAATCCAAAAAGTCCGACGTTGCACCTATAATAAGTGAACAATTGCGGAATATGCATAAAGCGTGATCAGTCCATTCTATTCTATTAGTGTTTTCATCCAGAAATTTGATGCTCAAATTGATGATGTCAGCAAATTGATGTCCAAATTTAATCTACCTACCCCTCGATAGTCTGACTGAAAAAACAACAACCAATTGCTTGTGTAGCCACCAGACAATGTTTATCCTTTCAAATGTCGTATACATCTCGATAACTTCTTCGTAAGTTACATATCTACATCCTCCTCTTATGTAGCTGCAAAGAACACAAACAAAAATAGGTACATCCTATCATAAACGTCGTCAGCAAGATTTCTTCTACTTAGAATTGCTACTGCTCACGCCCGGATGAACTGATGAATTACCCAGTCGAAGGCACTCCTACAACACAATCTGAAGGGTGCAATGGAACGACAAAGTTGAAAATATTTCCAAGAATTCAATTGATTTTACACACTCAATGGCACTTAATGAGGAAGAAGACCTGGACCTCCACAACAATTTGCAAAGGTCACTGACCAGTGACCACTGCCATAGCTGCAACAGTACACGGGAGATGGAGATCGACACTAGACAAGAACCAGACATGTCACACGTACATGAAGAGCCAAGCCCTCCCTAGCTTCTCGCATGAAAGAAAGAAACAAAACTTTTTTTTTGTCGCCTCAGCAAAAAAACGTTCAGGTAGTTTTGAGGTGCCAACCTGTGTCCTCTCGCTTAGCAGTCCACCACCGCCATCTCACACTTGGCAAAGCCTTTTTTATCAGAGATTTCTGATATAACATTTTGCAACATCTCAACTCAGCACAGCATGAATTTGAAAACTACCCCTCTTCGTCACACCCATCAACATTCAGGTCACGTGAGGTGTGGTATCAAAAAAAAAAGTCGGCAGCAGCTGCCATTTGTATTTCCGCTAAGTAGATACGACACACACACCAATGAAATCATAACACACTTATTCTATCTTATACTCATGTGACAAAACACATATTTATACACACACACAACTATGTTTTTTTATTTCCTATCAAACAAAGCAATGTGTGAAGAACTTGCTGTGACATCTACGGTTCATATGTCATAACATTTCTCCAGCTATCGATTTGTTGACAAATCTCCTCCATGATCTTCACTTCACTCTGTTATCGTCCTCCGAAGTGCACAACTGTGAACGCAAATGCGCGTTTAAATTTATTTTACAAAATAGCTACAGTTGAAGTTTACTTCTCGTGTCGTGCAGTTCAAAATGTCTGCCAATCGTTATAATCCCACTGTTAGTGCCTACGTCTTTGATTTATCCGTGAGATATAACAATAACAACAACAAGAACAACAACATAAAATTGCCTTTGAACTTGTGTTCACCTTTTTTTTTTCTTTTATTTATTTATTCATATAGATTGGCATGATTTTAACCAGACCCGTACGCCTGGTCGAACACTGGCCCAATGTATGTGAAGTAACTCAATGGTACTTCCTCACAGGCAATGGAGGCCACATCTCACTTAAGCTTGGTTGGAACCTCTTTGGCCGGCGGTCTAACAATCACATCGAGATCAAGGATTCAAGATTAAAATCAACCGAATTTGGGATTTTCATAGGGGATCGGTACGACCTACCGATTTTATTCGATCTAAATGGAAATTGTATCCTAAACGAGATGAGGCTGCACAATTCGCCAAGGATGATGTTTGATAATTCACGTGTGACCTTTTTTGCTGGTGAAAAGTTGCTCATGTTTCAATTTTTTAACTCTTAAATCATTTTATATTTACATACGTGCACATGTACACATACACTGTCAATTTGAATTATAAATACATATACCTAGTATATGGAAAGGAATGTCCCTTAAAGTGTTTGGCCTTAATTGAATTTTTGAAGAATACTGTTTTCAGGGAATAAGACGTGGGAGTCTGGCATGTCAATACCATCGTCCTTGAATGTGTGTATGTGATTGTCAGGTACGAACGTCAATAAAATCTTTAATTGGAAGGCAATCCTTATGCGATTCAATGGTAAAAAAAAGGCGGCATTTTCTTGACATTGAGACTGAGTGGTTAGAGTGGTACTGGCTCACAGGTTAACATCCTTTTTTTTTTTTTTTAATTGTGAATTTATCCTTTTTGGTAGGTGTATCAAAAAAATATCCTCCACTTCAAAAAAATGTGGTTTTCATGAACTTTCGACAGTTAACACGGGAACGTCTATAACATTGCAGGCACACTTCGGATTTCGACTTTCAACCCGTTTTTCCGAAACGAATTAGCAACATACGAGTAAATAGATTCTGGAAGAACTACCAAATACAGTTAAGTCTCCCATCACTCTTTGATGCCTAAACCCAAAAACACTTATAAAATTACTGGGCATGGTCTTTGGATTGTTTTTTTTTTTTTTTTTTCGTCAACACAAATAGATTATTCTAGTAGACGACGACAATTGCACACGTACATAGCTACAAAGTGTCTAAATTCAGTTATTTTATACCTTTTCGCTTGAATCACAAATAAAACAGATGTGGTGAATGCTGATAACCTAAGCTTCTCATCACTTAAACTTCCACTTGTCCTTTAAAAAAAAATACGAAGGAATTTCATTAAAAGGGTTATACCTGGCTGGTAGAATACTAGATCTAACTCCAGTGCTTCAGCCAGCTTGGTGTTTCCACAACAAACAACCCGACAAAAAAAAGTAACAAGATTCGTAGGTAGTTAAACTTGCTCAAGCCTCAGTCGAATCTCCCCCTCTAAGTCGATTTTTCACGGGGGAGACCAAAAAAAGTTCGAATTCGATTGAGAGGATGACTTTTTTGTGTGCAAAATTCAAGGAAATTAGAAATTAGGGATTCGACTGTACAAAAAGGAGGGTCCTCCAACAAGAGAGGTGTCCTTTCACGCCATTGTTGAAGTGTCAACATTCAACTTTTACACCCGCTCGCACTACAGAAATGTTGAAAATATCGCGGAAACGTTTCGGAAAGTACGTACTTACTGCTTTTGGTCACCATCAAACGCCTTCTCGCCCAGCTTTAGTGGAATTTAATTATACGTCTCGGATAGGTTAGTGATGTGAAGACTCCAACTCAAGGCAAGGTCAACTGAAAATATCGCCGCCGTAGCTGTGAGTGTGACTGAAATCCACTTTACACCGCATTTTGTATAAAGATCTTGACCAACAATGCAGTTGACACAGAAATTGAAGCTAAACAGACCACGCACAACGCCATGCTTTCACTGATTTGGTGCTGGAAATGAATGAACAAGATCATGATTCGATGGGGCTCATTTTCACTTGTGTGGGTACGTAAATAAACAAAAGTGTCGCATCTGGGGCTCCGAAAACAACCTCTGCATCCACAACGAGTGACAATTTGGTGAGGTTCGACCGTTTCAGTGAATGAATTTTTTTTTTTTGTTTTACGTGAAACTGATGCTATGCACGTGGCCCATTTTTATTTTCAGCAGAACGGCCACGAAGCTGGTGAAACAATGGCTGGGTAATTCCTGGACATGTGATTTCTCGAAATGTAGACTTCAATTGGTTGCCGAGATCGTGTGATTTAACACCATTCGACTTTTTCCTTTGGGGCTATGTTAAAAATAAATTCTCCACCAACGATTCATGTACTACATGCGAAATACAGTCGCAATTATGCGTAGATGTGATGAAAATTTACATTGGCAGAGCCGAGGCAAGGCAGACTATTGGCAAATATTGTATTTCATCACTAACTTCATTCAATCACTTTTCAAATGACACCTCTTATTGGATGCTCCTATATTTCGCGCGACAGAGCTCTAAACTGTCTGTGAATTGTAAACACATCCCACGGACAATTCTTATGAAATGTTTACAAAACAAAGCCAAAAGAGGCTTTTAATTGATTTGCTTTCATTCTTCAGTAAACAGATTTATTGATTAATGTTCAAAACACTTACATAGATACACTCATACATTTAAATTAAAACTTCAAGGATGTTTACGTATTTTACACTTTTTCCATACCAAACAATAAATTAGCTTCACGATTATGAGTATAAGTGTGTCCTAATCTCCTTATTATGTTGTTGTTCCATATTAACAAGATTAAAACTTAAGGAAATTATTCTGGATATGCCTCCCACCCTTTAATACGGATGTATCTAAACAATCGCTGGTCTACACAGATTCAAGGTTGAAGTGTTACCTTGCAAAGCTAAGTGGGATTTAAATAGATAACAAGGGGGCAAGATGAGTGTAAAAAATCAGACACACGTGTTTTGATCAGACAGTCTACTGTCATTGATGTAGAAATGTCAATCATATGCATGACAATTGGATGCCATAAATCTGCAAACTACTTGCTAAACCCATCGTCTCTTGGTAGACCTCAAACATGAACAGAATAACCAGAGCTAAATTATTTATAGCCCATTACGGACGTATAAAGGAGACACCTAAAAGCTACCCAAACCCAAATAAGACGGAAATCTGTAACTAGCCGAGTGCTTATGACAGATGCCTTGTGCTATTTTAAGCGAATATACCTTCAATAAGTTGGTCGAATTGGGTGTTGTGTCAATGCCATTGGGATGTCATTTACCATCGATGGAATACAGGTAAGTCCTAGTCGTGAGTCAGCGGTCCATAAGACTTATCTAATTCGAAGTTTTCGGATGGTACAGACAGGTAAGGTTGGTTTTTTTTTCACTTCCTCCCAACGATACAAGCAAAGATCATATAATACCGTTGAAACACACAAACTTTTTGCACTATCGTCTTCTGTGTCATGTCGAAGTGTGCGTGGATGACGACGTACACTGCGGAGGAAGGTGATGACCCAATGAAACGTCGTTACGTCGTTGGCCACACAAAAAATGTAAATAAACTAACATAACACTGCTAATCCCCTTTGTTGAGCTTGAGAGCGCTGTAAACGGATCTGAAAACGGTTTGCGTTTTGTACGCCAGCTACAATCGATTTGTAAGTTGTGTGAGAACGGATTCTATGGGTCATCCCCTTACGTACTATTCTCCAGAATGTATGGAAGTAGGTATATACCTACACATGCATTCAACGTAAGTGTGCGCTGTTCAGTGTGGTGACTGCGGTTGGCTAAAGGTACTTCATTTCACTATACAAATCCCTTAATACCCAGCCATTGTTCGTGCACATTTTCATGAAAGACCAACCAGATGAACAGAAAGAGTAAATTGGACTTGTGTTGTTTTTCTCTGAATGGAAAACATGTCGGAAAAATGGCGTGGAAAAATGGTTTAGGATTTCGTTTCGATGTTGACACAGCAATTTGTATGAATATCTACGATTCTGTGGCGTACAAGTTACGGTATAAGGGTCCATTGAAGTTGACGTTACGTATCACCATTTGAATTTTGAAACTCCTCTTAGAACGTTCCATTTTGCACTTTTGTTAAGAAATGTAGTTTTAGGGACGTCGTCGATGGAGTTTTGTAATGACACTGAGATGAACCAAAAAAAAAAAATGGTCGCTCACTTAGCTCTCTGACTCCCACTTGACTGAAATTTCATCCAAGGAAATGCTATACCGACCGACTTCTGAAGTCCGGTGTACATCAATGCAGATCCCATAAATTATGGCCGGGTTAACCATAATCTGTTAGTTAAACGTTTAATATAGGTAGTGTCCAGGGTCAAGTCTGTACACACACGCATATGTATTCAGTAAAAAGTCAATAGCGTCGCTTGTCTAAGACCTAATCTCACAGGTTATAGCGACAGCCAGCATGCGGTAGCATTTGTGATAAAAGCCTCCCCTACCCACTTAAAGAGCTTCGTATGAAGAGAACATTAAAGAAGGACACATGCATAGGGGGTGAAAGATACACTCTTTATCCTATTCATCGCCTATTGTTGTACTGATGTTCAGTCTGGTAAGCGATATCCAGCTAAATCCGCTTGGTAATCTGATTGAAGAAGTGGGATCCCTACATGAAATGTCCAGTCTGAAAGAGAAGAAAACGAAGAAAGGTATTTGTTCAGTTTGTTGGTCATTGTTTGGCCTCCATGCGGCTTCTTGGTCACCCAAATTGTTGAAATAGTATTAAGGACCGTCTTTCTGGTTCTGCATAGGCTGGGGCATTCGCATATGAAGTGATCTGTGCTTTTTGCTATGTCTGTAGCGCCGCAGCCTCTGACTAAATCGTCTAAGGTGCTAAAGTGGGCTGCCAGTAGTTTTTGCCTAATGATAATCCAAGAAGAATGTAATGTTTGTCCAGCCCAATCGCTTGTATGTGCATATATGGCGAAGGAAATGCCTGTGTGTTTCGTAATTCTGGTCAAATTGGCTTTATAGTACCGCACTTGGTATGTCTCTATGCCACGACACACTGAGGAGCAAAGACATTGTAATTGTTGATCACAAAGCAATAGCCAATAAATTCCAAGCGTTGCGTGAAGTCTGGAACAGTAGAAGGCACAATTTCCAAACACAGTTTCCTTTTTTAAACAAATTACAGGATTCTGGTAGCATCATCAATTCAGTCTGTTCGTGGATTAAGTTTAGCTGCTTCCAAAACTCCTCTTTACTATCGTTGTTGCATCCAGACGGAGGACACATTATTTCCACTGATGGCACGGAATGAAATATCCACAAAGACTTTTAATTAGTCCTTACAAAACAATTTGATATATCCTCATGAATAGGCAAATCGCTCTTTGATGCAAGCCATACACTCAAACACCAAATTAATCTCACACAGTCAAAACCAATGCAACCACTAATTAGACCACCAAATTCAATATTCCCCATGTCATGGCTTACCTAATCATATTTGTGCTAGGGCACTCACTATGCAAATGTATACAGGGATATGGAGTGGATGAGGACAACAGGGACGGAGTTACACTAATTTTTCTAAAATAGAAGCATTGGATGGATGAGATTTCAATTCCAATGAAAGAGGACAAATAGGCATCTTTGTCAATGTCATACGCGGGATTGATAATTCCCGGTTTTGCTTCATTAGAAGGAATTTGATGTTTGATTAACTGGAGTGGATTTTGGACATTGTTTGGACCATGGACTGGACGGGATAATTACCAGTGGTGGGCATTTCAATTGAATAGACTTCATCCGCATAGAACACATCCGTTTAGTACATATTTGGGGTTTGTTAATGAAGGTCATCAAACAGCAACCATGACGAATGTAGAACATAACATCTGATTAGCTCCACTTACCCATTAAATGAGTTTTTTTTTTTAAGTTTAAAGGATGCAGTCATACACATAGTAGGTATGTGTGTGGTATCATCAGTGACACAGATGTCGTTGAAGTCAATGTCCTGATGGGATTACTATCGCAAGTAGGACTATGTCCTCTGATGTTTGGCTGATTTAACAATTTAAATTCAACACATGAAGATGGTTCCTTGCTTGTTCATTTCCTGTAGTGACCACAGGCAGCTAGCAGAGTTTTACCCGATTCAGTGCACCCATGGTGTAGTGAGTGATTAGCACCATCACTCGTCACCATGTCGATCGACTGTGAAGAAAGCTGGTGTCAACTCCTGTGCATAGGCACAACACTGGCAGTAGGGTGGTCATATGACTTAAGGGGCTGATTTGTAGTCGACTTGATTGTCTCATATCTGCATGCGTTGGATCTATTCGATCGTTGATTGAAGATTTGCTCGGTGAAAGCCTGAGGCACCCTGTGGCACTCTAAAAAGCCTACGTTGGCGTTCTTGTACTGATCTATTCGATCAAGTTACGAAGTAACATTGACAATGAACTATCGATAGAGCAGGTGTCAATGGATCGTTGATTGAAGATTTGCTCAGTGAAAGCCTGAGGCACCCTTTGGCGGTTAAGTCTCAACCCTACGACTGCTAGAATGGAGACGCTAGAATATACGCAAATTACATCACGGCAGTGATCATCACACAAGACACCGAAAAATGGATGAATCAAATCATGAGACGCGTCAAATCCTAGATGCAACGGAAAATATGGAGACCACCAAAGATGCAATTAAGTACTTGGGAGTGGAGTTAGACACAAATTGGCAACAGATCACGTCGGCAGTGAGAAGACTAATGGCAAGAAAACTGCTTACGACAGTCACTCATTGTGTGTGATGTGAGATCTGGGCTGATGTGGTCAATGATGTGTGTGTGATGTGGTTCTCGTGATCGCGAGACTAATCCCCATTGATCTCCAAGAGACACAAAGAAAATGCATATGTATATAGGAGAGAAAAGAAGAGGTTGGACATCAGCAAACAACGTTGAAGCAGAGAAACCATCGCAGACTGAAAATCTCACTCAATTCCTTACCGGACACGGGTGCTTCAGCGATTATCCCGCACAGAATAGGAACAACAACCGCACCAAATGGCTTGCAGAGAGACGAAAAAAGAACTAATAACCATGACCATAACCATTATCAGAGTACCCACGTTGGCGACGACGGTTTCATGGACTATACCAGGTTCCTAAGTGTTGTCAGTTCTAGAGCTACAGCAATTTCATCTACAATCTAACTTTTAGCCTAAGTAGACCGTCCTTAATGTTCTACTTAAACTTGACTTACCGCTGCTAAGCAAGGCTACTTTTTCAGCTATTTCAAGGTTTATGCCACAGACTTACTTTGAATCATGATGCTCTTAAATTCTCTTAAAGTCACCTAATCCTTTTTTTTTATAACTTCGTCGATCTTCTGCCACCTATAACAAAAGAAAAAAACCAAAGAAAATTATAGAAAAGTATAATAAAAGAAAAATTAAGCATATTTAAGTTGTTTTCAATAAAAATGAATTTAGTTGTAGAAAATGTTAAAGAAAATGTTTGAGAATGGAAAGGTGAAGAAACAAGAGGACGTTAGTTAAAAGAAAAAATCATGTTTCATTTGTATTTTTAAAAGTACTCGTACATATATATATATTTATTTTATTCTAAGAATATTCTTTAATTTTTCTTTTTTTTTTGTAGAATTTCCAAAAAGAAAAATAATCACATTTTGACAGCACATATACTTATTAATTAACACCACAGATACATTGACAATGACAGTAATACTGTTTTAAGGATTCCACATCCTTCAGTTGATAAATAACAAAATCGATTTTAAAGACGGAAATCAGTCATCCTGGACTGCGTAAGTCGGAATTTTTCGGCGCACTTTTACCGGCTTCCGCTTACGACTACCAGTTCTGTAATCGAGCGGTTTGGAGAGTGTACGGTCACGTGGTATCCATTCTCGGGTGTCAAATGCTGGATTCCAAATGACCGGTTTTCTATTTAAAAAAATAAAAATAAAAAATTCAAGTACACGTAGGGATACAAGTTGTCAGTCATATGTACTTCTCATCAATGGCTTCGACTTGAGCAGCCATTTCAGCACCATTACCCGCTTCCGCTTCAACTCGATTTATGTTATGTTGTTGATGGCTTTCTAGGACAGATGTCGAAGATGATGAACCTGCTACTTCATACTGCATATTGACAAGTATGTTTATAGCCGATTTCTCAAGACCAGCAATCATTCTATTTTCCCTGCACAAAGCTGCCATCCGGCTTGTGCTTGAATCAAATAAATAAGAATGGAATATCTTTAAGTAAAATCCTTGTGTTGGTAGGTGCCTATCAAAATTGTTGTGTACGAACTAGATTTCCTTTCACTAACACTTCTCTTGAACGAGATGGCTGAGCAATTTAATTTTCACCTTAGTTGGGGGCCTACAAAGACGATGGGTATTCCAAACAGTACACTGACACTCATCACTAAACAATTCATCACTAGAGACTTATCTGGCCTAAAATAGATGAACATCACACTATCACTGACTAGGGGCTCCTCTTCAATGATTTTTTCAGCAGCTGTAGAGATGATGTCCAGCGCTATCTCACAGAAAAAGAAGACCTCGTATCCTGCTTCTATCCCATCTCTCCTATCTCACCATTGAGTCTGTAGACTTTCAAGGTTTTTCTTCTTCATCATCAAGTTTCCTATGTTCCTTTGTCTCTCCTGCATTTGCTCGATTTTTGACGCTGATGTGATGAGTGCTGATAATCTAAGCTCCTCTTCACTGAAGCTCTTACTTCAAAAACACAGTAAAAGGGTTGTTGGTACCTGCTGGTAGTACAATAGACCTATTTTTGTGTCTGAATACTCCAGCGTGGTGTTCCAATACCCCGACAGAAAGAAAAACCACGCTGTGATCAATGGCTTGAGAGTGCCACCACAATTGAGTGGATGGTACTGGAAATTTTTAAAACTAAGACAAGCTAAGATACTTCGAACTTTGATCGGAAGAGTGCTAAACCACCACGTGGTGATCTTACCTTTCTCATTGTCAGCCACACAGACACAGGAAAAAATCGAAACTTGTCTGCTGGGTAACCGGCAAGAAGTTGAGAATAAAACACTCGAAGTAGCCAACATCAGATGAAGTACCCTCAGCTTCTGTACAATCACGAGGCGATTGTTCGCGTTCCCCTCTATGTTACTCTGGCCGGGAACCCAAAGGAGAGTGATATTAAACCGAGCGTTTGCCTGCGTTATAGTTTCCTTACACTGTTCAACTAATTTAAAGGACAAACTATGTGAGTGGAGCGCTTTGATGGCAGCCTGGCTGTCAATAAAGATTCCTATGAGGTAGCAGGACTGAGGCTAAGTATCTTGCAGGCTTCTCTAATCGCTAGTACCTCCGCGTGGAAAACTTGTTAAGGTATCATAAAAATAAATTAAAATTTAGCACCTAGACACAGAAGAACTTTTCAACAAGCCTATTAAAGACTTGTGTTAATTCATTGGAAATACCCGTGTTAAAAGTAAGGGATCCTAACATCCCCACCTAAGCAATCTAAATCCAAGCACTTCGATTCGAATTAAAGTCTAGTTCAAAAATATCAAGGGCTCTACAATTCCTGCCCTACCATGTAAGTTTAAAGAAGTCTAGTACACCTAAAAGTTTTAATTGTTACCTTGGTCCTTGATTATCCTCATAATCCTCGGTCCAAACTCGCTCTTCCTCTTTAGCTTGCACGTCTTGTTGTATCTCGTCACAGGCTCGTTGCCTGGACCTTTTTCCTGCCCTTTTCTTACTCAGTCTTACTTCTCTATAATCAGTCCTGTCGAGCATTTATATATAACAATGTATTATTTACACATACACTTTCACACAGGAAAACATAAAAAAAAAAAGCAGTCGTATCGGCAATTTTAATTCGACACCCATTTCCACATTCAACCGGACCGGACATATGTATATTTGGGACATAGGATACATTATACCACACAGAGGATAACGAGACAAGATTGATAGATGGCGTTATGTAAATGTACGACCCCCTTTTTTTACAAAAAACTTTCATCATGCACTGTAGGATGGACATTTTAAATTCTAGGAACACAAAAACCATATTAAGGGTGGTAAGCACTTCCATGATGATGATGATGGAACAGTCGTCATAATTAACACTGGACTACCTACATGTTCGTGAACAGAAAGGATATTCTGCAAAAAAAGTTTACTCCAGCCACAGCATGTTTGTTTTCAATTGAAATATCAACCACCCCCTACACATCATCATGACAGCATTGATGGGTGAAATATTTCATTAATCCTTTGTATTGCAGTTCGGTCCATGCACTGCAGCAGAGGGAAGGGGTTAGAGCAAGAATTTATAAATGAATCGAATCCTCTTCGTGTTCCACATCAAAACAGATGCACGACAGAGACAGGCAGGGGGTGGTGAGGTGTGTTTTTTCTTGGAAAAGGATATTTTAAGGATTCCTTCTACTCACTCATAATTGAATTTCACAATTTTTCCATTTTTTCTTTGCAAACATACACACACACAAACAGGTAGGAATTGGAAAGATGAAAGGAGATAAATCATATCTGTGGTGCTCGGTGGGGTTTGTTGTTTTTGTTGTTGTTTTTCACTGCGCATTGGGAATTGAATCTCATGTTTGTGTGTATGCTCGAATGATTCCTCGAATCGAAAGCTATGGTGGGTGTCATGGTCCTTACCGATACTGACACGTGCTGGCAGCGGATGGAAATTTGCCTACGGATGGGGGAGTAGATGCAATCACTGGATAAAAGTATTACTATCGATATTTCCTGGCCTAATTGGCAGTCTTCAATAGTCAATTTAAGATTTGATATTGAAAATTGAAATTCAATTGACTGCTATCGATGCAAATGCCCGTATGTGAGAGATATTATTCGATTGGGACAAGTGCTAAGAAGCATGGGTCGAGGTGGGTGACTATGGTTCAAAATTACACGCAATCAATGATAACAAAAGGAAAGAACATGCAAAATAAATAAAAAACACTACACTGCTTCTTGATTCACAGCACGAGTCAAATTACACCACTTTGAACAGATACCTTGGTTCTAGAAAATCCACATCGCTGTCTGAAGAGGTTTCAGGAAATCCGCTACAGCTAGGTACATATATACATATGTAAGTATTAAAAAAATAAATAAAAAAAAGATAAACACATGTATTATGTGGACAAAGATGAAAATTGATATGAAATTTAGTTTTACTCACTCAAAACTGGGTAAATCCTCGCCAGAATCCATGAGAGATTGGGGATTTTTTCTGTGATTAGTACTAAAACAAACAAACAAACAAAAACACAATAATATCCGGCTTGTTCTGTCGGAAAACTTACGAATTTTTGTATTTAACTAGTCTTTCCACGGCCCTCCGTGTAAGAGGCCTAAAGGAAGAGAAAGGATGCAACAAGTTCAATATAATTTAACTTCACTTTTTCTTAAGTTTCACTTACGGATATCTCGCACAAGGTCTCATATTGAAAGGAAAATTCAAAACAATTCGACACGATACCGCAGAAGGACTAACTCAGAATGAACCAGAAATCTGAAAGCAGTCAATTAAAAGCTAAAAATGTGAGGAATTGTATGTGTGCGACAAGGACTGCAAATGTGACGTAAATTAAATTGAGTAAAATGAGAATATCTTGCGCATGATCCTTACCCAAATTGAGAGATAAATTCAGGTTGTGCATGTGGAATGTGTAGCTGCAGTCCATACCTAACTAAACCCCTGTCTTGCAAAAACACCTGTTAATTTTCATCCCCGGGACGCTCACAAGCCACGGTCACGTGGGGTAAGACTGTGTGTTGGTTGATAAAATGCGTATTTGGAAACGGATCTTTGTTTCAATGGGTGGGGTTGCTACTCTCTGCTGGTACCTATGTTGATGTTTTCGGGGGGGTGTGAGGAAATTTCGAGAAACGATGCTGTATTGAAACTGTTGACAGGCAATTCTGTTCAGGAAGGGGGTTGTAGTCGTATGAGCTTTGGTCCAGTGCACCCACACTGCTGCTCATGTTCGTATATGATAGCCAGAGGGAAGTTAAATTACAACGAGCAGCAAAAAGAGTTAGTTCCATGCACACGTATGCAAATTGTTTCAAAGTGAAATGGTCAGCATTTTCGACTTGATGAACGTGCAATGGACCTTCTGATTGTGTAAGCTCAAGGCTCACATTTTCCGTTGATGAAAATTCAAAGTTCAATTAAGTGGAAGAATTTTAGAACTGCCAACTGTCAATGTCAGTTTGAAAATATAGCCAGGACTTTAGTAGGTACTGCGTAACGAATATGAAGGGATGGAATCGAAAGCTTATGAGTAGGTATACTGTAGGAACGAGCAACGTTTGTGATGATGTTGTCTGATGATTAACCCTCATCGCTTGTCACTTTCCAGATTTAACTCAAAAAAATCGGTGAACTGCGAAAAACTGATGTCAACTCTACAGCGCAAGCATACCCTTATTGACAGTAGAGGGGTCAGTGTGAGTAGAGGATGTGTGAACTTGAAGTCGAACATTATTGCTTCTAATTTGCCCTCTTGAACCTTTGATTTTGACACTTCTACCTCTGATTCACGTGGCTTCGGGAAAATATCTACTTTTGGAAATGGACAAGGATTCTTTGAATTATATCACACAAGCGAAATTCAGGTGGAAAGTGGTTCCAGTTCCAGCACGTACAGAGTTTGAAAATTCACTTGTCAATTTGAATGAGACTGCCTTGTCCCAATAGCTGATGATAGCACCACAACCAGCAATGGTACATCGAAGTTAAAACACAATTCATACACAACTAGCGTATGATGCTGCTCGCGTGTAGTGGACCTGGCGCACTCAATTCACACAGACATAGGACGGTGAAGAGACATTTGTCAGTTCTCATGCATTTTGCACCTAAGACGAGGGAAACAAATAAATATGGCGCTTATCATTTGTCACCATTCCCGTTCTACGCCATCACTGTCCCATAAGAAAACATGCAAGTGAGCTCCATAGGCAAATTGTGTGTGTGTTCTGTTCCTCACTGCGACTATCGATGAATTTTTTGAAAGGAACCCACTTAACAACAAGCAATACCACATAGAAACAGTAACTTAAATCACATGTCACAACTGGAGAAACTCAACAGTGAAAACCAAGCACTTGAATCAAAGGTGTTTCTGAGCACATCGACGATTGGTGGTCTCTTCACTACTCATCAATTGACATCCGTTTCTTGTCTCAACCATAACCCATTGCGTGGTTAACGTCAAACAACACAACGTTATCGATGCACCCTTTCATCCCCTAAAGTGAATGCAAATTTTAAGACTCGAAAAGCCAATTTGTGCCTCAACCGTGTTAGATCAAGTATATTTTTCACACACATGGGTGTCCTTCATAATCCCAATAAGCCGACGACATGAGATGGGTGGTCTGAGGTGGTATTCACTGATGTGTCCTGTAGTCGTTGATTCAACACAATAATTCCCCTCAAGGATTAACCATACTATCGCTCCACATCACAAATGGTTCATAAGGACATCAAAAGTTCATAAGGGCTTTGTATCCAAGTAACGCTCTGGGCACCCACATGATGCAATATGATGCGGATATTTTAATTTCAAATCTCTAAAATGCAGTCAAAGACTAATTCCTACGAACGTCCTGTTGAGAACATTTTCATTTCAAATCTCCCAAATGCAGTCAATGGAACGTCGCCATGGTTTTAGTCGTGGTGGCTGGTTAAATGAACAAAAGAATTATCAAATTAGCAGAAGTGCATATCTACATGTCACCTAAGGACATATAGGCACAATGAAAGCAAAAACCAATGAGTTTGCATCCTTGAAGCGGTATTTCCCTTTCAATTGAAAATTAATAAACACAGTCAAAGGAATCCGCGCACTATTCAATGAAACATCGGATAGTGGGGGATGTGGGTATTCATTTTCATACGACAAAATGCATACAAATGTCCTTATGGCAAATCCGATTGACCGACTCGAAAAATGAATAGCGTGTCTAAAGGGAATATCAAATTAGTTGAACCGCGTACTTTCATCGTAAAGGTCGTGTCCCTTATGAGAGGAAATATTCAAAACTGTGCATAGTGCATTTAATATTTTGGTACAAGTAAGTTTTCCTTGAATTTAAAATAAAAAAAAATTGCTGTGAAAGTTAATAAGTAAAATACTACACTCTGGAGCAATGTGAAAGTTTAATTTTTTAATTATTAAAGTGACGACGCTTATTGCTTCTATTCAACGGAAATAATGTCCCAAAAAGTGTTAACTCAAAATGACTAAAGAATTTATAAAGACCCACTCGCCCCCTTTTTGCCACTAAAACCTTGTTTTTCGGAAATTCTCTAACAGTTTGAAAGAAACTGTATTGACAGCCAGTTATTGTAACCAAAACCCTGCACTAAAACCAAGAGAAGATCCTAGAATTCCAGTGCCACAAAAAAATTAAAACAGAAAGACAACGCTGAAAACCCTGTAAGACAATGGTTCTCAAACGGTGGTAAGCATACAACTTGTGATAGGCAGAGCTGCTTAATGTCCCAAACATATTTGTCATAGTGGGGCTCAAGCTCAAGAATATAAAACACATTTCATACGATCAAAGTCAAACGCAGCGTATTATGTGATCTACCGGACTTGTTCTCACTTTTTTCAAGCACCCTGCTTCCCACTGATTCGAGTCTCTATGAGCTGTCACGCCACCATAGAGACGGGGGCAAACCAAAGGCAATTTTTCAAGACAAGTGTCGCACTTAGCCTTTCACAAGTCTAAGTGTATTAGCTTTAGCTGACAGCCACTCGAACCTTAAAGAGAACCATTGTCTTGAAAGGTACTAATCATTCGGTTTTTTGACCTGAAGACGTCTTCTAACTCGGGTTATATATATTGGAACCGGTTTAGGATCTGAGTATCTTGAAAACTTTAACTGAATAGAATCTATGGATAGCGAACTTTACTTAAAATGAGGTAGACACCATGTGCGACCCTTGTGCGAGGAGATGGGGGCTGGCATCACTGCTCGATTCGATTGATTTTGCAGCTTTGAAAGATAACAACTTCTGACTTATTCATCCTACAATCGTGTTCCCTGTCCTTATTGTCTTGTCTTTTCTTCTTCCTTCCTTCCTTCCTTTCTTTCTTTCTTCCTTCGAAATTATAACCATTTATTGGCGAATAAGTAAGATTGGAATAGCAAACGCTCCCACAAACGTACATTTTGTACAAAATATCTCTCATAAACGGACACAAAATTCTACTTAACCCGACATTTCTCCCTCTTGCGATCGTCTTAGTGTCTATGGATATTGTAACTTGTCTTTAATTTCAATCGATTTCAGGTAAAAGTGTGGAATACAAATTTATGAGTATGAGTCTTGCTGTACAAGCACTTGAATGCGGAACCATCCGGACACGATTTATAATTTTCATTTTTTAAATTAATAACCGTGAATAAAGACCGCACACCATTTATACTGCATCTGTTTAAACTTATATGTATATTAATCAGTATGTTGCTATGAAAAGTTTTCTACTTCAAATCAAGGATTATACCTGCCTCCATGGTTACAATAAGCATCATCACAACACAAGGGCAGACAATGCCATTTGCCCCAGCACGACGAATGAACTGTGAAAAATAACTCAAACCTTACAGGAGACTGTAACAAATAAAAATTTTCAATAGAACGAATGTGGTTCGTCCTTATAAGGATTCGATAGAAAACAATATCTGCCCGTGTTAAAATTAGGGTGGACGATGATAGACAACACTCGAAACATTCAATTATTCAATTGGGGAGTCCCAATGTGCTGAGGATTACGTTCGGGTGGAGTGACGTAAATATACATGTTAAATCATATGAGCAAGGGTGTCAGGAGTACCAGGTTATGATACTTTGAATTGATGAATGCAATTCCGTAAATATATCGTTTTGAATGGGGTGTTGTGTTTAAACACAATACACCATGCGGCTTATGAATGAACAAAGGACATGGTGTTTATTAAATTTCCCTTTTGAACGAAACATTTTGTGAATTATTTTTATTTTTTTTTTTTAAATCTACTAAATAAAAATTAAGGGCTAAAGGATTTTTTTTTTTTACTTTTTACAGAAGAATTACACTCGTGTTAAACGTTCGAACATTTCATCAGGAACTAAGGCGATTAGTGAGTTTTATTCAATTAAAAAATGAATTATATTACAAGACTTGTGTATGGCATGAAACATTTTTACATTTTTAAAGAAAACCTCTATACATGTGTGAGTGAGAGCGTAAAGGCTTGTCTGAAGCAATTCAGTTGAGTTTGTCTCCCGCGATTTTTCGGTGGAATTGTAAGTTTTTGAAGTGAAAACTTCTTTAAGTTCGGTACGAGTACTGAGTGTCATTCGAAAATAATGAAGGTCGACTTTGAAACGATTTATACTCGAAGGAGGGGGTTAATCAACTGCGCCATACCAAGAAAGATATGGTCGACCTACGATAAGAGCGGAATATATAATATACAGAATATACGCCAGAATCCCGGCGATAGTCACGGGGCATTGGCCAATCGAAGATCATGCGGCCAAACTAGGTCCCCATACAGAGCCGCAGTTGCGGGAACGAAAATGAGAAGGCAACTCCCTCCCATTTCCTTTGCAAATGTCCGGCGCTAGCAAGAGCCAGACTGCTTGCACTAAACCAACCATTCTTCGACGACCTAAATGACATCTCACCTGGATCGAGGCACCGACTGTCTGACACACATCATCAACTAGGTCACACGAGACATGGTAACAAAAAAGTACATCTAATGAACCGCCACCTCTACCTAACTATTTCCTACGGTCCCCAGGACGACAATGGCACTCAGTCGGGTAACGAAGCGACGAGTTAGTGGTCTTGGAGAGCGCATGTCATTGTTTGTACCTTCGGAGACCTCACGTCTCCCAAGCCCCTGGGTTGTTACCACTCATCCACCGGAGTATCAACGGACATTAGAGAAGTTAGAGAGGAGAAAATACACTTGCGGTTCGTAGTTATGTGGATACACAGAGATATCTAGATCACATTCTTGTTGTACGGCTAAGGCAAGACTGCCTATATTTGCCTCCGAACGTAGACTTAAGGGGGTGAACTGAAGTGTTTACAGTGCGAAATTAAGTTGTAAACTTACGAGAAATGTCCCGACTGCATATGAGGACGACTGCGACTTAGGTGGCGAACGCACATCAACTTAGTGTGCGAAACTGAAGACAGCTGGCTGAAGCTCAAACTGATTTGAGACGTTTGTTGGTTGGGGACCAGGTCCCGCATGATTTTTCGTCGGGCACGTCACTCGCTATGTCATTTTCGTATTCGTCAATGAAACCTGCCTTCTTATGTGTGTTTGGCGCGACAGCTCATAGAGAGCCAAGGCCGAGGCTTCTCAAAACCATTCATGTTGTACGTGTTATATTTTTAGCACGAATGGAAGGAACCTACAGTTATATAGCCGACTCCGAAGGGAGAATTGAGAAAATTTGTCATGACAGTGAATGATGTCCTCTCACTTAACAAAATCCAATGCACCAAACAGATGACGTTTCCATTTTGAATTTCATCAAGAGACAGCAAGTGCCTTAATTTATTATTCCTGAAGTGGGGAAGCTCTTGACACAATCCTCATGATAATCCTTTAGCCAATACGGAACGATTTTAACTCGAACACCCAGCACCGTCCAAATCAATAAATGTAAATTTATTCAGCTGTGCAGCTGCCTCTCACACAGGTCCTCTCATCCAACAAACGACCACCGACGATTGGATAACGTTGTGTCTGCATAGCCTGATGTTACTGTGTGTGTTGTGACACAAAATACACATACACGACGACCGACGATTTGTAAATTTTTGGAGCAAAAGTCAGAGTCTGTGGCGCCAGCACGTGTCAAAACAACCAAGTGGCAACGAAACGTATGTGATTGGACCGATTCCAACTCAAAGAAGGCACAAAAGGGAATGAACAATAGGGGGAAACTACGGTGCCAAGAACTGTGAACAACCCTCCTGAACACACATAACACAGTATATGTCAGTTTTGTTGCTGTCAACAAGGGCATTAGGTCGTTAAAATGGTAGACCGTGCCGGCCTGCTGTGTCACGATTGGCAGCACGCATGTACTGGCTTGCCTCCACATTAATTATTCTACTTCCGACTATATAGCATCTATGTTCAACTGTTACGAGCGTGTTAGGCGTTCAAACATGGCTTATTTTCGGTCAAACTTTACTCGGTCGTTCGCTAGTTACATTCGCTCCATTGTCTGCTGCGAGGTCTGTAGTGACAAGGGTTATGTCATGGTAACTTCTGCTCTTTTAAAAAAATTAGCACTTCGGACATATCTTCGTTGAAAACTCTTACATTTCCACTTTTTTCTTTAATTTTGTTCACAATAAAATAAATATTTGGTTGCTTTGCTGAGATTCCAACTTGTATCAGCTAGCTTTGCAGAACAACGCACCAACCACTGAACGACAGCAAAACAATTCCAAATCAGTCAGTTCCAGTTCCACTGTAGCAACCAAAGTGTCTTATCGTTGTGAGAGAAGTCATCATGACAAAATTTTAGCTTTCGCCTATCAACCGTACAACTCTATCAGTAGTCCTCTACGAAGGGGAGCCGAAAACTTCGATCTGAATATTGGTCCCCAAGCTAGAATTTACTCCGTCTTTTGAGTTTCCCCCTTATATCATCCATTTCCCCTGCACCAGTCCAGCAGAACCACCTTTTGACAATCTTGGCGACCCTCCCAAACACACACAACATAACGTACAGTCCCGTATGTATAGACAGTGAGTAGAGGAGAAGGAGGGGATACGACGCCATCGATGTTCTAGCACATATAGAGCGGATAAACACCCAATAGTCTTCGAATCTAGCCCAGACAGACAGACGCAGTAGAAAAAGACCACGACTCATAGGTACGACAAATACGCGTAAATAGTATAGAATTCCAATTAATTTGGTGTGCGAAACTGAAATTCGAATTCGACGCATTCGCACGCATTGAGGTCCAAGTCTACCCTAGTGTATGCCAGTGTGTGTATTTGAGTGTTATAAACAAAAAACCCAACTTGTATTTGTATTCAAATCCAATCGCCGATTATTTCATTTCAGATTCAGCTTGCAGTTCAGTCGAAAGTCAGAGCTCCAACTCGTACAATGGAATCAATCAACGACATACAAGTCATGGAAGAAGAAGGTATAACTCAGATCAGTAAATACATCCAAAAGACACTTTAACCATATTTAACAGATGCACCATCCCCATCGCACCCATTCGAAGTTATCGAGATGATGACCTCAAACGAGATTTATGAGGAAACCAGCCGCAGAGACACCGAGTCGTTCACTTCGCAAGATCAGGAGTGCTGCAAACTGGCTGCGTACTTTGCAGTTGCATTCATTTTTCTCATATGCATTGGAACAATTTTGATTTGCACTTTGTTTGGATTCGCCGGTCAATTGAAACGTACAATGATGTTAAGATATAATAACCAAAATTAAATAATAAAGCTCGTACTCATGTGTACATTTTTTTGAGAGAAACTGTGTTTTTATGTTTTTATTAAACTCAACAGGAATGGAACCGACATATTCGATAACGAGGTCAAATGGCGGCGAAAACAAACATCCCAAACACCGACTATATCAAATATGTAGTAGAAAATGCATAACGAGATACATACATATTTGTATACACTACGTCCACGACCGCACCCATACACAAAAAATCCAGCACTCAAACTAAGCTGTTACAGATAGATAATTATTTTTGAATGCACGAGATGTATACAGAGTTGAAATTTAGAAAAAGTCACCAGTCACAGATGCCAGAGTCATCTATAGGTGAATTCAGCACCCCGCCTACAATAAGTGTTTCACTACTTTCCTACCCAAAAGTGCTATGGATCTCACTTCTAATAGTCCATATGTACAATGTACAGTGATGATCGGTTACAACGACTGACATATGTATTTGGTCTACATGATATTTAGAAAACTGTATCAGAACCTAATCAGAACAGAACTCGCACCGAGCACTTGCCACTGGCCAATTGGTTCACATCTATCAGATTCTGGTAGGACTTACCATGGTCTGCTCATGGGCCTACAACCATCCAATACCGGATAGAAGCGACTGGAGTCAACACAAAGTCCCCACAGAGATGACTTAGTAAAGAACATGCACCAATTCATCTGCACAATATGTACATATATTCGGACGGGAGCATTCCCGATGAATGGAACCTCAGCATTATTTGTCTGATCCTCAAGAAAGAAAACCCTCTAAACTGCGTCAACTAACGAGGTATACGTCTCCTTGACATCACTTACAGCATCTTATCTTCGTTCGTGTGGTTTTTAGGCCAGAAAAGCCCACCATCGATCAAATATGCACAGAACTTGGAAAAAACCCCGAAACTTCTAATCAATATACCTAATCATAGGAGGCACGGCGACATCGATTTTGGGTCACGTAGAGCGAATGGACGCCAATTCTCTCCCACCGATGATAGAGGAAAACCGCGACTCAAGTGGCGCGCTCCACACAACCACTTCTACCTACCTACCAAGTGGCACTCGCAAGTAAAAGAGGATCTCACTTCTCACCCAACTAAGCGTGCGATATTGAAGGCTGGAGGCGTTTATTTCTTAAGAATTAGGTCTTTCCAGGACTGTAAGTAAGATTTCTGCAAAGGAAGAGGAAAAATCAAAGTCCCCGCCCTTGCAAACTTGAGGCAAAACCATCTAAATTTGTTCAACAACCCCCCCAGCAAGGGACTAGACTTCAGCACTCATTACGAACTAATAACATTTTATAACCCGACACATAACTGTAACCTAGATCGTAATAGGCGGTATTCACTGTATCTCAATGGATACTCCCCACCATACCTCGTGTGTTTGAGAAATTCACCACAAAAGCTGACTTTATATGAAAAGCACGACACAACTTATCCTCAGAACGTCTTGATCAGTTCAGTGAGCCGAACCGTCAAAAGTGAAAGTGATTGACAAGAAAACAAAATAAAAATCTAATTGAAAATGGAAAACCCAAATAAAATGGACACCGAACGTTTCAACATTTACGATGAATTCGATGAGCTCTCGTTTCAGATACAAAGTGCTGTTGAGGGAGCTCGTCGCAATTGTGAACATCTTGATCGAATGCTGGCAGAGGATTTCTTCAGCAGGGCCATGCCATCGAAAAATAAGACAGCCGAACTAACTTCAATTGTTGAGGAAAAGTCAGATGGAAAGCCAGAGGTAAAGCCAGAGGAAAAGCCAGAGGTAAAGCCAGAGGAAAAGTCAGAGGGAATGCCAGAGAAACAGCCAAAATTAAACCCAGAGGAAAAGCAAGAAGACAAGCCAAAGGAAAAGCCAGAGGAAAAGCCAGGTGACAAGCAGTCAGACACGGTCATTTCATTGGAACATACTGGCCAAATGAATAACCTAACAACAGGTGGCACAATCATTCCACCATCAATGAACATCCAACAGATGGCAATGGCCGGAACATCGTCTTCAAATTTAAATCTACTTCAACCTGAAGATTTTTTCCATGGATTCATTTGCGGCTGTATCCTTATTTTGATGGGATATATGGTTTTGATCATATATGATGAATAAATATCTAAATTTAACTGTACTTCTTGAATGCCAATAAAAGTAGCAGCATAAGCAATTAATTTTGCCTCAACAAAAAGTGTGTGTTTATCTCGATTCTTTTTTTTTTTTTTGCTTTCAGTTTCAAGATATAGGTTGTGAAAAAAAGGTCTACTGTTTCTTCTAAGATATCAGTTTCTGTAATTTAAGAAACATGCGAACAAGTCCTTACGAATAGCACGTCCAATAATTGGCAGAGTCATCAATGCTTGTTTTGGAAGCAACACCGAAGCTCCTTTCTAGTCGTTGGCTACGCTGACGATCTTATGATCACGGTAACGAAACCCCCTCCTCCATTTTTTCTCTGACTGGTGTTTCCGGAGTTCTAGTACCATTTACTGGACGAAACTGAGCGTTTTATTTATCAGATGAAGTGTCCTAGATAAGAGAAACGAAACTGGAACTCAACGAAAACGACTTATGCCATGTGGGTATGTCGCCGAATGTCGGGCAAAACCATGATAGTTAGACTTACATATCTTCGCCTATGCTTCTGTAAGTTCTTAAGATTTCAATTACTTTAAAGGTAAGCATGTCTCAGCATCACTGCAGCTATGCGAACTTGCCCTATAACAGCCCTTAAAATACACATCTTTGTCAAAGATTGATGGCTACTCTCCCTGACTTTCCTGTGCTTGAAATGATCACCATGGTATTCGACTTTATGCCCGAAACGCTCTCTGCTTTGGCACAAAGTTCGTAAAGGTGCTTTTTTTCCTGACAGACACCTGAAGACATTAGAAACGATGTTGGGACAGCAGTTTACATGTGTCATTCCATCGGCTATTATGTCGATTTACCCCCCCCCCCCTTTGATTGGGAATTCAATCTCCAAGAATGTGTTGGGCTGATCATAACACACCACAGGAAGCATTGTTTATGGCGCAGATATAGGTACCATGGTCATCATTAAATCACACCAGACATACCTATACATTTTTGCGAATCTTCTCACGATGATTTGAACACAAAAAGTGTCAAGTGTTGAAATTTATGTTTATACTCGAATGTCCACTTGACTATGAAGCCTTGTTAACATAAACATTGTCCGGGATAGATAGCGTCATGTGAACATAAACATTTATGTCGATTTCCACCAAGTAAACGAAATCTGTTTACACAATATTTGGCACGAGAGTCCGTTGCCTAAATTAATTTTTTCCCACGAATCGATTGGACATTGAGAAGCTGTTTCCTGACAAATTTTGTGAAACATGAACTCGGGTCAGCTTACTTCCATGAATCATGGATTTTGTTTAGCCACAAACATTGAAATAAACAATCAAACGATCTGGATACACCATGTTCGTTAAAATAATAATCACAAGGCAGACACTGACAACAGATCTTGTCAACATTTTCATTCAAACATTCCTCATACGTTGCGTCTTTCACTTGACATTGAGTGACGCCTTTCCATGGGCGGTTCTAAATCTGTCAAGGCATTCTCATATGTTATACGAGCACGAAACCCATCAACTCACACAAGCCATATGCCTATACGGCATAGCATACATGCACTATGTATGCCGAATGTCGTATCGTACACGAAACCCAAAAGTATCTAAAGAACCAGTTTTAAGCTTGCATAGCCATCATAAGTATGGGTAACACAAAAATATTGTGAAAGAGAAAGAACAAGATAAGTAGTTGTTCTTCAAGTGTATTATGTGTGAACATGGTATCTGTGTGAACACAATCGGCATAATCTGTCATCCCAAGCCACACCCCTGGTGTATGTACAAGCACTCTGAAGACAAATGGTAGATGACGTCACACACGAGTAGGTAAGCGAAACAATATGGTGGCCAGTGAAAAGAAATGAAGGTTCAACAGAATATGAAGCTAAGGGCGGGATTTTCTATATGATCTGGTACTGATCAGCAAAGGGAAACAGTATACTGGACACGGTCGGGAAATTGCTGGAGAAGATACTGACTGAAGCAGTCCAAAAAGCAGGTGGCACATTCAAGAGACAGCATGGATTTAGAAAAGTCACGAGGAAGAAAAAAAAAACAGCCCTCGATGTACGAAATGCCCATTTAACTCAGCCTGGTGAAGAGATTTGCGTTCGAGAACACATTTAGGACACCAAAGATGCACAGAGAAAGCTTAACCTTTTAAATTATGAGACGGGTATGGAAGACAATGGCCTTTGCCTGGCGGCTGAGACGACAGAGACAGTCCTACTGGACCAGGACACAGATCCCGGTGGTTGTGGCGAGTTTCAAGTGACCCAGCGAAAATATAATGGAAATGACCCTTGACTCCAAACTCACACTATAAGATCTGGCCCGATACACTCAAGAGAAATACTAAAAACAGATGGCAGCTGTACAGAGACGTCGAACACTCCTCGTTGTCGCAGGAGTCACTCCCATCGAGCTGAAATAGAAGTGGAAACAGCAGTAGCAGATGCTAAGCAGCTCACCAAGCAACAGTGGCGAGAAGAATGGATCCCTTGAGAATTCGGGTGAGGCAAGGGCGTTGCAAGAGACGTTGCAGAATGAACATCACCCAGTTCCTAATCGAACATGGAAACTTCATAATATGGGAATAGTATAGGGAGGCAGTAGATGACCCAAACAAGCAGCACCAAGAACCAGATTACAATTAAAGACAGACAACACAATGATGATCTCAAGATCCTTTATCGAGTCAGTGCTGGAAGGGAACACTAACTTTACTTAGAAACCTGACATCCAACCAACAACAGACTTTCGAGGAAATTTCAAGCAGAAAGACTATGTGAAAAGCGATCCTGAAGTGGGTTCTCTTAAGTCGTAATTCTGTGACAAACCTTAGAATACTTCCAACACTTATTCAAATATCTACACATCCAATAACATCACAATGAAAATGTCTAGGTTTGCTCTGCTTCCGTCGTGGGGTGAACCTGATTCACTTTCTAATTATTTTCGAAGCCAGTTTTAATCAAAAGCTATGCTAGAAATTTGTTTTAAAGGAAGCACTACCAAAAAAAACCATCAGCTACCCCAATACAAAACCAACTCCCCCTTAGCTGTCACCTACTAGAACATCTTGATTTAATTTGTTGTGACACACACAAAGCAATTCATTTCAAATTTTATCTACGTTGGTACAAACTCTTATAAGGTTTCAATGGTACATGCCATGGTGGATGAAATTGAATCCTCTTTGTACAGACGTACAGATGATTTGCAAAACATATCAAAAGGAAACCCTTAAAATGACTGAAAGACTTAATTTAATTTGCAAAAAATAAAAATAAAAATAAAAACAGAAACGATACCAAATCCCCGTCTCCTTCTCCACAACCGACTTGCTGTTGGAAATTTGAAAAAAAAAAAGCGGAAGTGATACAAATTTGTTTACAACTTTTCTATGACCATCCACACAAAATTCCCGTCCCCCCTCTGCCCCAACGACAAGTTGAATGGAAATTTGAAATTTTTTATTTTTATTTTTTATTTTAAACAACTCTCACACAGGTATTCTGTTAACAATTCAAATTGTGATTAAATAAAATTAAATCCCCAAACCTGTTTAATAAACGTTATATGGAAAAATTTAATATGAATTCATACAGGGGATGCTATACGGTAAAAGAAAAACAAAAAAAAAAACACAAGATAAATTAAGAAAAATTGAAGAAAAAGAAAATGCATGTGAATTTTAATCCAATTCCATGACATCATGGTCGGGCAATTGAACCTGCGGTTCCGGCTCTGGTCCCGGCTCTTGCTCTTGGTCTAAATCTTGGTCTTGGTCTGGGTCTGGATCGGAATCTAGATCCGAGTCAACTTCACCCACCAAAGCGACTCCATTTTGTATAATAACTCTTTCTTGATCCAGAGCCGGCTGAAGAAGAGGACGGAAGCGTCTCTGCCAGTTATCACGCATTTCGTCCAATAAATCGTTTAAACGATGAAAAGCCGCATTGTTAGCATTGGGAACATTGTGTGCCGGTGCTGGCACAATATTGTTAATATCTATATTAGCCAATACCGGTTCCTCATCCGGCAACTCGGCCAATACAGGCAATAGTGGCTCCTCTTGATTTGCCACCATTTCTCCATCAAGATCTGGAAGTATTTGTTGAGCTGCTCGGACCTCCTCCGGTATATCGTCAATATGCTGCATGACGTAGTTCTCCATTATGCCGTTTTCTTGTGGTCCATCCATTTTATTATCAATTAATATGTTTTACGATTTAATATCGAAACTAAATCACTTTTGTAATTTTAAGAAGCTTTTGTAATTTTTTTTTTTTTAGAAACACTTGACTAGGATTATATACTTCGTCCTCGAGACAGGTAAGGATAAATGTGTGTGATTTGTATGAGTACCAAGGGGTGAATGTTGAATTTGGGGTACTGTACTTGAGAATTTAAATTTGAATTGCAAATTGAAACAGAAGTACAGCTGGTTATAAGTGAAAAAGAGACAACACCAGCAAAGGGAAGCCGTTTTCAGGCCAACTGGGAGTGGGTGGGAAATTTCGGAAAAAAAACTTACAGGGCTGTTGGTAGCAACATTTTTAATCTTAGGCTGGGGTGGCGTTGACGAGCTTGCTTTGATTTAAATCAAAATTTAGGCGTCAGCGTCATTTTTAAAGGTTGCTAAGCGACCCAATGAAATGCGAATTCAAAATCTTTGCGGTCACTACGAAATATTCCTTCTTGTTGTATCAAGTATGAGAACTTAAATCCAAGCGGCTGCTGTTTGTGTAACACAAGAAGGCGTAAATGGTTAGTATCGTTGGCGTCATTGTTTGAAATTTAAATCAGATGGCCTCCTTAGACGTCCTCTTTGCAAAGTGTTATGGTGAACTTAAATCCAAGAATAATTCACTGACAGAGTTCTATATTCCACAATTTGCTGCCTTATCCGTCTATGAGATGATAAACTATGAGATTTTCCTGAAAAAAAAAGGAAGACATGTCCACGTCTCATATGTAAGGTTTCGGCGATCCGGTAGTCCGAACTAAAAAACCATCTATAACAAAGGACTTTGGTTGTTGTCTCCAAACAGATAGGTATTTGGTAACAATAGAACCCTGCTATAAACTTCTCATCCACCATTAGGTGAATATTTTATAGTGACTCAACGAAATTATGCTCCGTCTAGGTATGTTAAACAAAAAATTCTACTCAGACAGGTAGGTAGGTAAAGACTGTGAAAACAAATTCTCGTTACAGCTTCTAAGTCCATACCCTACTTTCTGTGGTTCTCCCATAAGACTTTCAAGCCACACAACCCCCTACGTTAGCCACAATTACCGACACTCAACCGACTCCACACAGAAAATACAATTTCATTCCACCGAAGCATCGATGAGCGAAAAGATTTGGTTACCCTTTCCAATTGCATATAATGAAGCCGAAGGTGTACTAAAAACCCACAGTAAAGATGATTGCTGCGAACGAACCCCCTTCATCATATCCACGTTGGTTCAACAGTGGACAAGCCCCCATCTCCATCTTTAGTCCGTAGCTGTACCATTTTAGTTCTCCAATTACTATCTTCCTTTCCTCTGCCATGACATTAAAAAATCAACATTCATTCAAGTCACACATACAGCACTGTGTTCCAAAAAGCTCCTCCAACCTTCGCCGATACCATCGCAAACTGCGTAAAATCCACAATTAAGTTCAGATACAAAATACAACACCTAAAACTTAATTCACTTTCAAGAGAAATCTCTTTTTTTGATACATCCCCCTTTAGGGATTGCGTGGCTGTTTCTGTAGAAGGACTGGCGGGAGATTTTCCCCCGTCATACACCTTGTATTCGATTGCTTATGAAGGGAGTGGTGGTGTTTTTTTTTTCTCGTATTCATTAGGAAGGGTGGGCATCCAATACATGAACCGCTATAAATCGAATACAATTTATTTCAGCATTCAACACCGAAAACTTCAATCACTTCCAACATAAGTATTTCTTTTGACCCACCATCTCCAAGTAAATCTATGGCTGCTTTCGTAAAATCGTTGACCACTTATTTGCGTGACGCGTATTTCTTATGTTCGATTCCCTGTAAAGTGGCGTTGGTTTTTTTTTTTCTTTTCGTTTCTACATTGCTCCCATCAATAAAACAAAGAAAATATTCAAACACCAATAAACATACTCATGTAACTATTAAAGTACTGAAAAGAAAGATAGACCTTGAGCTAAACGAATTAAGCAACACCACCTTGGTCTGCCAGAGGTGGCATCACAATACGACGAAGAAAATGGCAATTGTTTGTACACAGACCACATTCGGTCGCTCCAGGGAATCCTCATCATTGAGAATGGGTTAAAACACGTTGCAGAAACTGGAACACGATGGAATGCAGGCCTTGCTTACTGGCACCTTATGCCCCACAAGTAGCGACAAAACCTAAAATCTTAGACCACCCCTTACTCAGCCATCAGACGAACAATTAAGGAGTTTGAGTTTATAGAAGCGATTATTGTTATCGAACCAACCAACAAACAGTATCTGAATCTTTTGCTACGACGTGTAGACGAGTTCCAGCCTGAACAGCGGCGTAAGATTTATTTTCTTCTGTACATTCTCCATGAAATCTTATAATGAAACCAACAACATGCAACACTTTCCATACATAGAACACCTATTTCTCATGCTAGCCTGTACCAAAAAATCACTACAAGACACAAAAAGCGGTTGTTCTACCTAATGGCGAAACAACAATAGTCTATGAAATATGGTTTCTTCCAGGAAATAGCCATCAAATTCGAGCCTATACTCCAACTTTCCCATTTTATTACCGCACATTACCGGAAATCATAATACGCGCACGTCTAACTATAAAACAAACAAAACGAGAGTCGCGTCTCTTAATAATAAGAACATACGCTTTTTTTTAAATATATTTTATTAGTTAAGCATCAACAAGAGTTGTGAAAGGTGAATAAACTATGATTTAGGCACCCTTGGCCGATTCGTTGTCCAACCTCTTCACACGATGCACACCAACACAATTTCTAAATAATGCCACCTCTTCAGCACACTTGAGTGCCTCACCAGGGTAAGCACGATAGCAAGCAATCAGCTGAGCCTTCAAGTCCTGACACGGTGGTAATTGATGAGCTGGCGAAGCGTTCTTAAAACGCTTTCGGACATCTTCAACAGCTGCCGAATACTCTTGCTCCATGACAGCGTTTGTCTTGTTTAAGCTCTGTTCTAGCTGAGCCATGCGATTCCTCCACATTTGATCGTTTTGCTGGAGTTCAATTTCTTTTTGACGACGTATTTCAATGGCTGTTATAGTTGGCTCACCAGCATAGCGTGGAATTGGTGAAGAAATTTGTGGTGGCGTCGGAGTAGGGTTCGAGTAGTATGTCTTTGGAAGTTCGGATGGTTGTTTTACCGATGGTGGCGGTGGTGATGGAACGCGTTTCGGCTCAATTACGGGTACAGCACGAGTTTCTGGTTTGACTGCTTCTTGTTGTTGTTTTTTCGCTGCATTCGCTGTTTTAAAATAGCAAATAAATTTGAAACACTAAACATTAAAGTTTTTTTATTTAGTCGTTGTGAGTATGAGTTAGTTTTCCAATGCACAGTGGATGATTAAATTGCGACACTACACACTACATTGCGATTACACGAAATTCGTGAGAAAAAAATTTGTTAAAAAAAATTAGCACAAACCACGCAATACAGACTTTGCACGGAGGATAAAATTTGAATGCCTGCGGTAGCATAACTATCACAAAAAAAATTGTTTAAAGCATAAAATCAACTAAACCTTGCGGTCACATGAGAATTGTCCCATCACCGGTCTGGATTTCGCAGCTATATATTATGTACATGCATAAGAAAAGATTTCCCCAAGCAAAGTTATATGAAAACTCAAATTTGTTTCAAAATACAATTAATAAACATGCATATTATTTTTCCTTTAAATAAAAGAATTTAATTTCAGAAAATTTTTTAACTTCTGCTAATTGGCGTATCGGCAAAAAAAAAAGGATATCAATGCGTTAAGTGTCTTTGGAGTTGTTAGTTACTTAATAATTTTAGGAAATGTAATTATACTTTTAAAAGTAGATTGCATATTTAATAACAAATGAAACAAATTGTTGCATAACATGATGAATATTTTGATACAAAAATGTAGCGATGAAAATTTGATAAAATAGGAATAGCTTACCCTTACTAATTCCCAATTTCAGACGTTGAACAACTTCATCGGAAACGTCGATAACACCTGAAGGAGTTGGATTATCCATAGTTACACTTCGTGTATCCGCAGATTGGTTTGCACCCATTTATTCACTTTAATTTGCAATTAAAAATCGCACTAGTCAATCATCAACCGAAATAAAATGTAATTTTTTCACTGACAAACCGGGCGCATTTATTTTTACAGTATTCGGTGTCAAATTATGACAGCAAAACCATATGATATTTGCTTAGCAGCTTAGAACCGTTGAAGTTTTCCGGCAGTACTTCTTTTTTTATTTATTAGAAACATAAAACACGTATAAAATAAAGTATTAAAATTAAAAATAAATTTCTCGAATTTTTTTTCTGACAAGTGAAATGAAATTGTTCGAACAAGTTTTTAATACTGTTCGATTAAACATTCAGCGATTTCCAATGACACGCACATGCGCACTAACTTATTTAAGACACACACCAAAGGTGTTTGGCTATGATATGAGTTCGTTTTCTGGCTGACAAGTACAGTCGCGTATGAGAATAATTGAAATAAATTGAAAAAAAAAAAAAAAAAAACTGCGTCTTATTTTTTTCAAAACAAGCATTCGGTCTTTTAAAGATAATTCACTTTCCAACGCAAGTTTTGCTTTCCTTTAACAATTCAGCAATTTTTGTTGAATCTAACTTCGGACGTAGTTTTTTTTTTGCTTTAAATAATCGCAGAATGTGCTATCGATTAGTTCCGGAAGTCCTTCTTTATATAGCGACAGCGCTGATTCCAGTGCTGTTTGTTTAAAACGTTAAGTTAACTATTTGCTTTTTGACGTAAAAACTTTTAAAAGTGGAGACGAAACGGCAAGAAAATCACCGCACGTTAATGGCGTCAGTAAATCTGCCACTCAGATGTAATACATAGTTTTACGATCGCTGTGCACTTTCACTATTGATGTTTATATACTTTTAGGTGCTCATAAGCTGTCAATTTGTTTTGTTCTTACCTTGTTTCCCGATACCAACGAAATTTAAATTATCTCTTGGCGAACATTACAGACGTCTTCACGCCACCTGTACTTACACTTAACACATACACCTTTTTGACAAGTGTCCTTTCTTCTTTCGACTTGGCGATGCCAAAAGGATGACATCTATAAAGAAAAAAAACTTTGCATGTTTTCATCTTTTGTTTAAATATACTTTTTTTGTTTTATTATATACCTTCTCTCATGTTTATATATAAAAATGCATTCATACATACATGTACATATGTATATATGTATCCGTTTGTTTTCCTTTTGAAAAAGGTAATGATGTCGGAGTTCATTTAAATTATATATTGTTTAAAATGTGTTTAGGTTACTTAATTTCTTTTTTATATATATAAATATATATATATATATATATTTTGTCGTTTACATAAACATAAATTAAACTGTATACATATTATTGTTTTTCTTTTTTACTTTTCAAAAAAATGTGTTTTTATTCACTTAATTTTTGATTTATCTTTTTAATTTTTCTGGTTTTCGTTTTGTAAATATATAACTATATATTTATTTATTTCTTAACTAGGCAAATATATATATAGAATTATGTTATTCGAAATCGAAAAAATATTATATAAATTATTTGTTTTAATAATAATATAATTATATTTAATGTAATTAGAAGCATATTTATTTAGTTTTTGTTTTTTTTTTTTTTGTTCGTCCTTATTATCTATTTATTTAACCACTAAGTTCTATTAATTAGATTTATTTTTATTTTCATTTAGTGATGGTTTTTGTTTTTTTTTTTTATTCGAAAATGGAACGATCAGAAAATGTATCTAAAACCTAAACACTGGCAGTTTGTTTTTATGTGTCTCTATGTTGGTTTTTGTGTTTGTTTTTTCTGTTATGCAGAAATATTATAAAAAAAAAAAAACAAATTGAATTGAAATAAGAAACAAAATAAACTGTTGTCAGAATAATGTCATTTTTTTCAAAAGCAACTATTTAATAGTAAGCGAATTGTTCCATGTGATAAACCACAGGTTGCACTAGTATTTATAACCTATTCGAATGTCTTGTTTTAACTATTGAATACATCAGATCACGACGAGATTACTTGTTATATTAGTTTTCTATTCGATAAATGTTAAAAGTACCCCTTCGATCATACATTGGCCTTCGGCTAGATGGGAAACAGTTGACACCGTCAAGTGTCGAACTGGTGACGAGGCCTCAAAGAAACTAAATAGAATAATGGCCTCAAACCAGCCAATAAAATCAACACTCTGCTCAATGAGAAGATAAAACTGACTGCAGCCGCTTATAATAATTTCGAGCGTCTAGCTGTTCAAGAGCTTATAGGGAATTATAACAATACTGAGTATGTGCTCAGTAGGTTTGACATGTACACTACATATTTAAGTAAACTATCATTCAAAAACATATTTCACTTTGTAAAAAAAAAAAAAAAACCTATACCTAATGACAGACTGATTTTTCAAAGAAAAAATCGCAAAAGAAAACGAAAATAAATGTATAAAATAATATTCTTATATAACATTGGTACACCTATTTGTTTACCATATACATATGGTACTTAGAATATCGTATCATCTTTTCTGGATTATTTATCTTTCTTTTAACCTGCCATTTAAATTAAATATTATTCGTTTCCTTATTAAATACTACTTAATCTACCACGGATTAATTAAAAGTTTTTCTTTTTAAGTATTTTCTGTTTGTCTAACACAAATATAAAACATATATATATATGTATATACACATATATAGATTTTAAACCAGTCTAAAAATGTTCATTATCGTTCAAAATGCGTTTTGTTTTTTCTGTTCTTGTGTACTTAGCTTATATATATATATATATGTATGTATGTACATTGTTCTCTTTTATTGTTAATAAAAATTGTTATTTCCTTCTTTTAAGCATGTGGGACGAATACAATAGGCGATATTTCTCTTTCAAATAAAAGTGAAGAAAAACAGAAAATAAATTGTATAAAACTTTCTTTTTCGAGGAAGATTTCAAGATAACATTGGAAGGTTTCTAAGGCAAAAATGTTTTTTTTTTTCCACACTTCTACCTATCAGTTCTTCTTCTCTTGAAAACTAAATTTCTTCATTTAATATAAAATATTTCTCGTGAATATTGCAATAATTGTGTTATGAGAGGTTATTCTTATAAAAAAAAAAGAAAAGATGAAAAATATTATGGGTGGCAATAAGTAGTTTGTAAAAAAAAAATAAAAAAATTAGTTCGTTTACAAAAATATCACAATTCAATAAAATACAATGTAAAATGTGTAAAAAATAGGATACATATAACAATTTGTTTTTTTTTTTTTTTTTTATAAAAAAAATAGTAAAAAATACCTTCAATGTTGTATTCGATACTGTTTTCTATTTATCCATTTGTGTTTTCTGTGAGTATTTATGGTTTAAATGAAACGTAATGTAGTGGAAAATATATATCTTAAAGTTTTATGTTTATGTAATATAAAAATGTTTATCTTTAAAACGAGAAGGATGAATCTACGGAACGGTTATTTTCATTAGAATTTTAAAACTAAACGTTTAAAATCGGCAGAAGTTTTTAATTGATCCTTTATGGCAACGGCAACTGCAGCGTTAGACGATGTGTTGAAATTATTATTGGTAGCTGCCATTAGTGGCGTTATTTCAATGATGCTGCTGTTTTTATCGTAAACGAGATTTAAATCTATTTTATCACCTGTTGGAATGAAATTTTTAAAAAGTTCAATTTTTGTGTTCATTCCACGTTGTTTTAATGCTGTTAGCAATCTATAAACAATAGAGGATGTCGGGAATCACAGTGAAAGGTCAAGCTTAACCTTAAAAAGTTTTCAAAGAACAAGCAAGGGAGGAATATCAAACAGGACAAGCTAAAATTACTTAATAAAAGCTCATGTGTTATATAGAGCACCTTAAACAAATGAAATAAATCAAGTTTTCATGTAACATATCTTCTCACCCGAATCATAAGTTTGATGTCAGCAGGCTGATGTCTCTTCCCCATCTAATGTGCATGCGACATTTTCTAATTTATGGGCTAAGTGCATTTTTTTACAATTCACATCGACTTCCAGCGTATGCATAATCTATTCGAAAGAAAAAAATATTCTTTTTGAGCAACTGCATTAACTTATCGAGTTCAAACTATAATTACTTGATCCCTGTACTTTGTGACGTATATATAGAGTTCCTTCAACGCTGCTATCGTGTCAAACTCTTCACTTTGCTGCACTGATAACTGTTGCATGGCTGTGTTCATTTCTTGATCACTTATTTGTGGCAATCTGGCAACTTCGCGGTAGAATTGCTTAACCATTTTACGGTATTGTGGAATGTCCTATAAAATATAAATTTTATCATATACATGTTTATAAAATAATATTGGTTTAGCTCACCTTTGCGAATAAAAGCTTATTCGAGGGCGAATCTTTACCCAAACGATGCTCTGTGGTCGAGCACGCATCAATGAATGTATGCGCGATTACACTAAGGCAGGAATCGACTGTTGTCGTTTTATTTACATCGAATATGAAATCAGGATTCTTTATGAAATTCACCCAAAACCGCAGTGGCAAACTATTGGATTTCCATGCATGCACAATTTCTTGATCACTAATGTCATGGCGACGTGCGGCTTCATCCAGCAGATCAAAGAGCCACTTAACTGCTGGCGGCAGTTCTTCATTGACTGTCAGAATAGTGGCAAAGAAATCATCAACAAATTTTTGTATTGTACCCTTAGTGGCAAGCAGACGAGTAAGGTACACCTCTGGTATGGTTTTATGGGCACGTTCGTTGGCTCCTGGCCCACTTGCGCTACTTCCACCACCGCCCGAAATCGCAGAATTTTTCATGTTCATGTAATGATCTGGCACCACAGGTTTGACCAGATGATAAACACGTGGCTGGTGTAAGCCTGATTCCAAGTCGCTATTTATGATTATATGTGACTGGGAATTGTTTATATAATAAACTGAAAGAAAAAGAAAAGAAAAAAACCTATGCTTCGAGAGATACTTAAGTGGAAATTTGCTAGGGTTCTTACAATTATGGTAAGGCGGTTGCTGTTTGCTGTAATTGATGTTGTAACTGTCATTTTGACGTGCTATCAGTGACATTACTGCCGACTCTTTAACACCATAATGAGCTAATGTATTAAGTCGCTTCCAACCAACTATTGTCTTCGTCGTGAGATCCTCATCTTGAAGGGTCAAGTGACCGCCACGACCATGACGCCACTCCAAATCGACTTCATGCACTGATGGACGCATAGAGAATGGAGTGTTTTTAAAGAGTGCATCCAAAATTTTTGATTTCACTTGCGAGATTGTGTCCCAATCGAGTACCTTACACTGGACTTTCTCATCAAGATCATCTTGGACAATGTGCAACATTACTACCGAATGATCGATTTGCTCATGCAACAAGTGTTCTTCGGACAACGAGTAACGAGCCGCATGAGTGACTGCATCCACTAAACCCTTTTCAATTTGATGTTTAATGGCTTTGAACAAGAGGAATAGGCTCGATCCTGCGTATTCTTTCAAATAATCGTACATACATATCGCCATATAGTTTGTGAGCATTTTCTCAACAACACTCTCTGTACGACGGAGCATCAATTGCGGATGCTTGCTCATCACAGACTTATCAATAAGGCGGAGCAAAAGGCATTTTAAAATCTCAGTTGCGTATTCCATTTTATTCATCAGAACAATCATCAGTAATGACGCGACATTTACTCTAAAAAAAAAACAAAGAGAAGACGACGAATATAGACAAAGAATCATATATAGGAGTTCTGCACTTACTTATCACGAATGTTGAAGGACTTTTGAGCCTCCAAGGTTTCAATGAACGCCAAAACAAAATACTTATTACTAATCAGTTGTTCAAACTGTAACATCGCCGTGTCATAGTTTGTGTGAGGTGTGTTCATTCGTAACTGTGAACGAAAATATTTTAAAGACGCATTTCATTACAAGCATTTACTTTTGGTACAAACCTTAGGTGAATTCAGTACAGGATGATCAGACACGCCGGGGAAAAATACTTTCATTATATAATTGACATGATCCAGGGTAGGAATACCCGTACTTTCCAAGTCCGCTGTAAGGTCAGTCATATCAGTTTGAAGTTCAGCAAATGCCTGCTTACACTCCAAGCGAACGTTACTCTCCAATGTTATCATTTGAATCTGAATTCGTTTATACTCCCGCTCAGCCTGAGTGCTTTTTCGACGATAAATTATAATCACAACGAAAAATACGAGGACTATGATGATCGCAAAGGCGATTCCAAACATGGCATGCGAGAAAGAATACGGCTTCAGTAAATCATACTTTAAATAACCTATTGGGAAGCGGAGGTTGCGGCCAACCTTTACCACAACCAGGGGAAGATCGGTGTTTGTTTCGATGCCATTTTCATCTGTGGCTGCGGGTTGCTGTTCTGGAGGTATGCATACAAGTTGTGTCAGTGCCAAGCTTGTTATGTTACACTGGGCAGTTCCGATGGTTACATTCACATCATATTCATCAGATGCGATATTTAGCAGTTCGCCCTCGATCACAAGAGTGTCGCCCTTATACAACTTTTTACCATCGGGAAAAGAGAAATAATTGGGATCGCCGACATAAACGATTGTGCTGCGTATGTTTTGGAAGTATTTGCTAAGATCCCGAACCCTCTGAACATTGTCCATAATGAAACCAACTTGCAAACTAAGTTGGGTTTCATGAATTTTCAAAGCCGCCATGTCACTAGTGCCACCTCCATTGTAGCTACTGGTCGTAAGGTACGAATTATCTTGAAGATTGCGACGGCGCCTTAAATTCTCGTAATTATGATACGAGTGACCTTGATACGATGAATGCCCTTGAATCTTCTCTATGGAGAGTTTATAGGCATTAAACTTCGCGCTTACCGATGGCGAGGGACATTCCATTTGATTGGGATTGATAACAGTGCAGGCGGTCTTATTAACTCGTCCGTCATCGAAGAACACCTCAAGTTCTGGTCGTTGAATGGAATGAAGATTCGTTCCATGTACAGTCAACATCCGACCACCACTTGCAAAGCTCCTCAGTGGTTTGATTTGCATGATTCCAGGATCTTGAGTGTAATTATAGATAGAACACTGTCCGTTCGGGCGGTATGCAAAGTTCCCCCTTTGATCGTATGTGCTGCATCTCTCATACGTGCGATTTGCGCCATCCACCACCAACTTCAACCGACGGATTGGCTCTGGCTGAGTAGCTTCCGATGTTATGCAAGTAAGGCGATTACTCGATGCTTGGGTGACGTTTATGTGACACTCATAATTGTCAAGGAATGCTCGAATATGCGATCCAATATTCAAATACCTTCCAATCAATGTTACATGTGTACCACCACTTCGAGGACCCATAGTCGGATGTAGTCCCTCCAACTGAATGTCCTTAAATTGAAATTGAACATTCGATTCAGCATACCCAGCTTCGTTGGCGACTTTAACAGGAGCTATAAGCTCATGACCAACTGCACCCGTTCGACACTCTATCTTAACCGATATTTCATAATTGACCAATTCACATGGCACGTTTCCTATGCTAACTTTTCCCCGAACGTCTTCTTCCCGTATTCCAAGATTACTTCCCTCGATCGTCACTAAAGTTCCACCCTCTATTGGTCCACTCATAGGCCTTATAATATCTATTCGAGGTCGAGGGCACTCGTTTGTTCGTTCGATGTTACATGTCTCATTGTACACACATGAATCGCCACACCATGCACATTGGTACTTGGCGTCGCGAGTGACACATAAACTGCAATCGGCGTGTTCGCGATGGGATCCCAGGACATCACATTTATACAGAATTACAGTGGCAGTGTCAATGTAATGTTGTCGGTTCCATGTAATGTCCACCTTGGCTTCGTATTCATGAGCGTTGGTTTCATAAAAATACTATTGAAACATTCTTTAAAAATAAGTCCTGTAAATGGGACAAACAGTGTTTGACTTACCGGGGTCTTCTCACAAACAATTATTTTATTTGCCTCAATTCTCGCAGGAAGAAGCATGTGTGCCTCCTCAATGTGCACAGTACAAAGAAAGCCGGAGTGAGCACTTTTCGGTTTCGGTAGATTCTCAATTTCCAAACGGATTTCCTTAGGCACACGAACTGGCAGCAGGGTGGGATTCCGTTGACGTTTAAGATGTGGACAGACCTATATAAAAATTTACGAGCAACTGGCAAAACAATCCCCAAGCAAAACTTACCTCAACAGTGCTTATAACGTTCTCCATGTTCCTACATTGTTCAGTTCGGTGTACACATTTGTTGTCAAATATACACCAGTTGCAACCCCATTGACTCTTAACACACTTCTGACAAGTGTTGTGCCTCGAACAATTGAAGAAAGCAAACGAACGGGACACAAAATCCTTATTGGTTTCAGAACTTCTTACTGAGAGTGGAACTAAGACATGATCTTCGTTTGGTTCTATGATAGGTCGCTGGTTAATGGGTGGTGTCATACATGCTAAACCATTTTCTAGAACTTCCGCATCAATTGGAGTCGAATTACCAAATACGCATCGATATTTCGCATTCAGGGGCTCAGGTAGAGTTCTTATAATCAATTGAACATGACTTAACTCTGTTACGGGGATTTTGTCAGGCACAATCGACTCAAAGTCAATACATTGTTGTCCACTTCCCAGTGATAGCCAACGAGCAGCACTGGTATCTTTTTGACAGGCACTTCGAACTGTACAACGTTTTTCTAGTGAACACCATCCACAGAACGGATCTCGAGACTCCAGACAAGATGAACAATTGGTGTACACTGAACAGTGTTCCACCCGAAGCTTGGAAATCTTTATTGTGGAAAAAAAAACCGGAAATAGAATCAGGCAGCATACGAAGGATTTAAGTGCAAACCTTTTTCTTCGAAAGCACATAGAGGAAATCTTTCTTTGGTGACATCATGGTGTCCTGCAAAATTCGATTGCCTGGATCAACAAGAACTTCTTCATATTCACCTGGCTGCTGACCAGAGATTAGAACTTTCTTAACCGAACCCGTCTCGGTTCCAAGGAATGCCAATGAATGAGGGCCCGTTGTAGTAGCTGTTACCGAGGTTATCGAAACATTGTCGAAATGGAATAAAGCATGTGCCGTGATTGGTGAGACCCCACTAATTTTTAAACCAACCGTGCAGAAACTATAAATGTTACCTAAAGACTGTGGGAAGGCAAATCAGTAAATCGACGATTTATAAATTGAAATAATCAATTTAAGACTAAGCCCTAGACAACACTTTCACACTTTTATTCACACATTTCAGACAACAAAAACGAAATGTAGGGCTTCATCAGATAATTCTTACTTACCCCAACCATAGGACACCGTCCATCGTTGATTGTTCCCGATATATAGCCTAAATTTCGATCTTTTATCGTTCCATTAAAACACATGTGAATATTTTCAATAAACACTTCCTCAATCTCCTTCAAACTATAAATACACATAGCCGATTTCGATTCTGGTTGATTGGTGATCTCCTTTGACGGTGAGAATACTGTCACCAGCACGTGGTCATCCCTCTTAATACCCAATTGCTGAGCCAACTTTTGTCCTGCCTGAGTAATCTTTGCATCTCTCAATATGTTATAGTCATTATTATCATCTGTCGCTTGACATTGTATGGTTATCTCCGTGTAACTGTCATAATTCGAGTCGGTTATACAAATCCGTGCCAACCGTGTCACATAACCTGCCTCTTCTGCCAAATGGGATTTCTTCTGCACCAGTGCAAAGTATGCGTATTCCGACGAATTGAATCCGTACACATAGTCGACAAGGAAATGATCCCGATACTTCACATCGATGTTTATAATCGACTGCTGAATAGAAAACTCGGCGTAGTTCAAATCTTCAAGCTTGCGAGAACTTATTGCAGGAACATCATGCCGATAGTCACCGACATTTGTGAAAGTCGTCCCAACATACAGAATATCCTCCTTCTTCCATGATTGGTACTGCGAAGGACCAATAAATGCATATGTTGACGAGGTTTCATCATTTGCTGCCAGTGGAATCGCAATAAACTGCGGTGATTGTGGGAATTTCGACAAGTTATAGATCTCGCAAGCTCCCTGCCTTATACTTCCGCATGCTATCAAAATATCATCCACATAATTCACAATCAGAATCTTATTGTGATTATTCATTTGTGTAGTTTCCAGTTCATCAGGACAGCCACCCGCATGGCACTGTGGACTATCGTGCTTGGGGCCAGTCACAGCTTGTGTAAGTACCCTCAAATTCTCATTCAATTGCAAGATTTTATTAGTAGCTCCAGCATAGAATACATTCCTCTTCCTGTCGTATGATAAATGTGTAAAATAATTCGTGTAGTAAACTGAGGATGACGTTGATGTGCCATTGGCCAACGTTGCCGCTGTAGAGGTCGGTGAATTTCCTAATCCTCCTGCGGCCGACAGTGGTGATGTCGGAAGGCAAAATTGAGCGACAATGTCACTTTGAACATGGGTATCATTTATACAGGACAGAGATCCGCTTGTTTTACTAAGACTATTACTTAAGCTATTGGTAGACTTTTGCGCACTTCTTATACTGATTGGTGATGTAATCAGTAAAATACAGGCCATCACATGCAATTGCAAGAGCTTTCTAAGGACGGTTCTTGACATGTTTCTTTTGTTTTATAATTTTCCTTCAGCGGTATTTTGACTCCGAGGCAGTAAAACTATTTTTTATAGTTTAGTTGGTCACCTTAGATCTTCTTAAGTGTGCCATTTGTTATAGTCTTGGCAGTTTTAATAAAAAATAATAATATATTGCCGGTTGATAATGATTTATAACTTAGCTTACCGCTACCCAGGATTTTGGGAAATAGATTTTGCACGATGAGTTCTTGCTTCGCAAACAATAGATCTAAAAACAAAAGAAAAAGGTCTTTAAAACACTTTTAATCGCACACTTTAATTGCGCCAGAAATTTCTGAGGTAAATCACTCAAATACGACCCCTCAAAGGAAAACTGGCTCTTGAGGGAGTAATTATTATTCAGACATATATCTTAATCTTTTATGCTTTCCTTACAACTTAAGTGATCTCGAGATTGTAAGCCTCACGTAGGCTGGCAAAGAAGTTCCTTTAATTATGTTCCGAACGACAGGCATGGGGTGGTGCACTTATATCGTACTCAAACAGTTAATGCGCAGGTGGGTTTCCAACCAGTATGCAGAAGTGATCACTGGGGAGACAATAACTTCAATAAACCATTTTGCTTTGCATATCCATTCTTATTGGATAAGATGGTTGTAAAGGACGAGGTAAAAGGGATGTAGGTAGATTATCATGTAAAAGAAAATCTTAATTTAGAGGTTAGGACGGCATGCGGGAGCTAAAATGAATTCATTTTCCGGGGATAAGGACGAAACTACCGATTTTATGATGTAATAGCAAGATTCAATACATTTTCTACGCAAAGGTCTCGCTGAATTTTTCCTTATGCAAGTTAAAAATAATTGGGAACACATTAAAGATATGGCTACCGTGGTACCTAGGGGTTTGAAAGATGCCTTCGAATTTGCCTACGTCTGAAAAACGCGTTTATATAAGCGTAGGTTCATACCTTTGTATCTATCTAGACCTTCCTGATCTGCTCCTTCGAAAAATAAACTCATTTTGGCTCTATATCATAAACAAATCGGCCCAGATTTTCGCCGCCATCGCGTCTATATATGGCTACTGTATAGTACATTTTTCTTTAAAATTTACTTCGATTTGAACGTTTTTTTTCTTCTTTCTTTTATTTAGAAGCCCTAAAAGCTGGAGAAAATGAAAATATGAAAGGACTTTCATGCTCCTGGACACCGGTGCACCATGTTTTAAGTTGCTGTCGATCGACATTATAAAAAGAAGTAATATATCTATGATCAATTTCAACAACCTACGCAGGATAGGCAAACAAAAACTATTAAAAACTAAAAAAGACTAGAGAATATGCGCCAATTTCAAACAACTGTACAGTCATAGAGGGTTTATTCAATATTGGAGACAATTTGCGCAATAATGCCAGTCATTAGAAGATCACTGAGATTCTTGCCTTTGTACTCGTAGTTCACGCTGGCCAATTAGAGTTTAGCCAGTTTAGAAATTAGCACCGAACACTTTGTTTTAAAATTCTTTCACTGAATATTGTTTTCAACTGTACACTCGTCCAAGAACATCCATGGCAAATTCTATTAAGTATTTACACACGCGTTTGTGTGGAAGTAAAATGTTTATCACTTAATAGTAACCAATTTTGTTAAAGTGTTAATTGTTAAATTAGAATGTTTATTAAAAATTAGCACGAGTAATTTGAGTTGAGTGCACCGTTCAGCACAAAGTCCAAACTTAGAATATTAACTTCTTCGCCAATTAATATTCTTGTCGAAAGGCGCATAATATGCAAGAATTCACGGAAACGATACCAACAAAAAAAAACTTGCAAGCACAATGAATGAAAGAAACGAAATGCTTTGGAAATAACCCTTCTTCAATGAACTCTATTGGTAGTATTAAATTACATGTTAAATAAACCGACCGCTGTCGTAGTCATCTCCCCTTACATTTTAGTCTGTTTATAATAACGTGAATCATTGGCTACAGTAAATAGAAGTCTCTAATGACATACCTATCAGCTACTATGCAATTTTTGCTAAAGTCAGCTTTGGAATTTACTACACAATTACTACCTGATAACTGTTGGAACCACCACGAAGCCAAAAAAGTGGGAAACTTTGTGCAACAGATAGGTTAAATAATTATTTCGACTAGTTCTCAATTAACCACAAGAAAATGAAAATTGTTAGGGTGAGATTAGAACTGGAAGAACAATGGACGGAATTCAAGTGCACCCACGAAACAGTGCCTTTTGCAAACGGTAGCAAAAATATAGTTTGTCAGGGTTTAGTAGAGCACAGGAGAGGTATCACCTAATCAGATTAGAGCTATAGTTAGGGCTATTAACAAGGGTGCGAAATGTCAAGTACTATGTATGTATGTCGACAAAGAAATTTTATATAGAAAGCCGGTTCGGGACGACATGGGTAAACTTTTCATGACTGTACTACTGTGCTGTATGAAAACTTTACTCTTAAGATATTTTATTACTTGTTCTTGTCGTACAGAGGTCATAGTAATTGTATTGATTTCAATGATGTTGTAGTTTAAAGCTTATATGCGACTACGCCTAACAATCCCATTCAATTGTTGGCAAAGGTGATGTTAAGTTAGTCACAAGGAATCTATGAACGTAGAATTGGTTAAGCTTTGTGCATTTTCATGAAGGGAGCAATGTTATGCGGATTTTGGCTGCAGTGGAAATCAACTAAGACTTAAATTATGACGATTTTCTTCGGTTTTAAGCCTCAAACAAAATATCTCGCTAAACATCAAAACATCTCGACCGAGGAGACACAAAAAGCCAACAATATACGAGAGTACATGGAAGCCTTTGGTCGACAGTAATGTGATCAAGGAAGAATGTGTCTCAAGGAAATACCTACTTTTCAATGGTGGGCAGTCTGCTTACTGAATTTATTTGTTGAAATTGATCCTAGTTGGCCGCAAGGAAGTAAACGATTCTTACTCGGAGCTCCGCATAAAACATGTTGAAAAACTGCACAAAAAAAAGGACCTCGATGGAGGGTGAAGAACAGACAGGTTTTCGACTAGAAAAGTAGAAGCCAAATGAGGAAACAAGTTGTGTGAACTAAACCCTACCCAAAAAAAGAACAGTCATCAGAGAAAAATATATTTAACCATTTAGGTATATGTTTAACAAAATAAATACAAAAAAAATCTTTAGGATATATGAAAAGAAAAAAGAATTCAAATTGGGCGACACAACCCCACAAGGAAGGCATACAAAAAATAGGGGAGAGAAGCATTTTACAAGAAAAACTCAAGTACTTAGGCAAAAAGTATTCTCAAAAAGGTCATTAACATACTACGGTGGTCACAGTAAAATTCTACACAGGATTTTTCAAACATTATTTTCTTGGAATGGGGGCGAGGTGGATTTGGATTTACACATGCATTAACTACTCCCTTTTAAAGCTTAGGCTACCGCGTTTTCTGGTACAAATTTTGTATAAAATTTGTATTAAAATAAAAATAAAAAAAAACATTTTCTATTTAACATACATTTTCAATCTCAAAGTGTGGTCGCTCCAAACTCAATCAACCCAACAAACGGAGTAACAAAATGCAGTCTCTTCTTTTAATCCAGCAGTCATACCAGAACTTTTTAATAAAAAAAAAAACTATCACAAAAAATCCTTTTTTTCTTTAATTTAATTTTTTTCTTTTTTGCGAAACAGTCGTCTTTTCACACAACTTTCACGTTAGTAATCCTTCCATGCCCGACTTCTCGAATAACACTTCACAGTTTCTTCGTTTTTTTTTTCAAACGCTCCTCACTCACTGGACTGCACTTATTTTTATTTATTTCATTCAGAAATTTGAATAAAAAACAAAAATTAAAATAAATTATAAGAAAAACAACTCCGAAATTGTTAAATCAAAAACTCGATAGGTCACTAAATATATTTGAGAGAAAAAGAGCTCGAAGACCGAAAAAAAAACAAACACAGAAAAACAAAAGAAAAGTTGTTTTCATTTGTTCTCTTGCTCTAGCACTTGGCTCGTGTTGTCGATTTTGTTTCACATTTGTTTAGTTTTTTTCTTCTCAATTCTTGTATTTACTGCACAAGTGTAGAGATCTCATACACACACACAATATATATGAACAATATGAATTACAACTTGCGCTCCACTTGGTATTTGAACTGAGATATTAGATTTCATGGGGAATTTTCGTTTTGCGATCAATGGTTGCGTATAACTTTTCACCAGCAATTTATAGTTCACAAATAGATTGATTTGATTGTGCAAATGAAATTAAATTACGTTAATTATTAAATTAAGGAAATTCGAAGGAGAGAGACGGCACACATATCACACCACGGGAGGCAGCCATTTTTAATTTTTCCTGTGTGTAGTGCTAGAGAGTAGCTAGCTTCACGGTAAATTCTTGGCGACAAGTTTTTGTTCTTGCACAAGTTGGTGGGTTTCAGTTTCGGTATCCTGCTAATGGTAGAAAAAGACAAACGTATTGTAGAGGAACAAAAGGAGATGCCTGTATGTTGAAGTGAATTAAGGAATTTATTCAGCTGTAAAGTGGTTTGGATTATGTAGTGAATTCTGCTGAATTTAACTTATGAGCGAATAAAACAGATGTGGCAAGGGGTTTACAAAGTAGACGGCAATGCCATCCTAAATTTTATTTATTCCATAAAATGAGACTAGTAATGGATGGATTTCCGAAGATGTGTACCTGCATCAGAAGGTATAATAGCTTATGCAAACCACAAACCCAGTACAGTGCCATCAAGATCACTGTACAATGATTTTCTACAAATTTTTCTGGCCAGCCACATTGACTGACGTCTCCTCAGCTGATTTCCATTCTCATTTATAACTGATAACGGTCTCTTTGCAATATTATAAGACAAAATATCATCTTTTAATAAATGTAAATTGAATTAATAGAAAAATTCATTCAATCCTCAATGGCAGCCCTGTTCATTGTTTATTCTGAAAAATTGTGCATCCACTAAAATTCATTCTCATGTTGGCATTTAGTTATACTTGTTCCGTCGGTTAGATGGTGTCTCTTTCGAGTAAGGTTTTTTCTTCGTAGCGTTGTGAGAATTACACATTTTTACCTTTGAGTGAAGAGAAAAAAAAGTCGCTTGCGTTACATATTAGCAAATCGATTTGAGCCAATCAAACCACATATAAAAATTGAGTGATGAACGCCTGATATCGTCCCCACTTCGACTACAAACGATCTAAACTAAAAAACTTTTTGGAGCAATCATGTTGACGGCTCGGATTGGCAAAATTTTTCAAAACTCCATTCAACAAAATTTCCTCGGCAGCCGCAGTAACAAAATCAGAATAGATATTCAGATACACCATCCCACCAGTAGAAGTGGTGTCATAGAAGCTACATTCCCTTTCCCTGTCGTCTACAGCTGTTCTCTTTACGCTGAAACAGGATAAATCTATTAACATTTGCGATAAAGGACGATGGTGACAGCGACAAATGGGTCGAAACAATTACTAGATGCAGTTTAAATGATTTTTTTATCGTGAAGTTGTGTATTGTTGGTTCATCGTGCAAGGGCAGATGCACGTTCTTTTTACTTGACCAGTTGTCTCACTCTTCAGTGGATATTCAGCTAATTGCATATGTTTTGATAAGAGTGAGCAGGAGGACAATGTGGTAATAAGTGAGAATATTTGTGCGGATATGAACACCACTCGAAAGAGAGAGTAGATGTAACTACACGAGAAAATGGCAATTTGTTCTATCGCGATAAAATTTTATTCGTCAGAAGATGTGTTTTAAGTTAAAAAGGAGAAAAAAAAAAAAAAAAAAATTCGCACAGTTACGGAATAACAATTTGGAAGTTTTCATTAGCAAAAGAAAAAAAAAACAATGAGACATTTGGTGAGTTATATTTCTCGAATCTTTAGTAAGTGATTTATTGTAAAGCGTTCATGTGAGAGCGGGTCAGATTGATTATTTCCGAATGAATTTCTATATCGAACTGGGTGGTGGTAATAAACGCGGATGAACCAAGTGCGCCCGGTATTCACCATGTATTAATATTTATTTTACTTCAGTTTCGTTTTTTTTTTTTCCAGTTTAAAATTCAACTAATCTCTATTTTAATCGATTTAATTGTGAACGAAATATGAAATGTGAGTAGTGCAGTGAAGATTCTTCGAATTTATTTACCACCAAAAAGTGTCATTCGACTGCTTTGTTGAAGTGCCATTCCAAAGATGAAATGAACAGCTGACAGCCAACGCTGTAATACAATATGGTTATTTTTTTTATCCATTTTGTTTTTTAAATACTCACAATTTGTTGTTATAACATTAGTTGTTAATTAAAAAAAATACGTATTGAGTTTCCAATTAAATGAATAAGTATGAATACAATGTGTTATTATTATAACCATGAAATCTGAGACACATTGTTGTAGTTTTTTTTTTGCATATAATTTGCATCTATTGGTATGAAGCTCGACAAATATTTATAGACAAATAACAACAGAAATTAGAAGCAGAATATGAGAACCATTTGGTGGATAAAGGAGACTGAAACAGGTATACCTGAACGCGCTGTTGGTCATCACAATTTAGCATTTTGTGGCTTCAGTTATACATATTGTAGGTTGCAGGTTTGAGAATGGTATCTCGAAAAAGTCTTCAACCACCTGATGTTCGCAAAAACTAAGGGTGAATTGCTGTTATCTACCATTTACGCAAATTAATATTGAGATTTTGTCGATATCTTCCTGAAAAATATACTGGACATTCACACAAAGTATACCTAGTTATATCTTACGCTCACAAATTATCTGCAAATTATGTAGGTCTATATTTTCCCAAGGGCGCTGACATTTTATTGTATTTGACTGTGTACATATGTATTTACATACGTACTGTATGTATCTGCGTGCAAGGAGGTCGCCTTTAACACTTAATTCGATGCATTCTTTTTAATATACGCCCAGAAAGCTGTCTATGATGTGAGACGAATCGCAGTCTTATGATGGATGCAATTGAGTGGTGTCATGTGCGTGTTCCATTGTGTACGACTAAAATAGTCGGGTGGTTTAAATCCCAAGTGTAGGCGCGCTTATGCTAAGAGTCTCAGGCAAATGCATTTATATTCCTGATAACCAACTTCTTGGAGTGGTTTAGGTTTTGCAATCTACCGTGAGTGTTATGGCTTTGTTTATACGATCGAACCACTAACTAGAGACTAACTTTGTGACGACAAAAAAATGTCTGCAACAATTAAGGTGCTATGGAGGAAATATTCTTTTTATTAATAAAGGGGTAAACCAAATGAGAGCTTTGTATGCTATCAATGAATAGTCACAAATTGCATATAGAAACATCTATGGTGTTATAATACAACAGACATAAAATTAACATCTCAAGAGAGGGTGGCAAAAAATCAATAAATCGTCATTGATTAAAGTAGTTTTCTTCTCTTACAACGAGGATGTCAAAACTTTCTTAAATTTATTTATTTTTTATTATTGTTTTTGAAGGCAGACAAAGGGTTTAATGGCTTTAAAATGGAATAGAGGCCCTTATCTTTTGCTTATCTTAGCGTAAGATATAGGTATGTAGTTATTAGCGTTGAGTTGTGGGAGACCGTTTTTTTTTTTTTTTTTTTGAGATGGATGTGAAACCACTAAAATAGTCTACACTGCCAAAGATAATTTTAAACAAATTTACAAAAAATATGTGTATATACATACATATGTATGTATTGATTAATTCGGTGTATGGAAGGATTTCATAGGATAATTCCTCCAAATAAATACTTTCCCTTACATTGTTTGTTTAATTTCTTTACAGATGTTTTCGTGAGGGAGGATATAGTTAACACCACATCTTAGCGCGTAGCAATGTCAGTGAACCTTTTCAAAAGGTTTAACGATACACTTGACAATCACATTATTTGAAAGCTATCTCTCTCTTAGAGAACTATTTCATACACCTGCAAAGTAAAAAGTAAGATTATCAAAATAGGTAGAAAACAAGCAACCCGGAAAACAATCAAAACTCGGCTACCACGAGGTAAAAAAACTATCCAGGCAAGTTCCATAGGTTAATAAAGCTTTCTATTTGTTTTAACAGGTAAAATGGCAAGCTTCATGATGTCGGTGGGCGATGGTGGCAGCAATAGCAACAGCTGCCATACAAATTCCAGTACAAATGATTCATTTCAATTCTCCAGCACTTCGCCTTGCCCACCCACATCGACTGGCTCTTTGAGTGGAAACAGTGGTGGCAGTGGAATTCTTGCATCTTTAGCGGATAATGCAAATCCACCGTTTTCACCACATTTCCGTTCGAATTCGTCGACACCGTCGACATTTGATGTCCTGCAAGCAAATCCGTTGGCACCTCTGCAAGGACAAAGGTGGAGCCAATATTATGATTTCGATACATTTCTTTCAAATGTGAAACGACATCATGAAAGTCTTGCCAATACGACGTCAACCAACGGTGGTGGTACGACATCGAAAGCCTCCTCTAGTGGGAACATTAGAAATATCACCAGGTATAAGGGAGAAGTGCTGAAGTTAAACGGAGCTGATATGCATCATTATGGTGTGGCTCCAAAGACGGAGGCTTTTTTCGTTTCGATATGTAATATCTGCAACGCAATACTTAAACCACCTGGATTAGAGCGTCATATGAGGGCTCAACATCGTTCTAGCTTACGTGGAACTTTGGCTGCAACATCAACTAGTACTTCATCATTACATCATACTGGATCTGATCGTGATCTGTTTGCCGGAATCAACGCCGGCACCACCAAATTGTCGTCATCTGGAGTCTTATCAACATCGCATGATCGAGCAGCACACACTTCATCCGCAACATCTCAATCATCCACTAGATCACCTGCGTCAGCATCCACTCGATCACCTGCGTCTGCCACAAGATCACCTGCAACAGCCACTCGATTACCATCAGCAGCCACTCGATCACCAGCAGCAGCGTCTCGATCACCAGCAGCAGCTTCGCGATCACCAGCAGCTTCTCGATCACCCGCAGCTTCACGGTCACCCGCTGCGTCACGATCACCTGCGGCCGCACGATCACCGGCCGCAGTAGCAGCCCGATCACCTGTAGCAGTTGTTCCAACACCCCGACCAAAAGGTCGTGGGGTGGGGCGTTCGCGTTCAAAAAATGGGAAAAGTGTCAAACGAAAAACATCATTGTGTTCAACGGTACCACCTGCGACGGCGTCCGCACCCGTAGTAGCTACAACCGTTGCTCCCGCTGCACCGCCGCCCTTACCAAGCGGAATAACAATATCCACAAATTCCAGTAACAGCCCAATTTTGATTAACAGTCAAGGTTCAAGTTCCTGTTCGATAATTTCGTCGTCATTTCCATCCCCGTTATCAGTGTGTTCCTTATCGGCTTCGCCCTCTGCCGGGTCGTCAATTACGCTAAGTCCATCAGGTAATTCGAATGCGGCCATGATAATAGATACGACATCAACAGGAGTACAAACTTCGCCTACTCCTACGCCTACGTCCATGCCCAGCAATTGTGCAGCACCAGTTACATTAGCTTCTTTAACTTTGTCCTCATCGTCATCGTCCTCGTCGTCCTCGTCATCATCATCCTCGTCATCGTCGTCTTCTTCGGCTTCTTCGGGATCTTCAGGATCTTCTAGCTCATCTACATCAATGAGCTTATTATCCACAACCGTTGTAGTGGCACCATCACCATCGCCAACAATAGTACCATCGCCAGTATCATTTACCAATCCTATAGTGGGTACCGCAATGGGAAATAATACACACATGGTCGCTACCGCTGGTAGTTTGAAAAATTCGATGAATGGAGTCAGTGGCAAAGGGTTACAGTCGATGAGTGTGACTGGATTTGGCTATAAATCAAATGGTCCTATTGGCAACCAAAAGGTTAGTGAAATAATTTTTAAAATAAATTTTGTTCTTGGGTAGTTAAATAGTTACCGTGTGTACAACAAATTGCAAAGCAAATAAGAAATAAGTAACGCAGTACCAGAAACTACCTGAGCAATCACGTAAGGCTTCTTACAGGTCTAAATCAGTTTACCCTACTTCCCTTTTCCCTTTGCTTAGTGTACCCTTTGAAGTTAATGCCTATCCAGACTGTGCAAATTTTAGATTCTCTTCTGCGAAGTATCTTAGTTAAGCCTTTGATAGCGGGTTGCCTTGTGATTGAGTAACTTAACAAACTTTCCTCGATAAAAACAATTAACAAATCAAGACCTGTTTTATGAAAACAAACAAGGCACCGATTCTATCTTCGACGGGAAAACCATCATTCTTGGTGGTCTTTGTATGATTGAAAGCATCCCTTTGAGCGTATCGTATAATCTAATCTAAAAAAAGGCACGTTTGTACCCTGTTTCTTTTACGTAGTAAATGGTATGCAAAGTAAAGCCCATAGAAGATGTGTATAAGCCGAACTTAAGTTGTTATTGCTTCCAATTCCCTATTATTTCCTGAGAGTAGATTCAGTTTATTCTGTTACTTTTGTCTTCTTCAGACTATATTAGATTTGTGTTACACTTGCGTAGCAGGTAACTAGGGAAGTTTATCTATAATGACTATGAAAATACTTGTAAATATTCTGGTACTGGTCCGTTTGTATAATACCACTGTAACTGTAGAGAGTAATTAGTTGAATGAATTATCTTGATATGTAAGAAAAATATCAACACTTTCCCCTTCTCATGCAAATTATATTATATACAGAAGGACATAAACAAATTAATGGTGGATAACAATAAGGATGTACAGTATAAACCCAACAACAATAACCAAAACAAATTGTACGCCACAACCCAAATGAAAAAAGACGATCAGCAGCATCATGTTTTTGAAGTGAAAAACATGGTAACATCGTGTACTCCATCTTCATCACCATCATCTTCGCCATCGTCGCGTCAACGTCAATATGATTCAACCAAACATTGTGGAGTACCGAATGGACCCCAAATGCAGCCCTGCACGAGATCCTTACTGTCATGTAAAATGCATACTATGTCAATGCGACGACAAGTGCAAGGTCGCACAAAACCGTTTGAGAAAATCTACGCGGATCATCAGTCAAACAGAGAGGCGACAAAAAACGCCCGACGTTTTGATATTAATCGGGTGGGTGTGGTGTACACAACATCAATCAATGATTTATTTATTTACGTATAAACAATATGGATTCAGGATTATTTATTCAATTTTTTTTGTTTGTTTAGAAACTGAAATTTTTAGGTTCATACGCGCACTATGATTAAGGGTGGTTGACTTTGTACCAAATTTTTACAATACAAATGTGATTAGCTTTATTTAAAGTTATCTTTGCTTGCTGCTGTAAGTCAGTTTAAGTTTGAACTGAAATTGTTTAGTCTTAAGTTTGTTGTACGTTGCTGCGTTAGAGATATCCTCACACTTAGAGAAAATATCAGCCTTACTCATGTTTCCGGCAATCAGAATAATATTTCCATTATTGCGTCTGATCATGCAGAATTTAAAAGCACAAGAGAGCATACCCATAGCTTGTTAATAAATCTACATTTCCTTCCTTTAAAGTAATACAACATAGAAATACGCTTGTACTGGCCATGTGTTCTTTACATATGCATCTTGTATGAGTGGCTTGGTGCATCGTTGTGGATCTCGCTGAAAAACACCACATGTCCATCGGCTATCTTGTTTCTATTGATATGTATGCGATTGTGTGGACCTCATAATTCTGAATCAATAGTTCTTCCATAGAAAAAGTAAAAATAGATTTGATATTTCATAGCTGTAGATTGGTGGGCACACTCCTCAATAATTGGCGTCCCGTCATAAAGAAATACATTTTCTTGCATCGTTACACGTTAAACGATTTCTTCGAGTACGTACCCGTTCGTGTTCCTTTTAAAACGCTTTATAGTGGCGTTAGAGTGTTTTTGTTACGTCCCATCAGTTTCGCATAAAACGTGTGCCAATTGACTTTTGTTTTGCCGGTTATAAGGAGAAAAACATTTCATTTGCAGCATGTGGCCACTTGTTTTTCACGTTAATGTAAGTTTTTTTTTTTCCTCGTAAAGATTAGGGATATTTCTTCATAAGAGCCTCAAACTGATTTGCTCATTGTCAAAATTAAAATGTATCTCTTCTTTGCATGTCACTCTTTTAGGTAATTCCCGACTTTGAGTCTTCAAATTCAGCATCCAGCATTGAATTGGATAGGCGCACAAACAATCTGAACAATCAGCAATCTCAGATGGGTTACAGCAATGCAACAGCTGCTCAAATCGAGTCTAATTTACTGCAATCATTCTCTCTACTATCCGGTTCAAATATTAATGACGCAATGGGTTCATCGGCAACATCATGTCTTTTGGGAAATAATAGTGGCATGGTCATTTCTCCTGTAACATCTACTTCTGTTGCTAGCGTAGCTGCAAATCTGTTGCCTAATATAAGTTTAATTCACTTGGGAACACAACCACAGCAGCAACAACAACAACAATCACAGCAACAGCAACACCTTGCTGGTTTATTAGATTCCAATACATCTTCCATGTCGCCCTCATCAATGATTATGTCAAGTTTAAATAGCAATCAGAGTTTAACTGCTCAGCAGCAGCAGCATATAATGCAGTTATCCCAGCAAAATCTGATGGAAATGAATTCACAATCGTACCAATCGCAACCTTCATCAATGCAATTTGATCCAAACGTTGCTTTTCCGCAACATTCGAACTCCTCGTCTGCTGTCGATGCAAATTCTATTCTCACCCTTGTTGATGGCTATTTTGATCAGAATACCCAACTAGACTTTTTGAATGATTCGAAATTACTAAATGAGATCCTTAATACGTCTGATCCTGAGATTAACTTTGATGATAGTACACTCGGATCGAGTAGTAATAGCGGACAGCCATCTTTAAAGAAACAACGACTGGATGATGACTTAAGTAATTTAACGGCAACTTTTGCAGTGGATGCAGTCTTACAGCAGCAACAGATGGCTTTGCAACAGCAATTACCTCAAATGCAAAACGTTGAATTAACATCATCATCATCCTCTTCATCGTCCTCTTCTTCGTCGACATCAAGTTCCTCTTCATCCTCGTCATCATCTTCACAAATTATACCAACTCTGCAAGTTCCACCCTCGGCACAGCAGTCCCTGGAAAATTTACAAGCCAGTTCCATGTTGAGTGATATCAGTTCCTTGTTGGGAGCGGCAACAGGAAATGTTGATGACTCTCAATCGATGAACATGTTAACTGGAAACATGTTTGGCAATGACTTGCCACTTCTTGACTGCCCGACACCATCGGATATGGGTTCGAATATTATGGGATCATCATCACAAGTGGATATGAGTGGAATGGGCGACTTTTCTAACTTGGATCCAACGCAGTTTCAGCAAATCATTTATCAGCATCAGCAGCAGGGAACCCCTCATAATTTGGATGATGTCCTAGGAAACGGTTATCAGATTTATAATTTGCCACCACTTGGCGATGATCAGTATTCACAGCAAAATGTGATCGTGTTGCCTGGAGGGAACAACAACAATGGTATAATTGACACCTCAGGTCTAAGCCAGCATCATCAACAGATTATTTATGAGATCACGAACAACAGCAACGACAATTCAACTGCTGGACTATTTGATCTTTTCCAGACAGCAGGGAACAATGGATTACAGCCGCAAGATATATTCGCTGTGCAGTATCCGAGAACACTGTTAACAGACGATAGTTTAAATATCAGTTTAAGTGATATAGAGATGTTAAGTGGATCGAACAGCTGCGATCTAAGGGTACTTGATAGTCTTGCTGCAGTCATTTCACCAGAAGACTTGATAGCAACAGCAGATCTTCCACTTCTTGAAACAGTGCTGGAATCAACGTCACTAGCGGGAACACCAACGCTAGCAGAAATTCTTGCGACAGACTGCCAGGTTCCACCCAATGAAACCCAACTTCTTTCGATTCAAGCCAATGAGGCCCCAGCCGTCCCAGTCAAGGAAGTCACAGTCAAAGAAACCCCACCGAAACCGAATCCTGACGTGGTAACCGTAGAAAAGGGTGATATCACATTCTTTGAACCTACCGGAAAATGTAAAAAAGCGTTGGCATTTGAGATTGAAGATCTGGAAGATGAGGAGGACTCACAGGGCGAGAGAACTGAAAAAAGTGACAAAGTTGAGCCAGAGAAGGAGAAAGACAAAGAGAAGGAAAATGAGGATGCTGCTCCCCCACCTGGCGTATCTCCCGGAATTAATGGACGCAGTTTTCATACAACCGTTCCTAGACCTGTTATGTTAAATGCCTTTGGCATGGTCAGGACATCATTTGATGTAACGTTGTTTCACAAAGACATTCTCTGTACGAGAAAATTAAATAATTCGATTCCATCGTTTAATGGGAGCTTAGCTGGTCGCATTCTGTCCAGTAGTCGATTGTCAGCAAATCCTTTAAATCGTCACACCCTTATTACTGAGAATGGCGATGCGTCCAGTATAAACACATCAGCGTCTACCACACCCAAGTATGAAGCCGGAAACAATAACAATACAGGTGCTATGAATAATAACATCAAGTCCAACAACTTCACTAGCCGTGCTACAATTCGACCCGTCAACAGTAGTTCACCCGTCGTCGGTGGATTTACTAAACCACAACCACGCCGAATAGTCGCGTTAAATTCCCTGAATAATAGTTCTGCAGCGCCAAAATGTCGTCAGATTGCCATTGGCAGTACAGCCGGAGGAGTTACGATTACGGCGACAACAGTTCCAGCTCCACAAACTAACGTGGTTGGAAACAACACTGGTGGAACTGTACGTTCCGGCCCAAATAATTCCACCTCAGGAAATATCTACTACAAGCCAACTGCTGGCGGTATAACAACTAATAATAACAACACTAGTGCAACAAACAACAATACTAACGATCGTATTAAGTTACACAAGCGATCATTAATAATGGGAACTGGAGCGCACGCAGGTACTGCAGCGACTTCAAGAACAATAAATCTGAGCAGTGAGATTGTCGCCGAACTGTTAGATTCCGCAAGGAATCGCGGTGATAATGAAAAGAGCAGCAGTAGTTCATCATCGAGCGGCTCCAGCTCTTCAAGCTCATCAGCATCGTCATCACCAACAAGTTCAAATGGTACCAGCACGGGCAACGGACATGGTTTTGGTAAGATGAATTCATCTGCAAACCCTTCATCAACAACGTCGTCATCCCCTGCTCCTTCGGTGTCAATACTTAGGCGCGGTAAGAGACAGTAGACGATAAGAAGTCTGTGAAAATCCGTCAGCATTGATAAGCATTTAATTTATTTCATAATAAGTTTTGGTTATACTTTTGATTTAAAAGCTTATAGTAAAATAATTGAGAGAAAGAGCATGTCCGTCCGCTTTCATAAAATTTAAATTCAAGCCAAGAAGAGGTGTCATTTTGTGCACACAAAACTTGTTGTCTCTGTTGTTGAAAACTCATTCTGGAGAACCATTTAATAGGCCAAGTTCTTTACAGACTTCTTTATGTTTATAATTTAGGCCGGTTTATCGAACTCTTTACCTAACAGAAAATAGTTATGCACGCATAGGTTTATAAGAATTAGATTGGCTAAATATATCGACATTTCTATGATCTATATCTTGTTCTTGCCCGCTTTTTGGGAACAATTACCTCAAAAAAAAACTAACAAACTACTTACTACTTAACCATTCAAAATATATTATCAAAAATGTATAGTTACTATTGAATAATGAAATCCTATAAACTGCGCTGTATGTCCATTACCGAAGAACTACATTGAATTTGTTGCCCTAAAGTAAGTACAATACTTGCTGAATGATATTTCTCTATATATCTTGCCAGAGATTAATCTACCCTTAACTTTGTCAAAAATGCGTCCCTCGTATTCTTAAATATCCCCTTCATGTGTTTACATAGTAAAATAGCTGTGTCTGGTGATTCCTTTTCACGATTTTACTGCACTGATAATTATTTTGGACTTGGATATGCGAACTTTTTAATTGCCAATGGAATGTTCTGACTGATCAGCATTTGAGCTTGGCTAGAAGACGTCTGACCTGATTGCTGAGACTTCTGAGCCATTTTGAAATGATTGTGTCTGCCTAAGACTGATGTATGCATGTTCAGTAACTTGGTTAAAACTATCCAATAATTAGTCTTAAGGCTGATTATTTGAAATTATAATGAAATTGGTTGTTTGAGGCAATTTTAACTTCAATTGAATAAAAGAAAACATTATTTTTAATTTATGATAAATCACCAAGATATCATCAGGCAATTCCTTAGCATCTCTTGGCATTCATTCAATATATTATATATTTTTATGTAGGTCAACGGTATAGCATGCCTATAACAATTGAATTAAATTATAAAGTCGATGTGCCATAGAAGATCGTATCAGTTTTATCGAACTAACAATAACATATGCGTTTAATACACAGAATTATACTAGTTGAACAGTATTTAAGAGAGGTATTAAATTCTCTTTGCCTGTGAGTAAAAAAAATTGTTCACAGATCTACTGAATTTAACAAAATGAATTCTTGTATAATACAAATCATAATTTTGTATGTAGAAGAAAACAACATGCGATATACATAAGAAGCATGAACATATTTAATCATATTGAGGCTTAGAGAAGCTATATAAAACAATGAAAATTACTAGACATAATCACACTGAATACTGCCTGAAGTGGTACCCCACTTCAAAAGCGTAAATGACAAACGCTTTTTGAAAACTTTCTCTATTATATTTAGTTAAATACAGTATATAAAATAATAAGCCAACTAACGGCCTATGAGTGTGCTTAGATTTTCGATATTAACGATTGATCCTGCATAATGCACATAAATATGACTTTTAATATCAAGTGGGCTTAGTATATATTTGACTGTACACACAAGACAAAGAGTTTGATATGAGAAAAACCCCCTTTAAAACTAAAAAAAAAAACCAATTTTTTTTTCGCCCGATAAATGGGCGCTTGAGCAAAGAGTTTGATCAGAGAAAACCACTTAAAACTTATGAAAAGCCAATTTTTTTCGCCCGATAAATGGGGGCAGTTAAGTGGCTATTTATATTAGTAGTTAGTTTTGTTGTATGCATTGATTTAAAACATTTTTTTTTAAAAGTAATCCAATTCTTCAATTCGATTTTCATAAACAAATTTGAGCAATTTAAAACGAACTGAACCAAACACGCTTTGGTCTTATTACAGTTTTAGTACATATATGAGTTGTTATCTTTTGAAACTGTTAATTGTTTCTCGTGTCGAGTTCAAGCAGAGCTCGTTTATATTTGTTTTAAGTGCGTCATGGTAAATGTAAATATAAATTTATTTTATAAGATTTATAAAATACATACTCAAAGATATTTTCTAAACAAAAATGAACTTATTATTAATTTAACTTTTATCTAGAGAAAAAAAAAACAAAAAAAGTTTATTTTATTATATTATATTTTTTCTGCCCTAATTTTACGTATAGTTTTTATTTATTTTAAAATATTCTTATGGGGGTATTCAATGAATTTCATTTAAATTATCAGAACAATACCCATTCCAAAAAAAAGATGCTTAAGCTTACAAAAAAATACATATACTATATTGTTTTCTTTTTTTTTTTATATATATATATTATTTTAAAAATGTGATACCAAAAATTATCTGAAGAAAATTAAAAAAAAAAAGGGAAGTACATAGATACAATTATTCTTCAAGTATCTTTTTTTAGTTTTTGTCTATTTTATAGGTAGAATATAGTTTTTATTTTTAGTGAATTCACACATGTAAAATTAAAATAACATTTTTAATTTCATTTATTTCAAAAACATTACAATAGACTTACAGCCTTTCAAAGCAAACATTAAGTTAATTTTAAGTTATGCAATGCAAAACTATGTATGTATCCATTACATAATATCATATCTTCTCATTTAAAAATAAAATTATTTTTTAAATAAAATACACGAATAAAAACAAAACAAAATATTTTAAAACTGGTAATCAAAACAACAAATAGAAACCAAAATAGATGGAAATAAAATTAGCGTAACATTGTGATAAGAAATATCTTGTATACATATATATGTACATATACATAATGTGTGTATATGTACACATATATTTATACTATATATTAAAACTACTTTATGCTAGTAATATAACAATTTTTGTGTAACGCAACGAATGAATTTTTTGAAGCTCATTTAATTTATTCATTTTATTTTGTTTTTTTTTTTTTTTAATAATTTATTTATTCAAGTGATACAAATTTGTTCGTACTTTTTTTTTTTACCCTATTCCTACCAACAACAAAAAAAAAATAAACCTTTGAATTAAGTTTTATATATAGAATTCAAAAATCTTTATATAATATGTAAATCAACTTGCATACCATGAAAAATATGAAATCTATGTAAAAATAAAGACAATATAAAAACCTATATAAACCATGAATTCAAATTGCTTTATCTTATGTTCAGTTTTCATTTACATCCAATTACCCTGTAAGGCTAGTAAAGAAACAAAAAAAAAACTAATAAAGAAGAAAGTTAAAAGTTGGAATCGAGTATTTCTTTTAAGACGGTTTCCACAATTTTATATTACAGCTGCTGACAATAAGAACGTCTTTGTACAAAAGTAAGTAGTAGCCGTGGATTTTATTGGATGTATTTTTGGAGGCTGGTTTAAATAATATAGATAATAATAAAAACTGAACCAATTAAGGCCTAAAAGCTTAACAGAGCCTCATTGCAAAAGTAATTTGTTCGAATTGATAATTTAAAATTATTGCAACCCCCTTTTCGACCCCTCTTCGCAAAGAAATTGAGACGGCTTTAAGTCACTCTTGTACCTAATTCACATTAAGGTTTGTGCCAAATTTCATCCAAATCCTTCTAGCCGTTTCCGAGTTATCCTGGTCGAAAATCAGTCACCACAATTTTTTTCTGAAAAAAAGGGTGAAATTGAGTGCCCCTCGAAAGTATGCAACACATTTTGTCGCCAAGAAGGCATATTGTGTCACAAAACTGCAAAAGGGTTATAACTCAAGAATGACTGGCCGGATTTTGACGAAATTTGGTACAAAGCCTTATTAAAAGTTGGGCTACAAAATAGGCTATCCGGCATTTCCTATTTCCTAACTATATCATTGATAACGGACGTGTTTTGTGAGATCGACAATTTGGCATGTTTTCTTAGCTTAGAAATTGAAAAAGGCTTTATGGTTTTAAATCAAACTTAGCACAGAGATTTATTAGTAGTCGGTTGTCAAATAGGGGCTACAGAGGCCCCTATTGTGAGTGTCGATAGCTGATCGATGAACGACATTTATCGATCATCGATCGTCGATTGTTGCTTTTGGTATTGTGTATTTTGATTGTAAACGACATTTGTCGATATGACAGTCGCTTGTTGTCGATCAGAAATTTCTGGTCGATGGTTTGTTTTCAAGAAAAGTGGAAGAGTTTTTTGCGTATGAAATGTAAGTTATTTTAATAAAAAAAAAAAAATTATATTAAGGAAAATAAAAATATATGAATTAAAATTCTATCGATTGAGTTACACAATGCCATTGTTCAAATCAATCGACACAATCGACAATTGTCGTGGCGATTGCTGATCGACACTCACAATAAGGGCCAGAGGCTTTGATTTGTGGCCTCATTTACGACTCAGAGTCTTTAAATTGATGAATTGAATATTTAAAATTATTAAAAACCCTTTTTCCACCCCTCCCCGTGAAAGCATTAAAACGTCTTTAAGCCTATCTTGTTGGCTAAGTTAACATTAAGATCCAGGCCAAATTTAATCCATATCCTTTCAGCCGTTTTCATGTTATCCTGGTCAGAAGTCAAACATCACAATTTTTTCCTTGAAAAAAGTATGCACCACAATTGATCGCAAAAAACTTTGTCATAAAACCGCAAAAGCCTTATATCTCGGGAACGACTGGGTAGATTTTGACGAAATTTGGTACGAAGCCTTATCGAAAATTGGGCTACAAAATGGAATATACGACATACCTTATTTCCCAGCGGTATTACTGGTAAAAATGGTTTTCTTACTGACCTTTGTGAAATTGACGAGATTTCTTCGCTTATAACAGCGAAAAGGCTTCATCATTCAATAAAACACAAATGAATTTTTATTTTATGTATTTCTACTCACTACTCTTGCGCAATTATGCGACTTTCACATGCATATAGTACATATAATATTATAGTTTTATTTTTTATTTTTTTGGTTTAAAATTGAACTGGTATTTGACCCTTGTATTTACTTCTAGGCATTCGAAACATCTATCTTAGCTTTTGCCATCTAGAGTGTCTATTCCATAATTTTTTGTCTGTTATGTTATGAGAATATAAAATACGAACATGTAAAGAAGAAATTATAATTTAAAGGAATCATAATGGGAGCTTCTCTGCCATGATTAAGCTTATAAATTTAAAAAAGTGATTGGCTTGTTACAAAATCTTTTGGTTTTTTTCTCAATGCGCATTGTTTGAAGCATATTTTTCTTAGAAAAATAAATTACAATTTACAAAAGTTCCATATGATTCGGGCTGGTAACTAAAAGCTTAGATATGACACTTCTATTTAGCACTGTTAGTAGGTACTTGAAATAATAACATGAAATTGAAATCACTCACTTCATTCTTGGTTTACCATCAAATCTCTTTCACTCTACATAAAAATATCTATACTCACTTTGAATTACAAATATTACAAAATTTAAATTAAAAGTTGACACTACAATTTACAATAATTCCATGTGATTCCCGGTGATAACTAAAAACCTGGATATGCCACTAGAATTTAAAATACAAAATCATCCTCTATCACCATCAAGATAACACCAAGGTGTGCTCTTCATCCAGAAAATAGAAAAAAAAAAATTACAAAGAATTTCGATACAATAGCCTTTATCTCTCCCCACGAAAAAGAAAATAAAAATAAATAAATAAAAGAAGAGCAATCCTCACCAAGGTCCTTCCTACTTCAGCCTTACCAGTTATTTAAAAAATCAAATCCCTTTCGCAGACCGTCGTTATCTATTAATAACTTTAAATCTTCACAGAGCGTTTTCTCGTCGTCCTCCGATGGTGCTGAAGATGATGAGGTTGTCATCCCACCCGCCGAATGGCTGCAACAGTTCATCATTAAATTCACTCGCTCATACTCGTCCTCATCGTCTCCGGTATCGCCATCGTAACCGTACTTTGAATGATGAAACTTTGTCGCAGCAGACTTTCCATTCTTCGATATCAACTTGAGAAGACTCAACTCCTGATTGTTAGGTGTTTGATTACCTACACCAGCATCCGAAGCCATCAGTGACTCGTCATAGAATCGCTGATATTTGGTGTCAATCTTTTCAAATGACTTAAGATCCTGACCTATATCGGTGGTATTTCCGGGTACGCACTCAGTCTTGTTGCGATTTAAAAGATTTGTAGCCAACTCAGTCTGAAGATTTTTAAACGTCTCAACTGATATTTGCAGAATTTCGGCTTCAGGGTTTATCTTGGGATCCTTCAACTTGACTGGCTTTAACACACCCTCACTGGTGCGATTTTTATTCTGCGAACGCCTGTTGATCTCCTCATCTTGAAATAGTCTTAGATTGATTTGAGATTTAGTTTTATAACTGAACGGCATAGAGTGGCCATCACGGAATGTTCCAAAAGTTTCATCATGAATCAGCTTCAAGCCAACCTTCTGCTCAGCATAAGATGACAAATTACGCCCATCAAAGTCGTAAAAATGTCGTGTTGCCAATTGCTGATGATGATGATGAAGTGGTTGCCGTACAGCCTTTTTATTTGTATCCTCCCCCTGACTTGGAGTGACATTCGATGATAGTGATAGAGAAGATGCCGAAGTTGTTATGGAGAAATTATCGAAATACCTTAATGAAATCTCAGGCTTCATTAAGGTTTCGTTGATAATTTCATTGTGCTCGTTGGGATTCAACTTCGCCCATATGTGCTCATACGCCGACTTTGTCTCATTAATGTCCAGCGAAATTTTTGTCGCAATGGGATTTAATTTGGTGAAGTAGTCATTAATGGTATCAAGGGAAAATTCAGTCGGCATGATGGGCGACGCTTGAAGTTTTGAAGTGTTAAATAAAAAATTAAAAGTTGAAATTTAGTCAGTCCTCGTCTTCCAGTTCAATGTCAACATCGTCTATAAAAAAATAAAAACAAATTTAAAGAGATGTTTATGAAAAAATCTTCTAGGTATAACAGTGTCTAGGATTTATGATGTAGATACATATGCATACAAATTGGAAATATGTATTTCAAACGTTGTTTGCAAAATATTTAAAGAAACAAAAAGTAGATAGATATACCTCACAATACAAAAAAGAACACAAGTTTTATTTGCATTTTCTTTGTGTATATGACTTACCAATGTCGCCGATGTCCTCGATGTCGATAAACGGAGGTGGTGCGACGTTGACGATTTTTGGTAAGTCTTCCTTTAATTGATTCAGTTTGACGGCAATTGATGTACTTTCTGTAGAAACTGGAATTTAATTTGTCCGTTTTTATTGAAAATTATTAAAATAAAACAATAAAAATCTGAAGAGGGACACAAGAATCTAACCTGCTGTGACAGCCATTAACACAATTTATGGGAGCGGTGAATTTTTCTTGCTACTGGCTAGAGAATTGGGGTGCATTCGAATACAAAAATTAATTGACTCAGCGCTAGTTAGCTGGTTTTGATAAAGCCAACACAAGGTGACTCTTATTTGAGATTATCCGATCGCGAAAAATATTCTTTTCTTTTTTTTAACCACGCCTTAACTCTGAAAATGGCCATTTTTTCATGTGCACATGTGCATGAATACGCAAAATTAACGGTATATTAAGCCAAGCCAAAACATCTTTTATAATTTTTCCAGAAGGGGAGGAATGAGACGACAAGGGTATTGCCGTCTCTCAGAAAAGGGCGTAACCGTGATGTGTTCACTGTTGAGCTAACAGCTTACACCATTTTGTTTTGCATTGGATAAGATAGTTGTAGAGGAGGAGCTAAAAGGGATGTAGGTAAAATGTCAAGTAAAAAATCCTCATTTAGAGGTAAAGAAATGAATTCAGTTTCCGAGGATAAGGATGAAACTGCCGATTCTATGATGTGATAGTGAAATTTCCTGCGCAATAGTCTCACTGAATGTTTCCTTATGAAAACTGAAAAGCGTTTAAAAGATGCCTTTCTAAGCAAACTAGAGATCTTTCGTGAGAGCACATTCGATTCTACCTACCACGGCAGACAGACAGTCAGCAGAAGGATTTAAGGCTGACCACATTTCTTTCAGTTAGTTTATCCTTTTTATATACGCATAGGTTTATACATGTGTATGTATCTAGACCTTCCTGATCTGCTCCTTCAAAAAAAACTCATTTCATTCAAAATATCCATCTGCCAGCTTGTTTCTTTTAGTTTATGACCTCCACACAAGGATTTTTCCCTACCCAGGTCAATAACTTAATAATTATCAACATTTACCTATTTCGAAGGACGCCACCATTTTCGTGTTTTAATTTTCTTCAGCTTTTCATCCATTCTCCACGTTATCAAACACGAAAACCCATTAAAATCAATGAAAACCCCGAAGAAAAACTCACGAAATGCGACATTTTCTTTGTGACACAAAAAATCCAAAAAAATGCCTTCAGTTCATATAACACTTTACTACACTTTTTTGCTGTTTTCGTGTCGGTTTTCAAAATTCTGTAAAAACCACTTTTCCGGTGGAATTATGGTCGGAAATGCATCCCAACACTTAGATTTATGTGTTAATTGAATAAATAAATGAAATTACAATCATATTCGATGATAAAAGTGCTGGAATATTAAAAAATGTAAATGGCTGTTTTACCATTTTACTCACAATATAAAAATTTTATGAGTGTTGGTTGTGAGTGTACCTTGTATGGTGGCAATGGTCTTACTTGAAGCAATGGCCGCCAAATGGTGGATAAATACACTCAATTAAACGCACTTTTATCATGAAATACGAGTGTAATTGAATTTATTTCTTCGTTTGACACATAAGCAAATAAATTTCAACCGATACTTGTATTGGAAAATTGATATTGGAAAAAAATTGTGGAGGAATGTGGGCGGGGGCAAAAAGTACACTAATGTGCAAAATATTCGAAGGCATTTTTATCACTTATTTTCTTTAACGCGAAATAAATTTTGAGTTTAAAAGAATTTTGTTTTCGGGTTTTTCAATAATTTGAATACTTTCTTTGGTTTAAGAATGAAAAAGAACTGGATTTAACGAAAATGTTAAATATTATTGAACGCTGAAAAATGCAGTTCATTGACTGGGATTGACATGCTCTTAAATAGAAGGACCTGAGAATAGTTACTGAAAGCAAATTATAGATAAGTTTCTTATTTATTTGAAGATTGGACCAGGAATACCAATGTAGGAAAGCGAAGTGGTAAAATCGTGGATGGGTCCCTTTTGAAATTCGGCATGCCTTCCAGAATTCATTTGAGTGTTCAAATTTCCTGTGCTAGCAGTGGTGATCGCCTTGGCTAAGCGATTGAAAGCGTTGGACTGCTTATCGAGAAGACACCGGTTGGAGCCCCAGGAAAACATTCAAAGGAACAACGGCACCACCTCTTCGCAGGTAATGACAAGCCTACAAGAGTAAAATCCGTTTGGAGTCGGCAATAAAACAGGAGGTCCCTTTCATTCGTGGGAAAAATATAACATTAACAGCATGAATGGTTGCGAGTAGTTGGGACCTGTCTCTTGATGAGCTGTCGCGTACTAGTTACTGTTGTGGACAAATCAAAATGATAACTATTATACATTACAAGACTCAGAACTGCCTTCTTTTGCACCTACATCGGGCATACATATGTCGAAATGTAGATATGACGAGAATTTGACGGATTCTCCCTGTCCATTGAAGATGGCTGCTTGTACGATAGATAGCGCTAACTTGTGCACATGTAATTGCTTGATAAGATATTTTTTTAACGGCAACTGAAACTCACCCATATTTTCTCTACTCGTTTTCTCTTCCATTTTCTAGTCATCCTAAACGCACGCACACAGTGCCAAGTAGACTAAGTAACGCAACGCACCAAAGGAAAATCCAAACAGATTCACCCATTTTATTAATCCCACCACCAGTGTTTTTCCTGATCAGATATTTTTTTTTTAGTTCATTGAGTTGTGTTTGCAAGAGTGGGGTCATCGTGATGTTCGTCCGTATTTACATTTTCTTTGATTCTGCTAAAAACAAATATTTTGAACTCTCCCAAAGTGAAATGTGTATTCCATAAATTAAAAGAGGCGAATCCTTTTTCTTCCCACCCACTTTTGCACAACACCCATATAAAGTCGTTGTGTGAGGAAAATGTCCAGCTGCACCAATCGCTTACAAGTTCCAATTGCATTCTAGTTCGAAATTTCCAAACTTGACTTGAATTTTATAAAATATCTAATTCGGCCAAAGGCAGATGCGCTTTGTTAGTGATTATAAAAAAAAAATTGATTTTTCGGTCCTTGTTGAGTGCCTGTGGCTGCGTGTGTGTGTGTGCATGTTTTAAATTTTCCTGCATTGTAAAAAAAAAGAAGCAAAAAGCAAGAGATTCGTGCTTAAGGTCCTCCTCCCATTTTTGTTCGTGTTTTGGTTTCCTACTCTCCGTTTCAAGTCGTCTCATTCTGACTACATGATGCGAATGCTATACGTGAGTCTCCTGCTGAGTAGTGTGTGTGTGAGTGTTAAAGAAAACTGCAGGGCAGGGTAAAGCTTTCTCAGTCCAAGTTGTCGCTGGTTAAGCGAATGAAGTGATAGCCCCTGTTACCAATTTAGCATAAATAAAGAAACACAAGGATTCAAATAAGAGTTTGGTGGCATGTTTTATTCATAGGAAACTCAAATAAAACCATATAGTTTGGTAATTTTGGTTTTAAATGTTTGCCCATCTACCCACCGTGTGACTTATATCCATCTAAAGAAAGGGAGGAGTGCACCATACTTAGCATTTGTTTATTCTTCATATTGGAGAACATCGACCACGATCAACATCGAAAACACAAACAAATTCGACATCGACATCGACATCGACATCCAGCGACTTGGACAACGAGAACGACCCTACGACGCGACGATAGCAACGAAGACAAAGTTGCTAGTGAAAGGTGAGTTAAGTGGTTAAATTTCTGTCTTCACCATATGTGTTTTATTCGTTTCTTATTTCCGTTTTCTGATTTTCATTGTGTACGCAAACAAATTTTTTTTTCGGTTTTTCCTATTTTTGGGTTGTGTCTTATTTTACTGGACAAAAAAAAAACAATTAAAAATCCAGCAAATAGTGTTTAAAAAAATCGTCGCTGGGAAAAATGCACATAAGAGAGAAGAAGAAAAAAAATGTCTGCTCCTAATTTGTTTTTATTCTCAATTTTGTTTGTGTATATGTGTTTTTATTATGATTTTGTAAGTACTCTATACCTATTTTCTTTCCTTTCGCACATTACTGTCTCTTTCTTACCCTTTACAGTGATCCATAAAAGTAGTCGATGTTTTTTTTATTTTTATTTTTATTCGTTTTTTTTTCTTCTTTCAAATTACCTTTCAACGCAAATGATATTAAATTTTATGGAAATAAATTTAATTGATTAATTTGGCTTGTGAATGCAAATGAAAACTGAGTTAATGGATGAAAAGCGTTTCGAAAATGGGTATACCTAGTTGTTGTTGATCTAAATATCGATCGGTAACTACCTAGGTATATACCAAAGTGTTTTGAATTTCTGCGCGGGCTATAATATTGTTAGGAGGAATAAATGGTGTAGGTAGATATGCATACCGGTAACCGGTAAGTGGTTGGGTACAAGTTTCAAGTCCCTAACTGACGTTTTGTTTTTGGGTAATAAATCGATTTTAAAGATTGTCTCTCATCCACGAAATTAGACGGTTTAAGAGTTACAGCTATTTAAAGTCATTAAATGAAAAAAGGTAGGCCGATTTTAATTTATTTTAATTCGATATGAAGAGGAACATGTGACGTAGATAGGGGATCAATCCCTCCCCATAAGTTTACCAAATACAGTGGAGCGTCGAATCACAAGGGACCAGGAGTTAGTAGATATCATAGAGTACAATACTATAATTTCCAGCGAGAGCATTGCCAAATTAAATTTATTCAAATGCATATATTCATTTTTTTTAATAGTTATTCCTCGATAAGGCGACGATCTTTTTTGACTGTTCCACGAATGGAAAACACCTGATGCTGTTTTATTATCGACTCCGAACGGCAGGTTGAGAAGATTTTCCATGCCAGATTATGCACTTGCAGATTTGTCATGCCTAAGGTGGGCCTCTAAGGCTCCTCTTGCTCAGCAGTCCAACGCACTAAACACTAAACCAAGGCGACCACTACCAGCGCACCGTTGCTTACCAAAAATCCATGAAAAAAAGAGCTGACACAATAAAAACTCGATGTGTAGCGAATCATAGTTGCTTACCTACTATAAATTGCTACTGCTGTGCTGACACTGCTGTGATGTCAATGACACAAAAAATTATTATTATTCATTTGCGGTGCTAATTTGAAATGCGATCGTTAACACGAAACATCGACGTGCTGAATTATAATAAACAGAAATCTTTCTTTACAGTTGAATTTAAATTTATTCGCCTTTTTGATGAAGTCTTAGGTTAAGTGAGGGCCGAGGGGAGAGAGAACTCGCTACGCAACACTCAGGTCAGTAGAGATCGAGTTCAATCCCTGAAGCATTTTTCGAACCGCATTGAAGCATTAATAAACCTACAGATGTCTTTGATAGGTACGCCCCATCGTTCTTCGGTATACTGGAAGAAGTGCCTTCCAAAGGACTTATGTTTGAGATGACAGAGGCCTGGACAGTGGCAGAGAAAGTGGGTTGTGTCCTCATGAACTTCCTTGTTTTCACAGGCTATCCTCATTTAGCCGTAGCTTTGCACTTTTCTTGCACTTCAACGTGGCCTGCCATGCCACACATTGTAAGATGACCTTATTGATCATACCTTGAACGTTTAGTCTGTCTAGGCATAAAAACGCACGTATGTTCTTATTACGTGAACTTTCTCATCAGAATACATTATTTGACTCTTAGCCACAAGACTTTTGCTCCAGTTTCCTCAATCTTTTTCGACCGGCGATGGCGTGTAAATCATATATTTTTTCACACCAGTTGAATCTCCTTAATAGTACGTACCCAAGATTTAATTAAATCCCAATAAATCATAAGCAAACGACAAGAGCCCCTCAGAAGACAAACAGATCGGCGACAGCGGAAGTCCTCTCAAACTATGCTCATTTTTATGCAATTTTCTTACGAAACATGACTGCAATTCCATTTATTTATTCAATTAACACTTAATTACAACTGTTTACATAAATTTCTATCAAAATTTCCATCAAAAAAGTGATTTTTCAGAAAATTCACAAACGAACTCGCGAGCCACCAAAAAGTGCAGTGAAATCAAATGTGAACTGAACGCATTTTTTGGCGGATTTTGTGTCACGAATAAAATGTCGCATTTTGTGTGTTTTTCTTCGGAGTTTTCGTGGATTTTAGGGTTTTCTGTGTGTGGAAAGTTCAAAAAAAGTATAGAGAGGTGCACCTAATGAATGTATGAAATGTTATGAGACACGAAAAATTCCGAAATACTGAGATACATCAGCTTCTTGACTAGAATTGCAAACCAATCGCTGTGTTGGACGTTAAATTCTGAAATGTAAATTGTAATAGATTTGTAAATGGATAAAAGGATTGTATTTTTTGAAAGACCAGATCAGATCTAAGTACGTTTGTAATTATTAGTCCAAGAGTCACAGCAAAAGTCCGCCAGAAGATCGACAAACTGGCGCCAGCGGAAGACCTCTCAAACTATGCTCATTTTTATGCAATTTTCTTATGAAACATGAGTGTAATTCCATTTATTTATTCAATTAACACTTAATTACAACTGTTTACATCAATTTCTATCAAAATTTCCATCAAAAAAGTGATTTTTCAGAAAATTCACGAACGAACTCGCGAGCTCCCAAAATGTGCAGTGAAATCAAATGTGAACTGAACGCATTTTTTGGCGGATTTTGTGTCACGAAGAAAATGTACACATTTCGTGAGTTTTCCTTCGTGGTTTTCGTGGATTTTATGGTTTTTTATGTTTGTAGACTTGAAAAAAAAGTATGGAAATGTGTACTTAATGAAAGTATAAAATGTTAGGAGAGATGGGAAATACCAAAATACTGAGATACATCAGTTTGTTGACTAGAATTGTAAAACAATCTCTGTCTAGACGAGATTTCTAATGGTTAAAGGAGTAAAGAGACTGTTATATGTTCACTTGTGAGGATAGGGGTATTATAATTGCAAATCAGTGTTGTTCAGCCAGCTGCGCAGCTAAAAACCCCTGTCTTTTGGGCACCTTTGTCCGGTGAAATGTTGACAAAACGAGCTAAAAAAAAAACCAGATCATCTGACTTCTGATTTGCATTTGAGTTTCAGACATCCTTGAATAAAATGAATAAAATTGTATTTCAGATTGGCATAGCCAGACACAGATATTGCACTCGTCTTTGTATAACGTAGTTTCAAATCTCTAGTGTATCTTTCGTAAAAGAGGACAAGATCGTCGCCGCGCCGCTTGTTTTTCATAGTAAATAATTTAACACAGATATTGCCAAATCACGAATTGCACAATACGCTTTTAGTGTCTGTTTTCTTTTTTTTTTTTTATTATTTCCCATGCGTGTATGTACCTACATATGTATTTTTTTCTTTCTATTTATTATTGCTTAAGTTAGCCGTCTTCGTAGTCACGTCGCATTGATCGTGGCGCGGCACCTCTTCGTGTCACTCCTCTTTTTGTTTTCCTCTGTCGAGATGGATTCGTTGTTGTCTTATGGTCGCATATGCTTGTGTTGGATTTTTATTATAACAATATATTATTTTGATTTAAATTGAATTTCTAATCAACCAGCCGTGAAGACGGGACTGTAAATGCACATAAATTTGAATACGAACTTGGGAAAGAATAATGGGGTCAGTAGATAGATAATACATACCAAGAGATGATAGAATATGTGCTGGTTCTAGAGAATTAAAAAAAAAAATAAAAAATCAGTTCGCTTTGTCGGGGTCGAATATTTAGGTATCTTTGCGATACATTTCTGAGATTCTTTTATTAATTTATGTTTTAATTGTTTAATTTATGCTTTTAAGTGTTGTGTAATTTATCTTTGGCTTCAATCAGTTTAATCTATGTTAAATATATGCACAAGTATGTATGAAGGTTGTGACCATATTGAGATACAATTAAGGGATGAAATCTTGTAAGTAAAATGGTTTTGCGAAATATTAATTAAAATTTTTTTTGTGTGTATATGGGGTGTGTGAATTCTCATTTTGACGGATGAAAGGGTTTATATCGAAGGCATTCAAACATAGAAACCATGATCCATGACAAAAACGTGTTATACCGGATAAAGCCTTTAAAATAAATTATAAAATGAATTGTATAGACAAGGGTTAATATCAACTGGCCTAGTGTTTTGTTTTTTTTTTCTGTCAAAGCAGCATACCCTTCTTAGGCAGAAACTCGTCCACATAGACAAAAGGTCTAGGGAACACATTGAGAAACTACATGGGGGATTGTGAAGTATTGGATAGGACTCGAATTGATTGATTTGCAGCTTGTTATTCTTGACTAGATGCACTGCCTATCTGTGTCGAACTGGAACCAAACTAGTTCGTGCTGATCAACTCCATTAAATGGAGATAACTATCAAGTCTTTGAACGTGCATATGCTCATCTATACTTGGCATGTGACTCGGGACAGTCTCTCAAATTCTTTGACTTTGTTCTTTGATTGTTCTCGAACTTTGGTGTCTCTTATATTGCCACCTTGTAGGATCATAAATGTACCTATGTACATCCATGCAAGAAAAATGTATAACGGCTTGAAATTTTTAGTCTGCGTCGGTCGTTGTGTGATAAAACATCAAAGTAACTCATGAAACATATCATCATCCATTCCTTACTCCTGTTGTTCCCCCACTTGTGGCAATCCTATTCTCTTAAGTAGTTCTTTCCCCTCCTTTTGTTGATTATTTTGTAAATATTTTTCTTTTATTTTACGTTTTTCTTTTTTTTTTCTTAAATTTCTTTTATTCAAGTGCAACGATGGAATGGGACATATGAAATTCTCATATCAAGGACACAACCCAAAGATTTAAAAACTAAACATTTTGTTAAGAAAAAAAAAAAATAATTTAAATTGAGAAACCATACGCTATGTTAAGTGCTTGCTTACTTGTTTCTTGTAGTTCGTGTCCCAAAATTTATCTACGATCCCGAAAACCTGTGAATAGAGAAATAAACAAAATGAATACCTAACATAGATAGAGAGGGGAAAAAAAAATAAAAAAGCAAAGAAAGATACGAAAAAAAAAAAATAGTAAAATAATATTAAAAATATATAATGGACGATGAGATCTTAAAGACAGTCCATTCAATTTTTGGCAAAAGTGTCCAAATAGTCGACTGTGAGAAGACCTCATCGGTTCGTCAGGAGGAGGTACTTCTAATCAATGGCATTCCAGTCACGTTAGATGGTCACGATGGTGATGCAATAAAAAGTGCACTCCTTACCGGACAGGTGCCATCTGTTGAGCTATTGAATCAATTGCTGTATCAAGCTGGTATCTTGAGGCAACCAGTTCAATTGGAGACATCGTTGTCGGTTAAATCGTCAATGGTGACAACTGAAGAGGTTTCTGTTGCACGTGGTGGACGAATACTTGACGGGCGAACCAGTGAAACAAAAGAAGATTACATTTATAGTAGTTCGAAGAAGGAAATCTGGGAGCCTGTCGTTGCGAAATCAGTGCCCGAGAGGGAAAAAATGGTCTATACGCCAAGATTTAAACTGGTTGAGCATGCAACACAATCAACTGAAGGGGCCGTTGGTGGTGTGGATCAAATCATCCCAAGTTGTAGTTCAATGACTGCGGTTGTATTATCGGAACCGCCATCAACAGTGACAGTGGCAAGCTTAACAACATCGGCAACAACAGATGTCACTAATCAGATGCTGAGTGCAGACAGCGGTAGTCACGATTATTATTACAATTATACTGGAATCGAACGTAAACCAGAAGAGGAAGAAGATGCTGACGAAGACGACGACGATGAGGATGACGACGAGGATGGCGAATTGTATTTGTTAAATCCCCCATCTGGAAATTGTGGAGCGTGTCATCCACCATCGTCGCCATTTGCAAATAGACTGCCTCCAATAAGAAATGCCATCACCACCATTACACACTCAAACGATTACAGTAATGATGATCTTTTAAGAAAGTATCAGAAAGGCACCGTGCTGTCGAGGTCATCTATGGCATCGGCTTCGGGCAAGAAATCTAGCCTTTTGAGCTATGATTCTGGTCATGACGGAGTCTTTCATAGTCCATCACAACAGACAGCAACGAGCAATATTGCATTGCCACCGTTGCAACAGTCGACCACAAATAACACAGACAACTCAATATCTTCGTGCTATGATTTCATTAGTTCGGATGAAGCTGATTTCCTCACCGCGACCAACAATAGCAACAGCAACTTTGGCAAAAATTGCAAAACAATATTCGCAACGAAGGAACGCAGCTATGCAGATCTACAACATAGGGTAAGGGTTGCTCCTTTATTTTTCTTTCTAAATTTTATTTTTGTTTGTTTCAATATATTTGTTTTTTTTCCGTTTTGCTTTTACGTTTATATAACCCCCCAACCCAATTCCTTTCCAAGCCAAGCAGAGCTCTGTATGTTTTGGGGACAAATGCCGTTTTCTGAAGCTACTTTCAGACACTCTTTGCCTAGCCCCATATAAGTGCTAATGAGTCGAATCATCATTTGATTCGTATAATGTCTCAAAGCTAAGTCTTTCCCCTGGTCTTGCTATACGACCCAAAAGTCAATGAGTAGATTTACTGCTTCCGAAGCTGAATGGCTCTCATTTCCTTAAGATTCCAGACACATGCTACTCATTAGAATTGATTTAATCTAATTCGGTCTTGAATGGACCCTTTGCTTGTGTGTAATATATAATCTTTAAGAAAACAGTTGTAGAGAAAGAAAAGCTAGTCTTTAGATTTTGTTGCCTTTAACACAGTCTTTATGAGTTTTTTTGTTGTTTTTTTTTTGTCTTTTTGTTTTATAGGAACAGTCGCAAATTTCTAAGTCATCAAATAATAAAAATGTAAAAAGTCCCAATTTGGGTAAAAAACCGTCAATGTCATCCAGTAGTTGTGTGCCAACTAATCCCTCTTCATCGCAGACGAAAAAACAACATCACTCACCATCGCCGTTGCAGCATGCGGCTGGTAGTTCAGCGAGTGCCAATGTGAGTCAGCCTGATGTTGTTGCTGCCACAACTTCGACAATCTCGACAACGTCTGTCGAGAATGGTCTCGTATTTCGCGATGGGAATCTCATTTCGGGTCCATTGGATGCTCTTATAGCGCACATGGTGCCAGCAAGCCAGTACTATCCGGATCGATCGTTTATTTTTTCGTTTCTGCTAAGTGCTCGACTCTTTATACGGCCACATGAGCTGCTCGCCAAAATCTCTGAGACCTGGGAGATCCAGCAGAAACAAACTCGCGTCATGGTACCATCCATCGATGTTGTTGATGAAAAATCAGCCCAAGTGCAGCCCATCAGTAGTGTTGGCAGAACTCAACAGATGTACCCACCGCAATTTGTCGACGAGTTGAGTCATCAGAAGGCGATAAAATCCGCTCAAAATTGTATTCAGTTGTTGGCTGAATGGATTGATACGTTTCCCTATGATTTCCGTGATGAACGTCTGATGCAGCATGTACGAATTTTGGCCAGAAAGTGCGTCTACATCGATAATAGCTTGGGCAAGACGGTATCAAGCATTTTACAACATTTGGTGCAACGATTGACTGTGTTGGAAAAGTATGAGGAATTCCTGCAAACACTTTCAGCCAACGAAAACAATGAATCGAATACTACAGCCGATGAACTAGCCGCACAGCACAAGCCATTTTCATCATCATTATCGTCTGCTGGGCACACGAATAGTGGCTACGTACATGGTGGTTCAGCATCATCCAATGAGCGGGATGATAATAATGCTGCGATGCAAGTGGATTCAGCCCATATTGCTGTAGCAGCTGCTTCGTCTGGAACCGTAGGCCAACAGCATAAGTCATTGTCTTCATCGTACACTACCGCGTCTGGCACGTGCCATCAACACCAACCGATTCATCATCACCATCATCATCATCATCACCATCATAGTAGTCACCAGAGTGATAGTTCGTCGAATTCGGTGAATACTCTTGGTCCAAGTGGAGGTGGCATGGGTATCGGCGGTTGCACGAGCTCCAGTGCGGTCAATAATGGCGCTGAATTGATCGGCATTTGTGATTTATGCCCGAACGCAGCTCTGCTGGCACATCAACTGACTCACATTGAATTGGAGCGACTGTCACATATTGGCCCTGAGGAGTTTGTTCAGGCATTTGCAAAGGAAAATCACTTGGAGTCCTTTAGTGACATGAAGAAGACAAGAAATCTAGAGTCCTACGTACAGTGGTTCAATAGATTGAGCTATTTTACAGCAACGGAAATTGTTAAGGTTCGTGATGTTTATATAATGTATTTGTGTGTGTGTGGATGTGTGTTACACTTCTTTTTGTCCTTGCAGTATCCAAAGAAGAAACAACGTGTCCGAATTATTGAATTTTGGATTGAAACAGCACGCGAATGCTTCAATATTGGCAATTTCAATAGTCTGATGGCAATCATTGCCGGATTAAATCTTTCACCGATATCAAGACTCAAGAAAACTGTAAGTCTCAAAATATTAGCCTCCTTTTAAAACATATTGCATAGTATGTATATTCTCTCTGTGTAGTGGTCAAAGATACAATCGGCAAAGTTCTCTGTACTTGAACATCAAATGGATCCAACAAGTAACTTCAATAGTTATAGATCAACATTAAAAGCAGCTATGTGGCGTTCTGAAGGTGCTACAAATGAACGTGAACGTATCATCATTCCATTTTTCAGTTTATTAGTTAAGGATTTGTATTTCTTGAACGAGGGATGTTCAAATAGGTGAGTATTATACTACTAACTAGAGACAGAGCGGGTAAAATTTTTGTTTAGAAATGACAATATCTCATTATTAATTAAGTTCCATAATAATTAGTAGAAATTACATTTTCCTAGAATTTCTGGTATCAGTTTCTCAATAGTAAATCTCCGATGAACAATACAACTCATAATAATTCCTAGAAAATGCTCCTTGTTCTCCAGTCTATATATTCCAATTAAGATCCATTGTGAGGGATTTTAATTCAATTAACTTGTGTTTTCCTTTCAACCTCGTTTTCGTTTTCATATTCCACTCGTTGTGTTGTCGCATCGGTACGAACATCCACACCCCCGATATCGTTCACTTGTGATGGCGGACAATAACAAATGTGTACATATGCACCTGAAAGGGATACATCCTATCCATTCAGATGCCTTTTCCATAGATATACTGTTTTTAAGCGTTGGCGATGGACAGTCCTGCTTGAAAACTTGTACTAATTGGCTCATTAATTAGTAATGATTGTGATTTAAAGATAATTAACTGGTAATACGGCTTAAATCTGATTTAACTCCAATGGAAAACACTCGAGAGTTTTCACTCAATTAAGCAATCTATAAATAGACTTAATCCTGGCCTGGACGAGAGCTTTTATCATGTTATCATACAATAAGTTAAGGTGAAGGATATCTTAAAGCTTTATTAGGATAGGGTTTGCTCGGAACAAGCTTTCACTCATGCGGATTATCCAAGGACAGCTTTTTAATTAATTCATCCCACGCATCCCCATTCTATACACCTGGGGAAAGTTTTATCTTTTTTTCACATGTATTGTGTGGGATTGCAGGCTCTCTGCAACTGTAAGGATTCACAAGCATGCGTCAAAATGTGTTTATTCCCATTTTGCGCTACGCCATTTATCATTCATATCACTCACTCATAATTTAATTGAGTTGGTATTTCAGTGCATATTTATGGCTGTTATCCAGAACTTGTAGCTCAGTAAGCAAACAACTCTCAAGTGTGATGGCTAAGTTATGTTTTTTTTCGAAATCTTATTCTGTAACTTTCAAAGTGAAAAAGAAAAAAAAAAAAAAATTAAAGTAGCCTATAACAATGGCATCTAATAAATTTAACATATCACAACCAAAGACAATCAGTGTGGTGGTGTATAATTAGATTTAGTGTCACCCAAGTTTGTGTTGGAATGCTTGTGTCTATTACAATGTAAGATAGAAACAGAGAACCCAAAAAAAAACCCCCGCCCCCAAAAAGGGGTTTAGGCATTCATATTCAGCCCACGTGACAATAATCCAAACTTACATGTGAAAATAAGAATAAGATCAACAGATAGCCAGGCACTTTGTAAACAGCAGAAAAGTCTTTATTTAAGTAAGCGCACTCTTGGAGGACAAATATCTAACGAAGAAGGTTTTACAAGTTCTAAGTGTTTTTTTTTTTTTTTTTTTTAATTTCAGACTACCCAATGGTCATATAAATTTTGAGAAATTCTGGCAGCTCGCTAAGCAAGTTATGGAATTTAATACATGGAAAAAAGTTACATGTCCATTCGAGAAGTTACCCAAAGTGATAATGTTCCTACAGATGAGTACCGTACTCAATGAGAATACCTTGTCGATGGCATCATTTGAGTGTGAACCTCCAGAAAATAACCAAGAGAAAGGAAGGTATAAAACATTGAAATCCGAAACGAAACAACAGCAACAGCAAACGTAGTGAGAATTGTTGCATATGGATAAGTTGCCATAAGTTACATTACATACATATATATATACATTAATTATAGATATTTTCTATAAATACCAAAACTAACTGGGAAAAACAAAAATCATAACAATAAGAAGTGCGTGTGTCTGTGTTTGTATTAGTGGTTTTCAAAAAAAAAGAAAAAAAAAAAAGCAAAACAAAAAGATTAATTTCTTACTTTTACACACAACTAGTTTTTTTTGTTGTTTTTAATAACCCAGTACAAGGCATCTCATAGCTTTGCTGGCTAGACTTAGAATGATATTAATTGCTTGCCATAGGATTCAGATAAATATTAGTATCTTGGCCTTTATACAGAAAAGAGCACATTCATTGTATGGTATTGTTGTCAAAGATATAAAACAGTAGAAGCAGTTTATAAAAAAAGAAATGATATGCAAAGTTTAAATAGATCGATTCAAACAATCGCTCTTTCATATGTATTTACATATATAATGCATGTATTAGGTATAACAGGAAATATATATATGTTTATCTGCAACAAACCCCTTAGCTTCTAAACCGATGAGCTTGGAGGTCACAGAATTCAAATGTAAATTTAACGAACATTGGTTGATGATTGCACTAGTTTAAGTTTTTTTTTCTCCGTCAATCATACTGCAAAACCTAATCAATCCATAGTTGTAAGTTTGTAAATCTTAATCCCAGACCAAGAATGATATTAATACTTTCTAACTAACTAAATTCAGCATTTACGAATGGCAAAATGGTTGTATTTCAAGACATTTTCAACACTGGCATACCACAAGGTACGCTGCTTAAGATTCCTTCTTTTTTTTTTTTTTAATCAAGCAGTTGTGCTCTGAATTTGCTAATGAGCAGAACAGAATGTCGACGCTTATTTATCTCACATTTATATGAACATTTTAAAGCTAGCTACAGTCATGACAGATCCGAAGTTCCAAAGGAGACTATTGAATTTGTATGTGTTCTGCCCTCCACTGTTCAAGCCAACTTTTATAGTGTAAATCATCAACATAAGGTGAGATTTTTTTTTTTTTAAGAATTCAATGATCACTACACATTCCTACATTTAATAACTTAGTTTTAATAATTGTATATTTTTTGATTCTTAACTGAACGAGGCTGGATATAATCAAAATAATATTGTACAGCATTTTTTATTTTCTTTTTTTTTACACGGTATTTAGGTAGTAGTTTTTGCATTAGATATTTGTGTTTTTTTTTAAATCCCTTTTTATAGGCTATAAGAATTTCGTATGTATATATGAATATTTATTTATTTATTTATTAGGTCTATCATTATTACAGACAGTTAAAATTAAAAAAAAAAAAATATTAATTTTTACCAGGAAGAGAAAACAAAGGTGTATATAAATATAAATTTTAAACTAAGAACAACAAAATATTAAACTAACGAAATTTTTACAAGGTTAACAGGAAAGAGGGAGAGAAAGAGAAACAAAAAACAATTCAATTATAGTTACATAACGTACAAGAAAAAAAATAATATGAATATGAGTAGAAAGGAAAAAACTCGTAGATACTCCTAATAACAAACGATTTTTTTGAAAAGATATTTGAGTAAAGAAGAAACCTAATGACCAATTATAGTAAATTATGCAGGAGTTTCTTCAATGAAACACTACTCACTGAAGGCTAACGAATGGCATATCAAAATATAAGTTCAGTTCATTCCTCCGATGTTGCTGTTCATAAAATAAGTTACAAAATCTTATTAAGAGATTTTTGACAACAATTAGGACATTCATTCGGAGAGTGATAATGTTTTAGCCGAAATACTCGACTCCAGTGAACTGTTTTTTTTTTGGTTCTTCCTCCATCGTTGCTCTTTAGAAACATCCAAAAAGTTTCACAATTTGACTCAGTGACAAACAATGCCCGGAGACAGCTTTGAAGCAGTCTCCTTTCTCGAAGAAGAATACATCAAAATTCGATATTTATATCGAAGACATTGCCTGTGCTCAGACTTATTATTCCAGGCATCCATGCGAATGGAATTTACTTCGATAAAATAGCTCATGTTAAGAATGAACCAATATTAAGGACAAAATAACTTTTTGTTATCGATATTTGCCCTTAATTTAAACATTTTTTTTCTCTATTATCTAAAGCGTTTAATGATAATTTTCTTAAGGAAAATCTGTAAGTATTGTAAATGGTAGATAAATAAATAAATAAATAAATAAATTTGACTTCAACTTTGACAATACAGCTAAGACTTTGACTAAGACTTCTACTAAGCCTTTAAATTTCCCCTTTAGATTCTGATTTTGGCTATGACTTTGACTTTGAATTTATAAATTCAAATACCAATTTAAATGAAAACACACACCTTTGATTGTGACTTCCATTCCATAGCATTGGCTTAGAAGTTTTAGTTTTATTTTTGTCAATTATTTTGTGCCATTTAACATTCCACAGTCAAACAGATTACATTTTTGTACACAAGATATATAAGCACATTATTGATTAACGGAATAGATTGGATAGTTATTCTGCCATCGAAACTGTTTGATTTTTAATAGTGCAACAACGCTTTGAGCAATTGAATCAATCTAAAAACTTAGATTTAACTAGATTTGAAGGATTTCACAAATAGACTAAAAATCATGAATTAAGGCTCATAAAAGGTATTTGGTAATACTTATTTTAAAACTCGAAATAAACACTTGATTCTCTTCTATATTCATTTATTGATTTATATATTTAAAAAACACATCTGGTCTACTATCCAAAAAAAAGAAGAGAAAAGTAACTCATCTGCGAGTTGTCTTTAAATTTTGTTTGGATTATATCTTGACTCAATTTCCACGTTACAAACAAAAAATTAATAGAGGCCAGTGTACATTTATTTATTTAATGAATTGGTTACCATATTATAGGATTAAAATATGTAAAGTAAAACTTACAAATAAACATAAGCCGTAAGCTGTAAGGTTTTAACAAAAAAAAAAAAAAAAACTAGGTGATGGAATATTTAAAAAAAAAAAATTAATTATTTAATATTCTAATGTGTGATCCTTGTAAAAAAAATAATATAAAATATTTATGTTTTTAAGCTTACACAGTTTAATCCATAAACAAAACAAATAAATATTAAAGTAATAAATAAAAAAATAAAAATAAATAAATAATTTTTAAATAACCACAATGCGTGGTTATATACATTTTGATATAGTTATTCTTAACTAGATCACTGTAATTAAAACAAAAATGAAAAATTTGTTTACTTTTCCATTGGCTTTCACTAAGTGCCGATATTTTGAAGAAAATTTAGCTACTTATACATTGTCGTACGTAATGAATGATTATGCATATAAATACTATAGCTTTTGTTATATGATGATGATTTATGATTTACGGAACACCCTGCATATATGTATATATATATATATGTAAATAATTTTATTTTTTTTTTCAATTTTTCAAAACCATCAATACACTTTATTAATGTTTTGTTTTGCGAATTTCGATTAAATATATTTTCCATCTTGTTTATTAAATAGACAAAGAATCTTACTCTGTTAATTGTTTGCATTTTTTTTTTAATCATTCATTGCCGTATAAGTAACTATAACTGATTACAAACGATATTCACAAAATAATCTTTAAATACTTAATTAAAAATATTTATTTGTGTAAAACGTTTAAGGAGGTTTAGTATATAGTTATTGTAAGAATTGTTTAAAGACTGTAAAGATTTACATAATTGATTATTATACATTACATACATATACGAGGTAGGGTTCAAATCTTCGAAAAAAAAAAAAACTAGTGGCTATATCTCGGCAAATCATCGAAAACGAAATTATTAAGGGGTCACTGTTAATTTCTGGATATACTGCTGTCATTTTAAAGGCTTCTTTTGTTTTCAAAAAAAGTCGTATTATTGTAATAAATTTGTTGTCCTTATTTATATGAAATCTTATGAGGAAACACATCGAGGTCAAAACTATATATACCCACATATATGTATGTATCTAATGATAATTTTTTTTATTTGTGTCTCTGTTTTTTTGTTTGATTTTGAAAATAGACTGTGGTGGTGTTCCATTTGTAATTCAAACTCAACAAATATATTATTATTCTAATGACGACAAAAATTAATAAAACATTTTAAGAGCAAAATAAGTTGAGATAAAAAAGTAATTCCCCATCTATCTCCAAATTCTATTCATCCCATTCAAAAACCATCATGTTCTCTTTGAATAAAATATTAATATTTGAAATTTTCAATATACATACACTTAACCGTACACTTAAGCTCGAATTGTAGCATTGAATATTATAAATGTAATAATGATAGAAATAGTTCTCATTGTGCAACTAACACACATTCCACTACTCTTTTGTAATTAGTTATAGAATTTTTATTTCAATTTTTATATACACATTCTAATATTTAAGCAAAATAAAACAAAAAATAGAATCTCTTTACCTCTAGGAAAGAAAGTTTTCTTTAATTTTTTTTTTCCTCATTTTTGCAATTAATTTTTGAAAATTGTAAAAACAGAAAATAATGTATGTTTTGAATTTATTTTTTTGTACTTAAATATTTTTAAATAATTTGTCTAGATTAGAAAAACATCTGTGTGAATATATAAATGCAGAGGAACAACAATTAAATGTCTCCATTTTAGATATACACAAAGAAATATGTAATACTGTATATACAAGTGCATATGAAATATAATTAAACACATTATAATTATTTTAATAAAACTATATACATATAATGACTACATACATATATACAATTATGTAAGTGTCAAATCACTCATAAATATTTAATAATTATATATTTGAAATAGTATACTAAGTAAATTAATGTATATTTAAAATAAACCGAAGTTGAAAAAAAGCGTATATAAATAAGTAAAAGAAAAACTATAAATTCTATTTAATACATTTACATATATATATGTATATTTAAAAAAAAACAAAAAACAAAAAAAAAGGAAAAAAAGTAAATTTAAGATAAAGTTTGCTGAAAGTATTATTTTATATTCATATTGCTAAAAACTTAAGAAAACCAACTAGTTGTAGTATATTATTCAATCAGCATATAAACATGCTGTGAAATAATAATTTTTATTTTTATTTTTTTAACTTGTTTTTTAATCGCCGCATTGATACAACATTAATTATAATCATCACAAAAACTTTTGTTAACTTTTTTTTTTTCTGCGAATTCTTAATTTTCAAGGAAACACTGTTTTGAAATTCAAAATTTCAGATCTCTTGTAATGTTTTATGAGAATTAATGTTTGTCTTGTTGCGAGTCACTCGAAGGATTAGCTATTTTTCCAGCTTGTTTCCTTTGAGACAAATTTTCCATATGAGTTTTACTTTGCTCCTTACAAATCCAACAAAAATAATTCCCTCCTATTTGTTTGAAAAGATGGTGAATTTAAATTTATAAAGTATCTATATCCGTTTTTGTCCTTTAAATCATTTGAGGACATTGAAAGTGATAATCGACAGCAAGAACACTTTGTATGGAATAAAATTTTTTATTTTTTTTTTTAAGATGTACATTTACGTACAGAAAAGGCGCATTACTATTGCAATTTTTTTTTTAAATAACCTTGCGATAGATTTGTAAGTTCTTGATGTAATTTCTGTTGTGTTGTAATTTAATTTTGTAACTGTCAGAATACCGGAACGTAATATACAAAACTCAAACCATTCAATAACTCAATTCATCATCAATCCCATCAAATAAATTCAAATCATAAAGTTCTACATAGTTTTCGTAAGTATAGGCATACAAAAGCGAAAGCTCTCACTGACCACAACACCAATCTTCCAAACTCCTGTCTAGCGATGAGGCCATAAGCCCACCTACGATAGGAGCCATTGGAATAGTTTTTAACAATAATCACATAATTATATAGCAGATAACAAAATAAGGAAAAAAAAAATATATTAAACTTGTGTATGTTTGCATTTGAAGAAAAAAAAAAAAAAAAAGAAGCGAAACAAAGTAAAACAAAAAAAAAAATAAAAAAAATAAAAATACTATCAAATTGGTGGCCAATATGGGTATCCCACGGGTAAAATATTGAATATGGAACCAGTTACGTCAGTATGTCAAATTGACTGTGAACATCTTGACAGTTTGTCCATTTGCTTAACTCATTTCTGCTCCGTTCTAGATTCAGACCAATAGAATGAGTAAGTGTAGGATCGACGTAGCTCATCAGGCAACATTTATACTTTCCATTGCCATTTTGCATACTCATTCCACCATTTTGTAGAATATATCTTGAGTCCTTTACGTTAATCTTATAACTTTGAGTTGAATTTTCTTTTTTAGTTTTGTACACAAAATTCATATTTTGCCATACACACACAGTTAATTAAATAAAAATAAGAACATTTTAAAACAAAATAACCAAAATATAAATATATATTATATGTGTATATTTATGTAAATCCACATTCAATTAAATAGAATCCTAATAATGAAGCATTATAAGAAGAAAAAATAAAGAAATTCAAATTATCTGAACACATACTTACATAATTAACTTTAGAAATACAAATGAATTGAAGATGTTTCTGTATCCATTAAATTTATACGTGTAAACATAGATTAGATGCATTGTCAACCTACAACTTAAAAAGAAAAATCAATTCATACCCTTAAAAAAAAATAAACTCAAATGAAACCATGTCATGTAATGAACCGTTTAAACTGATTGCTTAGCTGACGTTTCCCTTATATTTTTCATTTAAAGTGAAATAAAATAAAAGCCACTTGAATGTAAAATTCTAGTTTTGTTGTTTTATTAAAGCGAGGACCTATACAATTCCAAGGAAAGTAAGCAAGGAAGGCCTTTCCAGCTCGGGTAAGTAGACACAATAAGGCGTGGATCATAACAACTAGTAGTGACTACGCTCCAGCTCTGTTCACATCCCTTCAGTCATCGTTAGGGGCATTTTGAAGAACCATAATGAGTTGACGGCTATAGTTACATAAAGGGAAATGAGAGAGCAGACTTGCTAACCAGATGTGGCTCAATCTTTGATGAATTTAGTCTGCTCCCCGATTGTATTCATCAAGGTAATAATTCGTCAGCACTTTCTTTCAATTGCCAGCTAAAAATCTTTGCCATATCCAAGCAGATATGGCCCACCTGCAATAAAAATAGGACGAAAGATCCAAGTAAGACCATCGGAAGAATAATACCTAAGTTCTTTACATGTGAGGGTTCGGCTTTGCCTGAATCGGGAAGGAAAACAACGTACGTTTTTCTAACCTCATGGAGTCATTCTTATGCAAGTCAATTTGTACAAGTATATATGTGCATTGTAAAAGACCTGACTAAACGTCCCAGTTTCCAGGGTACGGAAACGAACATTCATGTGCGCACATGAAACAGCTCACAGCTCATTTTCGGCTTACGAGCGTGTACGATTTTTACACACGGGCCGCACACACATGTCCACCCCTTTTTTTCATCATTCTGATATTATAGCTGCTCACGAGCGCTCACATCAACTCGTTTTAGCCCTCGCATACGGCTGCTCTCGCACATATTGAGTGCGCACACGGGGTGAGCTTGCATAAATTCGACCGCTCGTGTGCGAGAGCATCCGTGTGGCACACACACGGCGTGTGCACAAGGGATATCGCACACTCGCGAGCGGCCGCTCATAAGCGTGCATTTCCGTACACACAGTGGCGGTGTCACGCGAAATGAAAATTGGCATGTTGTGCATCTTGTTGCTCCGCGCTATTTATCGATGTTTGTTGTTGGAAGCTCGTTGATAATGCTAGTGAAAGTCTGAGAACGGGACGAAAGGGTAGTGCAAACCATTACATTGGGTTGATACATGTTCATGTTATGTTTTGCATGGCATATCAAAATTATCTGTCCTAAGCAGTTCTGCGTTAATCTAAAACTGCATCTCTCAAACTGTGCTCCACAGAGCATCCTTGGTAAATCGGTGGGATAGGTTCATTAAACGGATAGAGCTTTGAAAATGCTTTGCTTAAGCTTCTGAAGCTCATAGTCATATAATTTCTGAAAAGCTCAACTTGTCTTCCCCTTTTTATACATGTATTTATTGAATCTAAATGAATACCTATGCCAGTATGAATATATTCACAATGACCACTTATTTTACACCTCTCTCCAGTTCATCCCCTAAGAGGAAAACTTCCGACATCCATGTTTCAAACGCCACTCAGCTTGGTAACTAGGTCCAAAACATTTTCAAAAGTACCAGGCGAACTGGCATTTGAATACGTAAACAATTTCCAATTGAGAGCAAATCGAATGTCTGGCGAAAGCATTCGTACACGCGAAGAGGTGGTATGTCTCCTATTCTATACGCGGGAGGGTGGTCCACGTTTTCCGCCATGTGTTCCTTGGGATTCGTTTGGGTGGTACACTCAAGCTGTTTGCCTACTGGATATGCTGAGCGCCCAGTTCCTGGCTGAACATTTTGAGCAATTTTTCTGTAGTTGTCAGCGGAATTGTTGCCCCTCAGCACATTTTTTTTTCACGTTGGTATGGATATGCACCTGGATTCAAAAAGAAGTTTTTTTCCCTCCGACTTGAGCAATGAAAAAATGCTTCCATTGACCCTCAAGTATAGCCTTCAAGTTGTGTCTCACATGTTCAATGATATACAGAAATTTAACCGAATTCGATGGTTGTAAGATATCAGGGTACCATGCAGAAAGAGGCTCCAATAGTCCATTGAGTAGGACAAGGGACAACGGAAATGGGTGTTTGGAAACAGACATGCATTTGCTGCTAGTATAAAATATTGGCATACTTTGGTACACCGTCATACAGTCATGTTCAATAGGACGTCACTTATCATACTTTTCGCACAGTTCGGTGGTTGAAAGCTATCAGGAGTCGATGCATATTGAAAAATATTCGCAGTAAGGATATAAATTGAAACATGAATGGGTTGAAGAGTTGTTACTGGTTAGTTGCTGTGCAGCCATCAATCCAGAAGGTACCTGTGGAAATTTGATCTTGGTAAACCTTGAAAATACGCAACTGTGTACTAAATATTATAGGAAAACCCATTTTTCGAAATATGATAACAGGCTACCATGATGGAAGCAGGTACACTTGTGTACAGGGGGTCAATCTAAAACATATTCCGACAATTTTCTTGTTTGTGTTGTAGGGGAGAGTTTAAATCAGTTATAGGTACCACCAAGGGGTGGTACTAAAAGTTTGAATAAGAAGCTGTTTGTGTGCATTTATGTACATGTATTAGTTATGAAACACTAAGTAGGTCGTGAATGCAAAACTCATCCTCACATCTGTACTGCCACACCACAAAGTAAATATTGCCAATAGTGTCACACCTTTGTCATGAATTCTCCACGTGAAGGGGGAATCAATGAGTGTGCACGCACATGCGGATGAGCACTGTGCTGTAACCCCTATCTATCAGGATTTAAGGATATTCAGGCAGTAACTCTGATTATTGCTTGCCTTTGTACGAGTGGGTGGCCGAAATTTATACTCCAAGTAAATTCGCATTAGCAGATTACGTAGTGCGGAGTCATCAACAATGTTGAAGTTGGCCAAAGCCTTTTCTACAGGCAGCTGGTAAATGGACTCGTAATCTTTGGTATCGTGCATCTCCCAAAACTTCTTCTTAAAATACATATCTTTGCAAATGTGTTCAATGAAAATATGGTTTAGGAAGCTTGCTCCTGTACCAACCATGTTGCATATTCATGTTGAGAAAGGTACTTTAGTCTTCGTCGCAAATTTAATCAGTTGGTTTGCCAGTACTCTTCGAGGAACACTGGTGTCCTTCAGTCAACTCCATGTGGGTATCGGCAATATCGTATTTCAATTTCAATACCAGGTAATGATGAAATGAAGGCAGAACCAATACACGAACAAAATAATAATGTTCTCGTCCCATCTTTCAATCGCTTTGCCTCCATGAAAGTATGTAAATAGATACTTATTTGTATGTACATGAATATATGTTGGATAGCACATTGAAGAAGGCAGTACATGCATTAACAGGAGCACTCAGATTACCTGAAGTCAGAACTTTATTAGAAAAAGCTTCGATATGTGACATATACCCGTATGTGTGTTGTACAAAACATCCGTATACCGTGGAAGCTGTATCAGTTCCTTACAGATGCATACTCGTAGTCCTTCCACAATGAGTTACAGAAATAAGTAAAAGTTGTCTGCGTATTTTCAAAGTTGCCTCTAATGCAACGCTGCTTTATATCCTTTCTTGGATTTCTGATGGCCTGGTTATTAAGCTATTATGACAGTACACATTTTCCTTGTTTACTAGCATTTGTTTTTGTAAGCAGCGAATTCCCGTGCATAAGTATTCGTAGCTTTCAGTCACAGAAGCCTCCCACAATACTTCATGTTTCTTCTGCGAAGTTGAAGACGTTGAGAATACAATTTGAAACGTTTCGAAATTATTCAAATATTTACTAACAGTGTTTTATTTGAAAATGTGTTCATTTCTCCTAGAATTAATTGAATATTATCTAATTCACCAAGCTCCTCCTCGCCATTTGTGTAAGAGTCATTCGCAAACATTTTTTAGAAAACACTACAAACCTAGTGTCGTGTTGAGGTCGCAATTTAAAATGCTTCACAAGAAAACATTTGAGAATTACTTAAATAATAGAATAACTATTCGTTTTAAGATACAAATTTCAATCAAATCAGCGATTAAAAACGTCCAAATAATAGCCACAGAAAGTATTCCAGAATGAGTGCTCAAGTGCTCAGAGCGCTCGAAAACTACATTTTTTATTTCACGTATTTTATGCAATTTTGTGTTAATAATGACTGCAATTGCATTTATTTATTTATTTAATACATGAAACTAAGTGTTGGAATGAATTTCCGACAATATTTCCACCGGAAAAGTGGTTTTTACAAAATGTTCAAAACAAACTCGCGAGCCACCAAAAAGTGCAGTGAAATGTAATATGAACTGAACGCATTTATTGGCGAATTTTGTGTCACGAAGAAAATGTCGTATTTCGTGAGTTTTTCTTCGGAGTTTTCGTGGATTTTAGGGTTTTCCGTGTGTCGAAAGTTGAAAAAAAGTATAGAGAGTTGTACCTAATGAATGTATAAAATGTTATGAGACACAAACAATTCCGAAATACTGAGTTACATCAGTTTGCTGACTAGAATTGCAAAACAATCTCTGCGTTGGACGTTAAAAACTGTATTTCCGTACAAAAAAGGATTGTAAATGGATAAAGGAATATATTTTTGGGAAGACCAGACCAGATTTAAGTACATATGTAGCTATTAGCCCAAGAGTCACAGCAAAAGTCCGCCAGAAGATCGACAAACTGACGCCAGCGGAACACCTCTCAAACTATGCTCATTTTTATGCAATTTTCTTACAAAACATGAGTGTAATTCCATTTATTTATTCAATTAACACTTAAATACAACTGTTTACATCAATTTCCAGTAAAATTTCCATCAAAAAAGCGGTTTTTACAAAATTTTCCAAACGAACACGCGAGCCCCTAAAAAGTGCAGTGGAATGTAATATGAACTGAACGCATTTTTTTGACTTTTTTTGTGCCACGAAGAAAATGTCCACATTTTGCGAGTTTTCCTCTGGGGTTTTCGTTAATTTTAATGTTTTTTTGCGTTTGAAAACGTGGAAAATGGAGAGAAAGTAGCAGGAAATGAAAATATGGAATATTAAGAGACATGTGACAAACTAAAATGCTGGAAATAACCCTTTATTGACTGAGATTAAGGGAAACTTTTATGTGGAGAGGTAACAAAGTGAATTTTCATTGAGTTATCATCAAAGTCGAGGCTTTAAGTGAGGAAAAAAATTCTGCAGATACATCCCCCACCATGCGCTTTCAATTTTTAACCCTCCCCCGTTTTCTTTTCTGTAGGCAAAACAAAAAATCCTCCAAAAAGGTTTTGGAATGCTTTATCCATTGGGATGATACACTCATGTGTCATTAACTGGGAAGGAATTGTGATAGTTGTTGACAGAAGATAAAGAAGTCGTCGTGCTATTATTGTTGTGCCTTCTTCTAGTGAATCTGGGGAAGGATGCCTACCAACGACCGAAAATAATCAGAAAGGTTCCAAGTGCATTGGAATCACGTCTGTAATTGATCCTCAGGAGGACAGATCCTGAAAAGAACAAAGAATTTCAAATCGAATCCTATCAACTGTTGGTTGACTTTGAGGCTATTTACGGGCTCAAAATACGAGGGATCATATCCCTCAATAGTTTAAGGATCTTTTTTGTGAATTGTTTAGGTCATTATGGAGATGGGGTAAGGCGATTCACTTTGGAATTAGGTTGAGAAGTCTATCGATTCGAAAAACATGAATACTAGAACTGCTAACGAGTCAGAAACCCTTGAAAAAGAAGTAGAATCGGACGAGGATGACTGGAAAATGTTAAAAAAAGTAAAAATATGAAGAAAAACAAACAAAAAGAACAAAATCGGACAAAGAGAATCAATTTTTTTTTGTTCGGTTCAGTATATAAGGAGGTGCGAGCCTGGAAGAGCTTCAGTCTTGCGGCGGCCGTCGAGGTGTTCACATCGCGGAGATCGGTGGAATTTTTTCGTCAGTATGTATGTATATGTATGTCATGATGTTGAGAGAGAGCGGGAGAGCGAACTCTCTCTCAGAGAGCGGGAAAGAGAGAGCGAATCCTCTCACTCAGAGAGCGGGAGAGCGCGAACTTGAGAGAGGGCGCGGGAGAGAGAGCGGTTGCGGGAGAGTGCGAATTTGAGAGATAGAGCGGGAGCGGGAGAGAGAGAGAACGTTTTTTCTTCGTTTTTACGTATGAACGCTTGCCGTACACTCTCTCTTAATGCCAATCGATACCGGCGGGTCAATATGCTCTTACCAACAACTCCTCTCTGGGATAATGCCATCCCCACTCGTGAGTGCTTGGCCCTTGGACTTTAATAGGGCATCTAGTGTTTAGCCCTTGGACTTTAGATGGGCATGAAGTGTTTAGCCCTTGGACTTTGAATGGGCATGTGTGTTGCTGAGAACAACTGGTTGGGTTCTGTGTGAAACAACACCAGATATGTATGCAGCATATGACACAGACCAACCATGACATCATCAGAGCCATCATAAGACCATCAGATACATCAAGCGATTCATCATGCGATACATCAGAAACAACATCATCACAAGTTTGCCATGCATCTTGCTACTGATGACCCAGGTTAGTCAATTTTTTTTGCCCCTGTCCCTGTCCCTGCCCCTACCCCTGAACAAGCCCACCCAAGTCTTTGAGTCTGTCTTGCAGTGTCTTTCCTTCTGAAAGCACTTAGTACAAATACCCAAGTCTCTCTTTCCTTCTGAAAGCCCCTGACAAGCCCACCCAAATCTCTAGGCCTTCTTTTTACAGTGTGTCTTTCCTTCTGAAAGCACTAACACCCAAGTCTGCAACCTATTTTATCAGTGAATTCAGATCTTCCCAAGGCCTTCAGCCTTCTTTGCAATATGTAGAATCAGTGTTTTTAATTTTATCCAAGGCCTTCAGCCTTGTAGAATCAGTGTTTCTAATTTTATCCAAGGCCTTCAGCTTTGTTTGCTATAGTGTCAGTGCTCATCCAGAACGAGACATCATCATCATCATCAGTACAAGCTCTCCATGGCACTTGCTTCCTGGTTCCTGCTTCACCTACCCGGTGAGTTTTGTTGGTATTACATTGCTTTCATTATATTTATTATATTATTTTATTTACTATATTACTATATTTACTATATTGACTATATTTATTATATTAACTTTATTTATTATATTTACTATATTGCCCCTTATATATATTTTATGACCCCATTGACCACCCAAGTCTGTTAGCTTTTGTACAATTGGTGTCTTTCCTTCTGAAAGCACTTAAGTAGAAACCCAAGTCTTTTTGAAAGCCCCTGACAAGCCCACCCAAGTCTTTAGGTCTTTTGTGTCTTTCCTTCTGAAAGCACTTAACAAGAAACCCAAGTCTCTTAGCTTTGCTGCAGTGCAATTGGTGTCTTTCCTTCTGAAAGCACTTAATTAGAAACCCCAAGTCTTTTTGAAAGCCCACCCAAGTCTCTAGGTCTGTTCTTCAAAGTAGGATTACCTATATTTTTGCCTGCCTCTCATTCCCATTCCGATTCCCATTCCCTTTTCATCTGAGAGCTCGCGGGTTTGGAACTCCACGCAAAGCCTACGACGCGATGAAGTAGTGCTCCGCGAACTTCACAGTCTTCCTAACTAGCTTCTAACATGCAAGATTTAGAGCATGACCAACGTGCTTAAGTTCCTCGGTCGTGTTGAATTCCATCGGTTACCTGTCTCTTTACACTCGAAGCTTAAATAAGCGAGTCGTTACACAGCAGTGTTGCTCGTCATCGCGTTTGGAGTTCTGCGCGTTCTACTTATTTTAGTTTCCCCCAGCTCTCTTCAATTTTCTTCTTCTCGCATATATTTCAATAAACCGAGGACGCAAACAGCTCTCGTGCTTCAAAGTGCGTGGGAGTGACTCACACGCGTATTACTCTACTATGATCTGCAGGTCGGAAATCTTCTTCGCGATATATCGATCGGTAACCGTGAGTAGAGTCCCTCACGCCAGTGTTTAGCCCCGGACTTTAAATGGGCATTTAGTTAGTGTTTAGCCCTTGGACTTAAAATGGCATGTGTGTTCCTGAGAATGAGACTAACTGGTTGGATTGTGTGAGAAACAACAACAGAGATATAAGCAGCACAGACTAACCCTGACCTCATCAGACACATACTAAGACCATCAGATACATACTAAGACCATCAGATACACCATAAGACCATCAGATACATCATAAGACCATCAGATACACCATAAGAGCATCATATACATCATAAGACCATCAGATACACCATCAGAAACATCATAAGACCATCAGATACATCATAAGACCATCAGATACATCATAAGATTCATCATGCGATACAACAGAAACATCATCACAAGTTTGCCATGCATCTTGCTACTGATGACCCAGGTTAGTCCAATATTTTTTCTTCATTATATTGTCCCTTTCCCTCACTCCTATTGTCATTACCTTTTCGTGTGAGAGCTCTCTTCAATTCTTGTTTTTTCAAAATGTCCTTAAACCGATTTTTAAGCGTCTCTAGTTTCAGATATCAGTAAGATACCGTCTAAGCTTTTCGCTGTATGTGTTGTGCTTAAATATCAGCTTCTTCATTGTTCGGTATACATCTGGTACGCGTTAAGTGTTGAGTGCACATATGCAATCCTCAAGAAATGTTCTAAGCGCCTGAGTGTCTTAAGAGTCTTTTAACTTCAATCTGTGTTTCAATTAGTGCGTAGGCAATGCATTGCCGTGGATATAAAGTGCAAAGTGGCCACAATATCGTAGGGTACTAACATAATTTCAGGTTTTTCAATGGATATGCAAAGTTGATACACAAAGGAGCAACTGGGAGTCCTGCTGTTTCAATGGTTACCAGGAGCGGAAGCTTGTTGATGAGGATGAAGCTGACAAAAAAAATTCGCATTGCTCAGAGAAATGGTTGCAAGACTAGAACCTAGTCTTCCAACATGTCCCGCGAAGTGAAACGTGATGTGATAGTGGTCAACTGAAGAAAAAAGGCAGAGGAATGGTTGGAAGACTAGACCGGGTTTTCCAACATGTCCCGCGGACGAAAACGTGATGTGATAGTGGTCGGTTGAAAAAAATGGCACAGGAATGGTTGGAAGACTAGATCGTAGTCTTTTAACATGTTCCGCGAAGTGAAACGTGAAGAAAACAACTGAAGAAAAAAGGCAGAGGAATGGTTGGAAGACTAGATCGTAGTCTTCTAACATGTCCCGCGAAGCGAAACGTGATGTGATAGTGGACATCTGAAGAAAAAAGGCAGAGGAATGGTTGGAAGACTAGATCGTAGTCTTCTAACATGTCCCGTGAAGTGAAACGTGATGTGATAGTGGTCAACTGAAGAAAATGGGCAGAGAAATGGTTGGAAGACTAGATCGTAGTCTTCTAACTTGTCCCGCGAAGTGAAACGTGATGTGATAGTGGTCAACTGAAGAAAAAAGGCAGAGGAATGGTTGGAAGACTAGATCGTAGTCTTCTAACATGTCCCGCGAAGTGAAACGTGATGTGATCCTGGTCAACTAAAGAAAAAAGGCAGAGGAATGGTTGGAAGACTAGACGGGTCTCACAACATGCTTCGCGAAAGAAATCGTGATGTGATAGTGGTCGGTTGAAAAAAATGGCAGAGGAATGGTTGGAAGACTAGATCCATAGTCTTCCAAAATGTCCCGCGAAGTGAAACGTGATGTTATTGTGGTCAACTGAAGAAAAAGGCAGAGGAATGGTTGGAAGACTAGATCGTAGTCTTTTAACATGTCCCGCGAAGTGAAACGTGAAGAAAACAACTGAAGAAAAAAGGCAGAGGAATGGTTGGAAGACTAGATCGTAGTCTTCTAACATGTCCCGCGAAGCGAAACGTGATGTGATAGTGGTCAACTGAAGAAAAAAGGCAGAGGAATGGTTGGAAGACTAGATCGTAGTCTTCTAACATGTCCCGCGAAGTGAAACGTGATGTGATCCTGGTCAACTAAAGAAAAAAGGCAGAGGAATGGTTGGAAGACTAGACGGGTCTCCCAACATGCTTCGCGAAAGAAATCGTGATGTGATAGTGGTCGGTTGAAACAAATGGCAGAGGAATGGTTGGAAGACTAGACCGGGTTTTCCAACATGTTCCGCGAAGTGAAACGTGATGTGATAGTGGTCGGTTGAAGAAAAAGGGCAGAGGAATGGTTGGAAGACTAGACCGTAGTCTTCTTACATGTCCCGCGAAGTGAAACGTGATGTGATAGTGGTCAACTGAAGAAAATGGGCAGAGAAATGGTTGGAAGACTAGAACATAGTCTTCCAACATGTTCCGCGAAGTGAAATGTGATGTGATAGTGGTCAATTGAAGAAAAAGGGCAGAGGAATGGTTGGAAGACTAGATCGTAGTCTTCTAACATGTCCCGCGAAGCGAAACGTGATGTTATTGTGGTCATCTGACAAAAAAGGAAGAGGAATGGTTGGAAGACTAGACCGAGTCTTTCAACATGTCCCGCGAAGCGAAACGTGATGTGATAGTGGATTTTAGTGAGGTGTTTCCCATGGGAATAAGTGTTACAGTGCAAGGGAGGTGGTTTTAGTGAGTAAGAATCTCGCATGCTTATGAGCACGGGCTCATAGTATCTATGAAGATTTCCACCTACCTCGACCGACGAAAAAAAAAAAAAAAAAGTGAGTGATTTAAATATTTCAGGCACTTTATTAGGAAACCCACGTCTGTTTCCTTATTGAAGCCGCTCACAAGCCCACCCAAGTATCTAAGGCCTTTTCAAAAGTGGGATTACTTGTGTCTCGAAACACATTTTCAATTTGAAAGGCTTCACAAGAAAATTATTTGTTCAACGTCACAGTGCTCGAAAAGTAAATTTTTTGTTTCTCGTATTTTATGCAATTTTGTGTTAAAGATGACTGCAATTGCATTCATTTATTCATTTAATACATGAAACTAAGTGTTGGAATGAGTTTCCGACAATATTTCCATCGGAAAAGTGGTTTTTACAAAATTTTCCAAATGAACTCGCGAGCCACCAAAAAGTGCAGTGAAGTGTAATATGAACTGAACGCATTTTTTGGCGGATTTTGTGTCACGAAGAAAATGTCGTATTTCGTGAGTTTTTCTTCGTAGTTTTCGTGGATTTTAGGGTTTTCTGTGTGTCGAAATTTGAAAAAAAGTATAGAGAGTTGTACCTAATGAATGTATAAAATGTTATGAGACACAAACAATTCCGAAATACTGAGTTACATCAGTTTGCTGACTAGAATTGCAAAACAATCTCTGCGTTGGACGTTAAAAACTGTATTTCCGTACAAAAAAGGATTGTAAATGGATAAAGGAATATATTTTTGGGAAGACCAGACCAGATTTAAGTACATATGTAGCTATTAGCCCAAGAGTCACAGCAAAAGTCCGCCAGAAGATCGACAAACTGACGCCAGCGGAACACCTCTCAAACTATGCTCATTTTTATGCAATTTTCTTACAAAACATGAGTGTAATTCCATTTATTTATTCAATTAACACTTAAATACAACTGTTTACATCAATTTCCAGTAAAATTTCCATCAAAAAAGCGGTTTTTACAAAATTTTCCAAACGAACACGCGAGCCCCTAAAAAGTGCAGTGGAATGTAATATGAACTGAACGCATTTTTTTGACTTTTTTTGTGCCACGAAGAAAATGTCCACATTTTGCGAGTTTTCCTCTGGGGTTTTCGTTAATTTTAATGTTTTTTTGCGTTTGAAAACGTGGAAAATGGAGAGAAAGTAGCAGGAAATGAAAATATGGAATATTAAGAGACATGTGACAAACTAAAATGCTGGAAATAACCCTTTATTGACTGAGATTAAGGGAAACTTTTATGTGGAGAGGTAACAAAGTGAATTTTCATTGAGTTATCATCAAAGTCGAGGCTTTAAGTGAGGAAAAAAATTCTGCAGATACATCCCCCACCATGCGCTTTCAATTTTTAACCCTCCCCCGTTTTCTTTTCTGTAGGCAAAACAAAAAATCCTCCGAAAAGGTTTTGGAATGCTTTATCCATTGGGATGATACACTCATGTGTCATTAACTGGGAAGGAATTGTGATAGTTGTTGACAGAAGATAAAGAAGTCGTCGTGCTATTATTGTTGTACCTTCTTCTAGTGAATCTGGGGAAGGATGCCTACCAACGACCGAAAATAATCAGAAAGGTTCCAAGTGCATTGGAATCACGTCTGTAATTGATCCTCAGGAGGACAGATCCTGAAAAGAACAAAGAATTTCAAATCGAATCCTATCAACTGTTGGTTGACTTTGAGGCTATTTACGGGCTCAAAATACGAGGGATCATATCCCTCAATAGTTTAAGGATCTTTTTTGTGAATTGTTTAGGTCATTATGGAGATGGGGTAAGGCGATTCACTTTGGAATTAGGTTGAGAAGTCTATCGATTCGAAAAACATGAATACTAGAACTGCTAACGAGTCAGAAACCCTTGAAAAAGAAGTAGAATCGGACGAGGATGACTGGAAAATGTTAAAAAAAGTAAAAATATGAAGAAAAACAAACAAAAAGAACAAAATCGGACAAAGAGAATCAATTTTTTTTTGTTCGGTTCAGTATATAAGGAGGTGCGAGCCTGGAAGAGCTTCAGTCTTGCGGCGGCCGTCGAGGTGTTCACATCGCGGAGATCGGTGGAATTTTTCGTCAGTATGTATGTATATGTATGTCATGATGTTGAGAGAGAGCGGGAGAGCGAACTTTCTCTCAGAGAGCGGGAAAGAGAGAGCGAATCCTCTCACTCAGAGAGCGGGAGAGCGCGAACTTGAGAGAGGGCGCGGGAGAGAGAGCGGTTGCGGGAGAGTGCGAATTTGAGAGATAGAGCGGGAGCGGGAGAGAGAGAGAACGTTTTTTCTTCGTTTTTACGTATGAACGCTTGCCGTACACTCTCTCTTAATGCCAATCGATACCGGCGGGTCAATATGCTCTTACCAACAACTCCTCTCTGGGATAATGCCATCCCCACTCGTGAGTGCTTGGCCCTTGGACTTTAATAGGGCATCTAGTGTTTAGCCCTTGGACTTTAGATGGGCATGAAGTGTTTAGCCCTTGGACTTTGAATGGGCATGTGTGTTGCTGAGAACAACTGGTTGGGTTCTGTGTGAAACAACACCAGAGATGTATGCAGCATATGACACAGACCAACCATGACATCATCAGAGCCATCATAAGACCATCAGATACATCATGAGATTCATCATGCGATACATCAGAAACAACATCATCACAAGTTTGCCATGCATCTTGCTACTGATGACCCAGGTTAGTCAATTTTTTTTGCCCCTGTCCCTGTCCCTGCCCCTACCCCTGAACAAGCCCACCCAAGTCTTTGAGTCTGTCTTGCAGTGTCTTTCCTTCTGAAAGCACTTAGTACAAATACCCAAGTCTCTCTTTCCTTCTGAAAGCCCCTGACAAGCCCACCCAAATCTCTAGGCCTTCTTTTTACAGTGTGTCTTTCCTTCTGAAAGCACTAACACCCAAGTCTGCAACCTATTTTATCAGTGAATTCAGATCTTTCCAAGGCCTTCAGCCTTCTTTGCAATATGTAGAATCAGTGTTTTTAATTTTATCCAAGGCCTTCAGCCTTGTAGAATCAGTGTTTCTAATTTTATCCAAGGCCTTCAGCTTTGTTTGCTATAGTGTCAGTGCTCATCCAGAACGAGACATCATCATCATCATCAGTACAAGCTCTCCATGGCACTTGCTTAATGGTTCCTGCTTCACCTACCCGGTGAGTTTTGTTGGTATTACATTGCTTTCATTATATTTATTATATTATTTTATTTACTATATTACTATATTTACTATATTGACTATATTTATTATATTAACTTTATTTATTATATTTACTATATTGCCCCTTATATATATTTTATGACCCCATTGACCACCCAAGTCTGTTAGCTTTTGTACAATTGGTGTCTTTCCTTCTGAAAGCACTTAAGTAGAAACCCAAGTCTTTTTGAAAGCCCCTGACAAGCCCACCCAAGTCTTTAGGTCTTTTGTGTCTTTCCTTCTGAAAGCACTTAACAAGAAACCCAAGTCTCTTAGCTTTGCTGCAGTGCAATTGGTGTCTTTCCTTCTGAAAGCACTTAATTAGAAACCCCAAGTCTTTTTGAAAGCCCACCCAAGTCTCTAGGTCTGTTCTTCAAAGTAGGATTACCTATATTTTTGCCTGCCTCTCATTCCCATTCCGATTCCCATTCCCTTTTCATCTGAGAGCTCGCGGGTTTGGAACTCCACGCAAAGCCTACGACGCGATGAAGTAGTGCTCCGCGAACTTCACAGTCTTCCTAACTAGCTTCTAACATGCAAGATTTAGAGCATGACCAACGTGCTTAAGTTCCTCGGTCGTGTTGAATTCCTTCGGTTACCTGTCTCTTTACACTCGAAGCTTAAATAAGCGAGTCGTTACACAGCAGTATTGCTCGTCATCGCGTTTGGAGTTCTGCGCGTTCTACTTATTTTAGTTTCCCCCAGCTCTCTTCCATTTTCTTCTTCTCGCATATATTTCAATAAACCGAGGACGCAAACAGCTCTCGTGCTTCAAAGTGCGTGGGAGTGACTCACACGCGTATTACTCTACTATGATCTGCAGGTCGGAAATCTTCTTCGCGATATATCGATCGGTAACCGTGAGTAGAGTCCCTCACGCCAGTGTTTAGCCCCGGACTTTAAATGGGCATTTAGTTAGTGTTTAGCCCTTGGACTTAAAATGGCATGTGTGTTCCTGAGAATGAGACTAACTGGTTGGATTGTGTGAGAAACAACAACAGAGATATAAGCAGCACAGACTAACCCTGACCTCATCAGACACATACTAAGACCATCAGATACATACTAAGACCATCAGATACACCATAAGACCATCAGATACATCATAAGACCATCAGATACACCATAAGACCATCATATACATCATAAGACCATCAGATACACCATCAGAAACATCATAAGACCATCAGATACATCATAAGACCATCAGATACATCATAAGATTCATCATGCGATACAACAGAAACATCATCACAAGTTTGCCATGCATCTTGCTACTGATGACCCAGGTTCATTATATTGTCCCTTTCCCTCACTCCTATTGTCATTACCTTTTCGTGTGAGAGCTCTCTTCAATTCTTGTTTTTTCAAAATGTCCTTAAACCGATTTTTAAGCGTCTCTAGTTTCAGATATCAGTAAGATACCGTCTAAGCTTTTCGCTGTATGTGTTGTGCTTAAATATCAGCTTCTTCATTGTTCGGTATACATCTGGTACGCGTTAAGTGTTGAGTGCACATATGCAATCCTCAAGAAATGTTCTAAGCGCCTGAGTGTCTTTAGAGTCTTTTAACTTCAATCTGTGTTTCAATTAGTGCGTAGGCAATGCATTGCCGTGGATATAAAGTGCAAAGTGGCCACAATATCGTAGGGTACTAACATAATTTCAGGTTTTCCAATGGATATGCAAAGTTGATACACAAAGGAGCAACTGGGAGTCCTGCTGTTTCAATGGTTACCAGGAGCGGAAGCTTGTTGATGAGGATGAAGCTGACAAAAAAAATTCGCATTGCTCAGAGAAATGGTTGCAAGACTAGAACCTAGTCTTCCAACATGTCCCGCGAAGTGAAACGTGATGTGATAGTGGTCAACTGAAGAAAAAAGGCAGAGGAATGGTTGGAAGACTAGACCGGGTTTTCCAACATGTCCCGCGGACGAAAACGTGATGTGATAGTGGTCGGTTGAAAAAAATGGCATAGGAATGGTTGGAAGACTAGATCGTAGTCTTTTAACATGTTCCGCGAAGTGAAACGTGAAGAAAACAACTGAAGAAAAAAGGCAGAGGAATGGTTGGAAGACTAGATCGTAGTCTTCTAACATGTCCCGCGAAGCGAAACGTGATGTGATAGTGGTCATCTGAAGAAAAAAGGCAGAGGAATGGTTGGAAGACTAGACCGGGTTTTCCAACATGTCCCGCGGACGAAAACGTGATGTGATAGTGGTCGGTTAAAAAAAAAAGGGCACAGGAATGGTTGGAAGACTAGATCGTAGTCTTTTAACATGTTCCGCGAAGTGAAACGTGAAGAAAACAACTGAAGAAAAAAGGCAGAGGAATGGTTGGAAGACTAGATCGTAGTCTTCTAACATGTCCCGTGAAGTGAAACGTGATGTGATAGTGGTCAACTGAAGAAAATGGGCAGAGAAATGGTTGGAAGACTAGATCGTAGTCTTCTAACATGTCCCGCGAAGTGAAACGTGATGTGATAGTGGTCAACTGAAGAAAAAAGGCAGAGGAATGGTTGGAAGACTAGATCGTAGTCTTCTAACATGTCCCGCGAAGTGAAACGTGATGTGATAGTGGTCAACTGAAGAAAAAAGGCAGAGGAATGGTTGGAAGACTAGATCGTAGTCTTCTAACATGTCCCGCGAAGTGAAACGTGATGTGATCCTGGTCAACTAAAGAAAAAAGGCAGAGGAATGGTTGGAAGACTAGACGGGTCTCACAACATGCTTCGCGAAAGAAATCGTGATGTGATAGTGGTCGGTTGAAAAAAATGGCAGAGGAATGGTTGGAAGACTAGATCGATAGTCTTCCAAAATGTCCCGCGAAGTGAAACGTGATGTTATTGTGGTCAACTGAAGAAAAAGGCAGAGGAATGGTTGGAAGACTAGATCGTAGTCTTTTAACATGTCCCGCGAAGTGAAACGTGAAGAAAACAACTGAAGAAAAAGGGCAGAGGAATGGTTGGAAGACTAGATCGTAGTCTTCTAACATGTCCCGCGAAGCGAAACGTGATGTGATAGTGGTCAACTGAAGAAAAAAGGCAGAGGAATGGTTGGAAGACTAGATCGTAGTCTTCTAACATGTCCCGCGAAGTGAAACGTGATGTGATCCTGGTCAACTAAAGAAAAAAGGCAGAGGAATGGTTGGAAGACTAGACGGGTCTCCCAACATGCTTCGCGAAAGAAATCGTGATGTGATAGTGGTCGGTTGAAACAAATGGCAGAGGAATGGTTGGAAGACTAGACCGGGTTTTCCAACATGTTCCGCGAAGTGAAACGTGATGTGATAGTGGTCAACTGAAGAAAATGGGCAGAGAAATGGTTGGAAGACTAGAACCTAGTCTTCCAACATGTTCCGCGAAGTGAAACGTGATGTGATAGTGGTCGGTTGAAGAAAAAGGGCAGAGGAATGGTTGGAAGACTAGATCGTAGTCTTCTAACATGTCCCGCGAAGCGAAGCGTGATGTTATTGTGGTCATCTGACAAAAAAGGAAGAGGAATGGTTGGAAGACTAGACCGAGTCTTTCAACATATCCCGCGAAGCGAAACGTGATGTGATAGTGGATTTTAGTGAGGTGTTTCCCATGGGAATAAGTGTTACAGTGCAAGGGAGGTGGTTTTAGTGAGTAAGAATCTCGCATGCTTATGAGCACGGGCTCATAGTATCTATGAAGATTTCCACCTACCTCGACCGACGAAAAAAAAAAAAAAAAAAAGTGAGTGATTTAAATATTTCAGGCACTTTATTAGGAAACCCACGTCTGTTTCCTTATTGAAGCCGCTCACAAGCCCACCCAAGTATCTAAGGCCTTTTCAAAAGTGGGATTACTTGTGTCTCGAAACACATTTTCAATTTGAAAGGCTTCACAAGAAAATTATTTGTTCAACGTCACAGTGCTCGAAAAGTAAATTTTTTGTTTCTCGTATTTTATGCAATTTTGTGTTAAAGATGACTGCAATTGCATTCATTTATTCATTTAATACATGAAACTAAGTGTTGGAATGAGTTTCCGACAATATTTCCATCGGAAAAGTGGTTTTTACAAAATTTTCCAAATGAACTCGCGAGCCACCAAAAAGTGCAGTGAAGTGTAATATGAACTGAACGCATTTTTTGGCGGATTTTGTGTCACGAAGAAAATGTCGTATTTCGTGAGTTTTTCTTAGGGGTTTTCGTGGATTTTAGGGTTTTCTGTGTGTGGAAAGTCCAAAAAAAGTATAGAGAGGTTCACCTAGTGAATGTATGAAATGTTATGAGACACGAACAATTCCGAAATATTGAGTAACATCAGTTTGCTGACTAGAATTGCAACAAAATCTCTGTGTTGGACGTTAAATACTGAATCTCCGTACAAAAAAACATTGTAAATGGATAAAGGATTGTATTTTTTGAAAGACCAGATCAGATCTAAGTACGTTTGTAACTATTAGTCCAAGAGTCACAGCAAAAGTCCGCCAGAGGATCGACAAACTGGCGCCAACGGAAGACCTCTCAAACTATGCTCAATTTTATGCAATTTTCTTATGAAACATGAGTGTAATTCCATTTATTTATTCAATTAACACTTAATTACAACTGTTTACATCAATTTCTATCAAAATTTCCATCAAAAAAGTGATTTTTCAGAAAATTCACAAACGAACTCGCGAGCCACCAAAAAGTGCAGTGAAATCAAATGTGAACTGAACGCATTTTTTTGACTTTTTTGTGTCACGAAGAAAATGTCCACATTTTGCGAGTTTTCCTTCGGTGTTTTCGTTGATTTTAATGTTTTTTTTGCATTTGAAAATGTGGAAAATGGAGAGAAAGACTCAGGAAATGAAAATTTGGAATATTTAGAGACGTTTGAAATACTGAAATGCTGGAAATAACCCTTAGTTGACTTAGATTAAGGGAAACCTTTATGTGGGGTGGTTCCAAAGAGAATTTTCATTGAGCTATCGCTAAAGTAAATCCTTTAAGCGGGGAATAATAGTGAAATGAGTTTATTTTGTTAGAGTACTAGACCAGAAACATGCAAATACATATATGTCCGCCAAAATATAACTGAGAACAAGGCCAATCTTAGATTCACAGACCATCTCTCCGTACGGGTGTTTCAACATGTAGATGCAGTTCGAAAAGCTGAAGAACGTCGACTACGATGAGAGGACATCCACAAACAATGGTTTTCATATCTTTTTTCATGGAAACCTCACATCAGATACTAGTCCATGTTCTTAACATGAAGGCGAAAAGTTTGTTGTTGAAAGTTTCCCCTTATCAGTAGAAGACACATGTTTCACTCGAGTGGGTTGACCTACCCAAAAACGTTTCATGGATTGCGTACACAGACATGAAAGGAGTTGAGTCACCATTTTATCTGCTCCTCTTCCTAATTTCTCTCTTAACTCAACACGTGTCTCTTTTCAGTTGAGTGGCATCAGTCTTGTGCTTGCTTATGCCCGCCTGGTATAATATAAACGGGTAGGGTCACTGTATCACCGAAGTGTACTGAAACAGCAAGATGTTGATGTAGCTTTTGGGTTGATGGGAAGGCAAAGCACCCGGATATGCGTTTCCCCATCACTGAAATGTCTGCTATCTTCATCGATGCGTGGTTAAACTTGATTCAGTTGACTTTCATATCCACAGAGACTCCACGCGTCCTTGCTTTATCCAGCGTACAACGCAAATCATAAATTTGGTATCTACTACGTCAGCAAGTTAACAGGCGACCATGCCTGCAAGCAAGCTGCAAATGCTGCTGTCAGCCAGATTTCAACGTTTTAATGGTTGTTGTTCGGTATTGGCCGAGCTGAATTTGACACCGATACAACCATCGCATAACGAAAGGACAATTCCTGCTGGCTTCTCCCACATCAGAGAAGATATACTGGGGCAGCCTATCCATGCAAACAAATTTTGCCAGCAGAGCAATGTAGCTGCATGGTCACCATCTCTATTTAATTGGCTTTCACTTCCTACAGGATGCACCCCTGTCAGCGTCCGCGTACAAACCAAAAAACGAATTCTTGGTATCAACTTCGTTAGGATTTTATTAGGCGACCATGGCTGCATGCAAGCCGATGTTAGCGAAGCGAAACATTTCGATTGCATTTAGGGAGAGTTCACCCCGTTCCGAATGTACTTGCATTTTGTTTTTCTAGACCGTCAGTCTTCTCACATAACTCATACAATTAGTCCTGCAGGCCTCCTCTTACCACCTCTTACAAGCGAAATGTGTTGTTGCAGTCCAGACATAAGAATGGTTGGTGGGAGAGCAAAAACAAGATTCAGTTGACTTCCATATCGACTGGGTCTCCACGACGCATCCTTGTCCTGTCAGCATACGTCAGCAATGTATCAGGAGACCATGCCTGCATGCAAGCTACAAATGATGTAGTCTGCAAAGAGAAAAATTACAATTGCCTTCAGACAGAGCTCTATTGGATTGTGCGAGCACTCAATCATCGAATTTGTTGTTTTAGACTGCAGGCCCCCTTTTACCTGCGAAATGAACTGTTGCAGTTCAGTTCAGAAATGCAAATGGTAGGTGGAAGGACATGCGTTTCCTCATCTTATACGGCTATCCGTGAAATGTCAGCTATCGAAATTGGTTCAACGTAAACATCGATTCAGTTGACTTTCATATCCAAATAGGAGGACATGGTGTGGTTCCCTGTTAAGGTACAATAAATCTTTTGGTATGTATTACGTCAGCAAGTTAACAGGCGACCATGCCTGCATGCAAGCTGCAAATGCTGTTGTCAGCCAGAGCTCAACGTTTTAATGGTTGTCTTTCAGTATTGGCGTAGCTGAATTTTACACCGATACAACCACCGTAGATCTCCTGCTACCTCCTTCCACTTCAGAGAAGAAATACTGGGGCAACCTGTCCATGCAAACAACTTTTAGCAATGTCTATGTTTTAGTATCACCATTGACAAAAACTACTTGTCAGCAGAGCAATGTAGCTGGATTTGCTCTACCTCATCCTGTATGGCCACCACCCACATTCAGTTGGCTTTCAATTCACACAGACTACACACCTGTTGAAAGTTTCCCTTTTTGATATAAGAGACATCTCTTACTCGAGTGGGTCGACCTAGTCAACAACGTTTCGTAGATTGCTGACGAACACAGCCATGAAATCAGTTGACTGGATTGCTCGCGCGTATGAATTTATCCTCCCCATAAATCCTGTGTGCTCCTCTTTCCAATTTTTCTCCTAATTCAGCATGTGTGTCTTTTCAGCTGAGAGTAATGTGCAGTATTCCTTCTACTTTCGTATGTCCGCCTGGTATATTAGAAACGGGTAGACCCACTGGGTTTCTGCCAAATTTCATGTCCTGTATCACCAAAGTGTTCATACAGCTGTTGGGTTGATGGGAAGGCAAAGCAGCCGGATGTGCGTTCCCGCATCATTAAAATGTCAGCTATCTTCATCGATATGTGGTTAAACTTGATTCAGTTGACTTTCATATCCACAGGGACTCCACGCGTCCTTGCTTTATCAGCGTACAACGTAAATCATAAATTTGGTATCTACTATGTCAGCAAATTATCGGGAGACCATGCCTGCATGCAAGCCACAAATATTAAAATCTGCAAAGCGCAAAATGTCAACTGCCTTCAGAGAGAGCTCTACTGAATTGTTCAAGGACTCAATCACCGCATACCGAATGTACTTGCATTTCGTTGTTTTAGACTGTATTCTCACGTAACTTTTGCAATCAGTCTTGCAGGCCTTCTCTTACCTCCTTTTACCGGTGAAATGTACTATTGCAGTTCAGTTCAGACACCCAAATGGCTGGTGGGAGGGCAATTCAGCTAGACATGCGTTTCACCATCTACGCGAGAAATGTCAGCTATCGAAATTGGTTCTATGTAAACATCGATTTAGTTGGCTTCCATATCCAAATAGGAGAAGATGGTATGGTGCGTTGGGAGGGTATAATAAATCTTTTGGTATCTACTCTGTCAGCAAGTTATCAGGAGACCATGCCTGCATGCAAGCCACAACAAGTTTTGATGTCAATACAGCTTTCTTGCAGTTGAATTTTCTAAGGAACCAAACAACCACCGCATTATGAATGGACTGTAATTTGTTGTTTTAGACTGAAGGTTTCCCTTTCAATGTGTACAAATCCTGCAGGCCGCCTCCTAACTCCTCCCTCAGTCTAGTCATACAAATATCATACTTCTAGGAATATTCACGTTGTCGGGTGGGTGAATACCCACTTCAAAATCTCATATAGGCATCCCTGAAGTGCTTCGCTATATCGTCAACCTTAACTTTCATGAGTCAGTGTACACAATATACAATGATTCCGGTGGTTCGTACTCTTAAACAAGATATCAGGAGACCATGCCATCATGCAAGCCTTGTACTGTTGGCTTCAAGGACAGAACTACTGCCTTTCGAATGTATTTTGCAATTACATTAATGGTTTTCCCACACAACTCATACAAAGTGTTTTGCAGAGCCTACATTCCCTCACCGACGAACTGTTGCAAATATTTGTTGCAATAAACGTGTTGCAGCATCAATGTTGAGTAGGCTTGGCAATGTAGTTGGACCTACTTTCCCCAGCTTTCGTTTATGATAATTGCTGGAATGTTCAGCAAACGTTATTGGTACTTCTGCAACCCCAATTCAGTGTGTTTTGTGTACACACAGACCGCACATGTCCTTGTCTTGTACAGCGTAAACAATCTTTTGGTATTTAGTACGTCAGCACGTTATCCGGCGACCATGCCATGCAAACCATGTATGTCAGCACAGCGAAAATGTTCAGTGACGTTCTTGAAATGTTAGCTCACCTGCATTCTGAATGCATTTTGTAGCTCAGACAAGCGGTGTTCCCACGAAGTGCATACAATAACTTCCGCATGCAATTTATCTAACAATTGCACCTTATCAAAGGACCTTATTTTGGTTATTACCAGGCTTGCAGAAAAGTAAGTTGTTGCTTTTGAAAAATCAATTGTTGTTTAAGGAATTTCGCAGTGTAGTGGATATACATTGCGCATGACGATGCAGAAGCATCCGTAGGAATGTTTTTTGTTTAACCTATTGCTGTCTACACTTGTTGGTCGCCTATTAAATGGTCATTGGATGTGCTGTTGCTATGCTAAGTGACAAGCTTTAGCCATTAAGTTATGACCAATGACAGTTTTTTTGATTTTTCGTTTTATATCTGAAAATCATGATATCCTGGTGAATGAGAATACAACTTGTTGCTTGTAGCAACAATTTTTACGTTCGTACACTCTAACCACGTGTTATCAAATGTTATACCTTAAGATGGAGGAGTTCTCACTGTAAATTGAGGCTGGCATTGTTTGCGCTTCTTAGGCCGGCTAATAACTTAATAAGCTCGTGATATGTGTGGTTTGACTGAGCCTGCATGTGTCGCATGAGTACGCATCATATGAGGTAAGGATAACTCATTTGGGATCTATAGACGATAAAACGAGTGTTACACTTGAATAAGGCCATCAGAAGCCTAGAAAAGTGGAAGGAAGAACAAATTTGCAAACATCGTGTGCTGGTATACCCACAACCCCCGCCCACTAGCTAATGGAGAATATTTCCATTTTCATACGTTTCGATGTTCTTGTATATCCTTGCCAACTACCCCTGCATTGCTTTGATTTATTATTAAGACATTCTAATACTACTGGCAACCTAGTAGATAGACGGAAGTCTGTTGCCTTTCGGCACTTGCGCGAAAAAATTACGACAACAATGATGGGAGGGGGGGAATACTCGCTTCGTGAGTGTTTGCTTGGTGCCTCATGGATACCACTCTACTTTTATGATATCCTGCTGACAGCATTCGAAAAATGGCATTTCCTTGATGTTTGGCGATGCCCAGTGAATGTAATTTCATTGCCAACCGACAAGGCCAAGGACTGTCTTGCTCTGTCTATGGTTGAATGCCAACTGAATTTGATTTTTCAAATGTTGGGAAAGTTATCGATTGGGTAAACGTAGAGTTATGGATATGCTTCATGGATACCGATACCTACTAGCTTTCCATCATGATATCCTGTTCAGAGTATTTGAAAAATCGCATTTTCTTTAAAAATTCCTTTCGCTGCACGTACTTTTATGACTAAACCGAAGAAAACTGGTGATAGTCGTGCTCCGTCTATAGTTCAAAGCCAACTGAATTGATTGTTTTTAAAAATGCTCTCATCTCTAATGGTAGCTCTATTCATGTATTGCTGATAAGCTGCATGGTTTATGAGGTCGCACTGTGCAGCGATTCCATGATAAGAGTGGAAAATTGCAATACAAAGTCCAGAACAGTAACAAAGTTACTATGCTATGCATACTTGGAACATCAAAAGGATCATTTGGACTCACGCATATGAAGTGTACTGAAATTACTGACACCAAACCCTGTTACAGAGAAGGATACCTAGCAGACGTCATTTAAAAAAAAAGGACAAGGAAGACCGATAACCATGACCGAAAATAATCAGAAATGTTCAAATGCATTGAAACAATGGCTTTGTTGCTATATATGTCCTTTCAATCTGTATTTGGTCCACACAAAGAAATATCCTAGAAAGAATACTGAACTTCATATCGAATGATACCATTTGTTCGTTGACTCTGAGGCTATTTATGATAACATTCGTCGTCTAGAATCGTCTGGGCTCGAGGGACCAAATGTTTTCCCTCCATGGCATTGAAGACAAGATACGCATAGGATTTCGTTTGTGCACTGTGTAGCTGGTTATGGAGATGAGGTAAGGTGGTTCAGTTAAGAGGAATTTGAATTGTTTTTGTCCAAAAACTAGGTTGAGAAGTCTCTCGATTCGAAAGATGTGAATTTTCGAACTGCCAACGAGTCAGAAACCCCTGAAAAGGGAGTAGAATCGAACGAGGATGATTGGGAAATGTGAAAAATGTAAAAATATGAAGAAAAACACACAAAAAACAACAAAATTTGTTGTTCGGTTGGTATATAAGGAGGTGCGAGGCTGGAAGAGCTTCAGTCTTGCGGCGGTCGTCAAGGTGTTCATATCGCGGAGTTCGGTGGAATTTTTTTCGTCAGTATGTATGTTTATGTATGTCATGATGTTGAGAGCGGATCTTCGGGTGAGAGAGAGTGTGACCGAACTCTCTCTCAGAGAGCGGGAGAGTGAGAGAGAGAGCGGAAAAGTGAGATCGATCGGGAGAGAGAGAGAGAACACTTTTTTTTTTTTCGTTTTTACGTATGAACGTTTGCCATACAAATACAGGATGCCAATCGATACAGGCGGGTCCATATGCTCTTACCAACAACTCCTCTCTGGGATAATGCGATCCCCAATCGTGAGTGCTTGGCCCTTGGACTTTAATAGGGCATGAAGTGTTTAGCCCTTGGACTTTAAATGGGCGTGTGTGTTGCTGAGAACAACTGGTTGGGTTCTGTGTGAAACAACACCAGAGATGTATGCAGCATATGATACAGACCAACCGCGCCATCATCAGAAACATCATTAGACCATCAGATACACCATAAGACCATCAGAAACATCATGTGATTCATCATGCGATACATCAGAAACAACATCATCACAAGTTTGCCATGCACCTTGCTACTGATGACCCAGGTTAGTCAATTTTTTTTGCCCCTGTCCCTGTCCCTGCCCCTACCCCTGAACAAGCCCACCCAAGTCTTTGAGTCTGTTTAGCAGTGGCTATCCTTCTGATAGCACTTAGTACAAATACCCAAGTCTCTCTTTCCTTCTGAAAGCCCCTGACAAGCCCACCCAAATCTCTAGGCCTTCTTTTTACAGTGTGTCTTTCCTTCTGAAAGCACTAACACCCAAGTCTGCAACCTATTTTATCAGTGCAAGCTTAATATAATCTTCCGATACTGAATGAGCATCTTTTCTTCTGAAAGGCTCTCTTTTTTTTAAACAATAGAATACTTTTCTTTAAATTCAGATCTTTCCAAGGCCTTCAGCCTTCTTTGCAATATGTAGAATCAGTGTTTTTAATTTTATGTAAGGCATTCAGCCTTGTAGAATTAGTGTTTCTAATTTTATCCAAGGCCTTCAGCTTTGTTTGCTATAGTGTCAGTGCTCATCCAGAACGAGACATCATCATCATCATCAGTACAAGCTCTCCATGGCACTTGCGTCCTGGTTCCTGCTTCACCTACCCGGTGAGTTTTGTTGGTATTACATTGCTTTCATTATATTTATTATATTATTATATTTACTATATTACTATATTTACTATATTTACTATATTGACTATATTTATTATATTTACTATATTTATTATATTTACTATATTGCCCCTTATATATATTTTATGACCCCATTGACCACCCAAGTCTGTTAGCTTTTGTACAATTGGTGTCTTTCCTTCTGAAAGCACTTAAGTAGAAACCCAAGTCTTTTTGAAAGCCCCTGACAAGCCCACCCAAGTCTTTAGGTCTTTTGTGTCTTTCCTTCTGAAAGCACTTAACAAGAAACCCAAGTCTCTTAGCTTTGCTGCAGTGCAATTGGTGTCTTTCCTTCTGAAAGCACTTAATTAGAAACCCCAAGTCTTTTTGAAAGCCCACCCAAGTCTCTAGGTCTGTTCTTCAAAGTAGGATTACCTATATTTTTGCCTGCCTCTCATTCCCATTCCGATTCCCATTCCCTTTTCATCTGAGAGCTCGCGGGTTTGGAACTCCACGCAAAGCCTACGACGCGACGAATCAAGAACAATAACAACACAAGTGCTCCGCGAATCTCACAGTCTTCCTAACTAGCTTCTAACATGCAAGAGTTAGGGCATGACCAACGTGCTTAAGTTCCTCGGTCGTGTTGAATTCCATCGGTTACCTGTCTCTTTACACTCGAAGCTTAAATAAGCGAGTCGTTACACAGCAGTGTTGCTCGTCATCGCGTTTGGAGTTCTGCGCGTTCTACTTATTTGAGTTTCCCCCAGCTCTCTTCAATTTTCTTCTTCTCGCATATATTTCAATAAACCGAGGACGCAAACAGCTCTCGTGCTTCAAAGTGCGTGGGAGTGACTCACACGCGTATTACTCTACTATGATCTGCAGGTCGGAAATCTTCTTCGCGATATAACGATCGGTAACCGTGAGTAGAGTCCCTCACGCCAGTGTTTAGCCCCGGACTTTAAATGGGCATTTAGTTAGTGTTTAGCCCTTGGACTTAAATGGGCATGTGTGTTCCTGCGAATGAGACTAACTGGTTGGATTGTGTGAGAACAACAGAGATATAAGCAGCACAGACTAACCCTGACCTCATCAGACACATACTAAGACCATCAGATACATACTAAGACCATCAGATACACCATAAGACCATCAGATACATCATAAGACCATCAGATACACCATAAGACCATCATATACATCATAAGACCATCAGATACACCATCAGAAACATCATAAGACCATCAGATACATCATAAGACCATCAGATACATCATAAGATTCATCATGCGATACAACAGAAACATCATCACAAGTTTGCCATGCATCTTGCTACTGATGACCCAGGTTAGTCCAATATTTTTTCTTCATTATATTGTCCCTTTCCCTCACTCCTATTGTCATTACCTTTTCGTGTGAGAGCTCTCTTCAATTCTTGTTTTTTCAAAATGTCCTTAAACCGATTTTTAAGCGTCTCTAGTTTCAGATATCAGTAAGATACCGTCTTAGCTTTTCGCTGTATGTGTTGTGCTTAAATATCAGCTTCTTCATTGTTCGGTATACATCTGGTACGCGTTAAGTGTTGAGTGCACATATGCAATCCTCAAGAAATGTTCTAAGCGCCTGAGTGTCTTAAGAGTCTTTTAACTTCAATCTGTGTTTCAATTAGTGCGTAGGCAATGCATTGCCGTGGATATAAAGTGCAAAGTGGCCACAATATCGTAGGGTACTAACATAATTTCAGGTTTTCCAATGGATATGCAAAGTTGATACACAAAGGAGCAACTGGGAGTCCTGCTGTTTCAATGGTTACCAGGAGCGGAAGCTTGTTGATGAGGATGAAGCTGACAAAAAAAATTCGCATTGCTCAGAGAAATGGTTGCAAGACTAGAACCTAGTCTTCCAACATGTCCCGCGAAGTGAAACGTGATGTGATAGTGGTCAACTGAAGAAAAAAGGCAGAGGAATGGTTGGAAGACTAGACCGGGTTTTCCAACATGTCCCGCGGACGAAAACGTGATGTGATAGTGGTCGGTTGAAAAAAATGGCACAGGAATGGTTGGAAGACTAGATCGTAGTCTTTTAACATGTTCCGCGAAGTGAAACGTGAAGAAAACAACTGAAGAAAAAAGGCAGAGGAATGGTTGGAAGACTAGATCGTAGTCTTCTAACATGTCCCGCGAAGCGAAACGTGATGTGATAGTGGTCATCTGAAGAAAAAAGGCAGAGGAATGGTTGGAAGACTAGATCGTAGTCTTCTAACATGTCCCGTGAAGTGAAACGTGATGTGATAGTGGTCAACTGAAGAAAATGGGCAGAGAAATGGTTGGAAGACTAGATCGTAGTCTTCTAACTTGTCCCGCGAAGTGAAACGTGATGTGATAGTGGTCAACTGAAGAAAAAAGGCAGAGGAATGGTTGGAAGACTAGATCGTAGTCTTCTAACATGTCCCGCGAAGTGAAACGTGATGTGATCCTGGTCAACTAAAGAAAAAAGGCAGAGGAATGGTTGGAAGACTAGACGGGTCTCACAACATGCTTCGCGAAAGAAATCGTGATGTGATAGTGGTCGGTTGAAAAAAATGGCAGAGGAATGGTTGGAAGACTAGATCCATAGTCTTCCAAAATGTCCCGCGAAGTGAAACGTGATGTTATTGTGGTCAACTGAAGAAAAAGGCAGAGGAATGGTTGGAAGACTAGATCGTAGTCTTTTAACATGTCCCGCGAAGTGAAACGTGAAGAAAACAACTGAAGAAAAAAGGCAGAGGAATGGTTGGAAGACTAGATCGTAGTCTTCTAACATGTCCCGCGAAGCGAAACGTGATGTGATAGTGGTCAACTGAAGAAAAAAGGCAGAGGAATGGTTGGAAGACTAGACCGGGTTTTCCAACATGTCCCGCGGACGAAAACGTGATGTGATAGTGGTCGGTTGAAAAAAATGGCAGATGAATGGTTGGAAGACTAGATCGTAGTCTTCCAACATGTCCCGCGAAGTGAAACGTGATGTGATAGTGGTCATCTGAAGAAAAAAGGCAGAGGAATGGTTGGAAGACTAGATCGTAGTCTTCCAACATGTCCCGCGAAGTGAAACGTGATGTGATAGTGGTCAACTGAAGAAAATGGGCAGAGGAATGGTTGGAAGACTAGATCGTAGTCTTCTAACATGTCCCGCGAAGTGAAACGTGATGTGATAGTGGTTAACTGAAGAAAATGGGCAGAGGAAAGGTTGGAAGACTAGACCGGGTTTTCCAACATGTCCCGCGGACGAAAACGTGATGTGATAGTGGTCATCTGAAGAAAAAAAGCAGAGGAATTGATACCCATGGGAATAAGTGTAACAGTGCAAAGGAGGTGGTTTTAGTGAGTAAGAATCTCGCATGCTTATGAGCACGGGCTCATAGTATCTATGAAGATTTCCACCTACCTCGACCGACGAAAAAAAAAAAAAAAAAAAGTGAGTGATTTAAATATTTCAGGCACTTTATAAGGAAACCCACGTCTGTTTCCTTATTGAAGCCGACTCAGGTATCTAAGGCCTTTTCAAAAGTGGGATTACTTGTGTCTCGAAACACATTTTCAATTTGAAAGGCTTCACAAGAAAATTATTTGTTCAACGTCGCAGTGCTCGAAAAGTAAATTTTTTGTTTCTCGTATTTTATGCAATTTTGTGTTAAAGATGACTGCAATTGCATTCATTTATTCATTTAATACATGAAACTAAGTGTTGGAATGAGTTTCCGACAATATTTCCATCGGAAAAGTGGTTTTTACAAAATTTTCCAAATGAACTCGCGAGCCACCAAAAAGTGCAGTGAAGTGTAATATGAACTGAACGCATTTTTTGGCGGATTTTGTGTCACGAAGAAAATGTCGTATTTCGTGAGTTTTTCTTCTTATTTTTCGTGGATTTTAGGGTTTTCTGTGTGTCGAAATTTGAAAAAAAGTATAGAGAGTTGTACCTAATGAATGTATAAAATGATATGAGACACAAACAATTCCGAAATACTGAGTGACATCAGTTTGCTGACTAGAATTGCAAATCAATCTCTGCGTTGGACGTTAAAAACTGTATTTCCGTACAAAAAAGGATTGTAAATGGATAAAGGAATATATTTTTGGGAAGACCAGACCAGATTTAAGTACATATGTAGCTATTAGCCCAAGAGTCACAGCAAAAGTCCGCCAGAAGATCGACAAACTGGCGGCAGCGGAACACCTCTCAAACTATGCTCATTTTCATGCAATTTTCTTACGAAACATGACTGTAATTCCATTTATTTATTCAATTAACACTTAATTACAACTGTGTACATCAATTTCTTTCAAAATTTCCATCAAAAAAGTGATTTTTCAGAAAATTCACAAACGAACTCGCGAGCCACCAAAAAGTGCAGTGAAATCAAATGTGAACTGAACGCATTTTTTTGACTTTTTTGTGTCACGAAGAAAATGTCCACATTTTGCGAGTTTTCCTTCGGGGTTTTCGTTGATTTTAATGTTTTTTTTGCATTTGAAAATGTGGAAAATGGAGAGAAAGACTCAGGAAATGAAAATTTGGAATATTTAGAGACGTTTGAAATACTGAAATGCTGAAAATAACCCTTAATTGACTTAGATTAAAGAAAACCTTTATGTGGGGAGGTTCCAAAGTGAATTTTCATTGAGCTATCGCTAAAGTAAATCCTTTAAGTGGGGAATAATAATGAAATGAGTTTATTTTGTTAGAGTACTAGACCAGGAACATGCAAATATATACATTTCTTTCAAAATATAACTGACAACAAGGTCAATCTTAGATCCATAGACCATCTCTCCGTTTCAAGATGTGTATGCAGTCCGAAAACCTGAAGAATGTCGACTGTATTGAATTGGCATTTCGCATGCCTTTACTCCACCACTAGTATTGTACTCAACTCAACCAGTGTCCCAATCCCAGCAATATTCTGCAAAACGTGCTCTCCTGGTACTCATTGGGCAACTTCACGAACTGTATGGGTCCAGAAACACGCATATGTCCTTGGGAAATTGTGTCAAATATTTTAAGAGATACCAGGCGAAGAGGTATTTTTGTAGCCAAGTATAATTTTTGTTGTCAGATTTGACCTGAAAAACCATCTCCTCTTGTCCTTAGTGGGGCATCTCCTCCAATTGTTGTTATCCAATATAGCATGTGTGGTTTATTTGTAGATATTACTTGGCGCCATGATGTTACTGCTTTTCATGATGACCTGTCATGACATTTTTTCTCATTTTACGGACAAGGCTGTACTTTTCTGCCATGTTCGTGAAATACCAGTGTTTGGAATCTACCTTCAGCAAGTGCTTACACAGCCAGACTGAAAGACATCTGTCTGGGCAATGCCTGATAGCCTGTTGCTTTTCTTTCACGAAGGAAGGCATGCGCTGAATTTCCCCTTCTATTATATCAGCATCTCCTCCTGTCCTCTTTGCCTACTGGGCTATGCAACAGGCATGTGCGGTATTTTATTATTTGGCGCCATAATTGCAAAGGAGCACTACTTTCTGCTTTTTATGGTGCCCTAATCCTGACATTCGAAAAATTCACTCATTTTACGGATACGACCGTACTTTTCTCTGTTCAGTGCACTTCTGTTGGACTGTCTCAAGTACTTACATAGGAACACGTCTAACTGGAAAGTCTTTTAAGGAGGAGGAGATGTACTTCCCTTTGGATATCGTTGCAAAATGCGGAATGTAATAAAAAGCAACATCTCCTCCTGCCCATTGTGGGGGATGTAGGTACCTTTGTCTGTTGTTGTTACCTTGCAGACCATGAGACAAAGCATTTCGTTACTATTTCGTGCTATGATGCTACTGTTCCACTACTAGTTTTTATGATGACCTAATCATAACACTCGGAAATCGGATTTTTTTGAATGCTACGACATGACCGTACATTACTGCTGTGTGTGTGAACTTTTTGCGACTGACTCAATGCATTTCGGCATGGAAATCAAGTTTATATTCCGAAACTCGTCTGCAAGACGTAAGTTTCTCCTTTCAAGGAGAAGGAGTAGTCTATCACAAAACTTTCCCTTGTATACGTACCTGGTGATGCAATCAGCCCACGTGTTCCCTACAATATCCATCGTACAACAATAAGGGATTTGTATTTGTTTTTGCTACCGCTGTTTCTGTTTATATTTTCGTGCTGTTCTATGACGACAGAAGGATATTGAGTGGCATCCTGTGCGTCAGTAAAATCAGCAACTATTAGTTTTTATGATTGCCGGTTAGTTTTTCGGACTGCTTGGACAACATCTAGCTTCTTCAATCCAAGAAGTTCGTATGCACAATGTGCAAGAGAAAGATAAAGGACAACTCCCGCCAACCGATTATTCTTTATTTTAGTTAAACATGACATTCAACCGGCAAACACACTCGCACCGATAAATTCTGTGATGCCATCCTTAAGCTGATTATCTGATACAAAGTGGAATGCTGTCTTACAGTCGGATTGACATTGAAGAAGCATGCTTAGAGCATGTATCACAGTGGGCCTTCATTCTGGCCTAAGTGGGTCCCTGCTTAGTGGGGACAGCCGCCCAACCTAATCTAACCTATGCTTGGAGCATGGAGAAGCGGTAATAAATTAGTCGGTGTAGTGTTGCATTGGATAATATAAATCCTTCCTCTCCGACTACAGTAGGCATACGTTTATTTTTTGAATGCTAGCTATATTCATGTATTGCTGATAAGCTGCATGGTTTATGAGGTCGCACTGTGCAGCGATTCCATGATAAGAGTGGAAAATTGCAATACAAAGTCCAGAACAGTAACAAAGTTACTATGCTATGCATACTTGGAACATCAAAAGGATCATTTGGACTCACGCATATGAAGTGTACTGAAATTACTGACACCAAACCCTGTTACAGAGAAGGATACCTAGCAGACGTCATTTAAAAAAAAAAGGACAAGGAAGACCGATAACCATGACCGAAAATAATCAGAAATGTTCAAATGCATTGAAACAATGGCTTTGTTGCTATATATGTCCTTTCAATCTGTATTTGGTCCACACAAAGAAATATCCTAGAAAGAATACTGAACTTCATATCGAATGATACCATTTGTTCGTTGACTCTGAGGCTATTTATGATAACATTCGTCGTCTAGAATCGTCTGGGCTCGAGGGACCAAATGTTTTCCCTCCATGGCATTGAAGACAAGATACGCATAGGATTTCGTTTGTGCACTGTGTAGCTGGTTATGGAGATGAGGTAAGGTGGTTCAGTTAAGAGGAATTTGAATTGTTTTTGTCCAAAAACTAGGTTGAGAAGTCTCTCGATTCGAAAGATGTGAATTTTCGAACTGCCAACGAGTCAGAAACCCCTGAAAAGGGAGTAGAATCGAACGAGGATGATTGGGAAATGTGAAAAATGTAAAAATATGAAGAAAAACACACAAAAAACAACAAAATTTGTTGTTCGGTTGGTATATAAGGAGGTGCGAGGCTGGAAGAGCTTCAGTCTTGCGGCGGTCGTCAAGGTGTTCATATCGCGGAGTTCGGTGGAATTTTTTTCGTCAGTATGTATGTTTATGTATGTCATGATGTTGAGAGCGGATCTTCGGGTGAGAGCGAGTGTGACCGAACTCTCTCTCAGAGAGCGGGAGAGTGAGAGAGAGAGCGGAAAAGTGAGATCGATCGGGAGAGAGAGAGAGAACACTTTTTTTTTTTTCGTTTTTACGTATGAACGTTTGCCATACAAATACAGGATGCCAATCGATACAGGCGGGTCCATATGCTCTTACCAACAACTCCTCTCTGGGATAATGCGATCCCCAATCGTGAGTGCTTGGCCCTTGGACTTTAATAGGGCATGAAGTGTTTAGCCCTTGGACTTTAAATGGGCGTGTGTGTTGCTGAGAACAACTGGTTGGGTTCTGTGTGAAACAACACCAGAGATGTATGCAGCATATGATACAGACCAACCGCGCCATCATCAGAAACATCATTAGACCATCAGATACACCATAAGACCATCAGAAACATCATGTGATTCATCATGCGATACATCAGAAACAACATCATCACAAGTTTGCCATGCACCTTGCTACTGATGACCCAGGTTAGTCAATTTTTTTTGCCCCTGTCCCTGTCCCTGCCCCTACCCCTGAACAAGCCCACCCAAGTCTTTGAGTCTGTTTAGCAGTGGCTATCCTTCTGATAGCACTTAGTACAAATACCCAAGTCTCTCTTTCCTTCTGAAAGCCCCTGACAAGCCCACCCAAATCTCTAGGCCTTCTTTTTACAGTGTGTCTTTCCTTCTGAAAGCACTAACACCCAAGTCTGCAACCTATTTTATCAGTGCAAGCTTAATATAATCTTCCGATACTGAATGAGCATCTTTTCTTCTGAAAGGCTCTCTTTTTTTTAAACAATAGAATACTTTTCTTTAAATTCAGATCTTTCCAAGGCCTTCAGCCTTCTTTGCAATATGTAGAATCAGTGTTTTTAATTTTATGTAAGGCATTCAGCCTTGTAGAATTAGTGTTTCTAATTTTATCCAAGGCCTTCAGCTTTGTTTGCTATAGTGTCAGTGCTCATCCAGAACGAGACATCATCATCATCATCAGTACAAGCTCTCCATGGCACTTGCTTCCTGGTTCCTGCTTCACCTACCCGGTGAGTTTTGTTGGTATTACATTGCTTTCATTATATTTATTATATTATTTTATTTACTATATTACTATATTTACTATATTTACTATATTGACTATATTTATTATATTTACTATATTTATTATATTTACTATATTGCCCCTTATATATATTTTATGACCCCATTGACCACCCAAGTCTGTTAGCTTTTGTACAATTGGTGTCTTTCCTTCTGAAAGCACTTAAGTAGAAACCCAAGTCTTTTTGAAAGCCCCTGACAAGCCCACCCAAGTCTTTAGGTCTTTTGTGTCTTTCCTTCTGAAAGCACTTAACAAGAAACCCAAGTCTCTTAGCTTTGCTGCAGTGCAATTGGTGTCTTTCCTTCTGAAAGCACTTAATTAGAAACCCCAAGTCTTTTTGAAAGCCCACCCAAGTCTCTAGGTCTGTTCTTCAAAGTAGGATTACCTATATTTTTGCCTGCCTCTCATTCCCATTCCGATTCCCATTCCCTTTTCATCTGAGAGCTCGCGGGTTTGGAACTCCACGCAAAGCCTACGACGCGACGAATCAAGAACAATAACAACACAAGTGCTCCGCGAATCTCACAGTCTTCCTAACTAGCTTCTAACATGCAAGAGTTAGGGCATGACCAACGTGCTTAAGTTCCTCGGTCGTGTTGAATTCCATCGGTTACCTGTCTCTTTACACTCGAAGCTTAAATAAGCGAGTCGTTACACAGCAGTGTTGCTCGTCATCGCGTTTGGAGTTCTGCGCGTTCTACTTATTTTAGTTTCCCCCAGCTCTCTTCAATTTTCTTCTTCTCGCATATATTTCAATAAACCGAGGACGCAAACAGCTCTCGTGCTTCAAAGTGCGTGGGAGTGACTCACACGCGTATTACTCTACTATGATCTGCAGGTCGGAAATCTTCTTCGCGATATATCGATCGGTAACCGTGAGTAGAGTCCCTCACGCCAGTGTTTAGCCCCGGACTTTAAATGGGCATTTAGTTAGTGTTTAGCCCTTGGACTTAAATGGGCATGTGTGTTCCTGAGAATGAGACTAACTGGTTGGATTGTGTGAGAAAGAACAACAGAGATATAAGCAGCACATCACACAGACTAACCCTGACCTCATCAGATACATACTAAGACCATCAGATACACCATAAGACCATCATATACATCATAAGACCATCAGATACACCATCAGAAACATCATAAGACCATCAGATACATCATAAGACCATCAGATACATCATAAGATTCATCATGCGATACAACAGAAACATCATCACAAGTTTGCCATGCATCTTGCTACTGATGACCCAGGTTAGTCCAATATTTTTTCTTCATTATATTGTCCCTTTCCCTCACTCCTATTGTCATTACCTTTTCGTGTGAGAGCTCTCTTCAATTCTTGTTTTTTCAAAATGTCCTTAAACCGATTTTTAAGCGTCTCTAGTTTCAGATATCAGTAAGATACCGTCTAAGCTTTTCGCTGTATGTGTTGTGCTTAAATATCAGCTTCTTCATTGTTCGGTATACATCTGGTACGCGTTAAGTGTTGAGTGCACATATGCAATCCTCAAGAAATGTTCTAAGCGCCTGAGTGTCTTTAGAGTCTTTTAACTTCAATCTGTGTTTCAATTAGTGCGTAGGCAATGCATTGCCGTGGATATAAAGTGCAAAGTGGCCACAATATTGTAGGGTACTAACATAATTTCAGGTTTTCCAATGGATATGCAAAGTTGATAGACCATCAAAGGAGCAACTGGGAGTCCTGCTGTTTCAATGGTTACCAGGAGCGGAAGCTTGTTGATGAGGATGAAGCTGACAAAAAAAATTCGCATTGCTCAGAGAAATGGTTGCAAGACTAGAACCTAGTCTTCCAACATGTTCCGCGAAGTGAAACGTGATGTGATAGTGGTCAACTGAAGAAAAAAGGCAGAGGAATGGTTGGAAGACTAGACCGAGTTTTCCAACATGTCCCGCGGACGAAAACGTGATGTGATAGTGGTCGGTTGAAAAAAATGGCAGATGAATGGTTGGAAGACTAGATCGTAGTCTTCTAACATGTCCCGCGAAGCGAAACGTGATGTGATAGTGGTCAACTGAAGAAAAAAGGCAGAGGAATGGTTGGAAGACTAGATCGTAGTCTTCTAACACGTCCCGCGAAGTGAAACGTGATGTGATAGTGGTCAACTGAAGAAAATGGGCAGAGGAATGGTTGGAAGACTAGATCGTAGTCTTCCAACATGTTCCGCAAAGTGAAACGTGATGTGATAGTGGTCAATTGAAGAAAATTGGCAGAGGAATGGTTGGAAGACTAGACCGTAGTCTTCTAACATGTCCCGCGAAGTGAAACGTGATGTGATAGTGGTCAACTGAAGAAAATGGGCAGAGAAATGGTTGGAAGACTAGAACCTAGTCTTCCAACATGTTCCGTGAAGTGAAACGTGATGTGATAGTGGTCAATTGAAGAAAAAGGGCAGAGGAATGGTTGGAAGACTAGACCGTAGTTTTCTAACATGTCCCGCGAAGTGAAACGTGATGTGATAGTGGTCGGTTGAAAAAAATGCCAGATGAATGGTTGGAAGACTAGACCGGGTTTTCCAACATGTCCCGCGGACGAAAACGTGATGTGATAGTGGTCATCTGAAGAAAAAAAGCAGAGGAATTGATACCCATGGGAATAAGTGTAACAGTGCAAAGGAGGTGGTTTTAGTGAGTAAGAATCTCGCATGCTTATGAGCACGGGCTCATAGTATCTATGAAGATTTCCACCTACCTCGACCGACGAAAAAAAAAAAAAAAAAAAGTGAGTGATTTAAATATTTCAGGCACTTTATAAGGAAACCCACGTCTGTTTCCTTATTGAAGCCGACTCAGGTATCTAAGGCCTTTTCAAAAGTGGGATTACTTGTGTCTCGAAACACATTTTCAATTTGAAAGGCTTCACAAGAAAATTATTTGTTCAACGTCGCAGTGCTCGAAAAGTAAATTTTTCGTTTCTCGTATTTTATGCAATTTTGTGTTAAAGATGACTGCAATTGCATTCATTTATTCATTTAATACATGAAACTAAGTGTTGGAATGAGTTTCCGACAATATTTCCATCGGAAAAGTGGTTTTTACAAAATTTTCCAAATGAACTCGCGAGCCACCAAAAAGTGCAGTGAAGTGTAATATTGGCGGATTTTGTGTCACGAAGAAAATGTCGTATTTCGTGAGTTTTTCTTCGTAGTTTTCGTGGATTTTAGGGTTTTCTGTGTGTCGAAATTTGAAAAAAAGTATAGAGAGTTGTACCTAATGAATGTATAAAATGATATGAGACACAAACAATTCCGAAATACTGAGTGACATCAGTTTGCTGACTAGAATTGCAAATCAATCTCTGCGTTGGACGTTAAAAACTGTATTTCCGTACAAAAAAGGATTGTAAATGGATAAAGGAATATACTTTTGGGAAGACCAGACCAGATTTAAGTACATATGTGGCTATTAGCCCAAGAGTCACAGCAAAAGTCCGCCAGAAGATCGACAAACTGGCGGCAGCGGAACACCTCTCAAACTATGCTCATTTTCATGCAATTTTCTTACGAAACATGACTGTAATTCCATTTATTTATTCAATTAACACTTAATTACAACTGTGTACATCAATTTCTATCAAAATTTCCATCAAAAAAGTGATTTTTCAGAAAATTCACAAACGAACTCGCGAGCCACCAAAAAGTGCAGTGAAATCAAATGTGAACTGAACGCATTTTTTTGACTTTTTTGTGTCACGAAGAAAATGTCCACATTTTGCGAGTTTTCCTTCGGGGTTTTCGTTGATTTTAATGTTTTTTTTGCATTTGAAAATGTGGAAAATGGAGAGAAAGACTCAGGAAATGAAAATTTGGAATATTTAGAGACGTTTGAAATACTGAAATGCTGAAAATAACCCTTAATTGACTTAGATTAAAGGAAACCTTTATGTGGGGAGGTTCCAAAGTGAATTTTCATTGAGCTATCGCTAAAGTAAATCCTTTAAGTGGGGAATAATAATGAAATGAGTTTATTTTGTTAGAGTACTAGACCAGGAACATGCAAATACATACATTTCTTTCAAAATATAACTGACAACAAGGTCAATCTTAGATCCATAGACCATCTCTCCGTTTCAAGATGTGTATGCAGTCCGAAAACCTGAAGAATGTCGACTGTATTGAATTGGCATTTCGCATGCCTTTACTCCACCACTAGTATTGTACTCAACTCAACCAGTGTCCCAATCCCAGCAATATTCTGCAAAACGTGCTCTCCTGGTACTCATTGGGCAACTTCACGAACTGTATGGGTCCAGAAACACGCATATGTCCTTGGGAAATTGTGTCAAATATTTTAAGAGATACCAGGCGAAGAGGTATTTTTGTAGCCAAGTATAATTTTTGTTGTCAGATTTGACCTGAAAAACCATCTCCTCTTGTCCTTAGTGGGGCATCTCCTCCAATTGTTGTTATCCAATATAGCATGTGTGGTTTATTTGTAGATATTACTTGGCGCCATGATGTTACTGCTTTTCATGATGACCTGTCATGACATTTTTTCTCATTTTACGGACAAGGCTGTACTTTTCTGCCATGTTCGTGAAATACCAGTGTTTGGAATCTACCTTCAGCAAGTGCTTACACAGCCAGACTGAAAGACATCTGTCTGGGCAATGCCTGATAGCCTGTTGCTTTTCTTTCACGAAGGAAGGCATGCGCTGAATTTCCCCTTCTATTATATCAGCATCTCCTCCTGTCCTCTTTGCCTACTGGGCTATGCAACAGGCATGTGCGGTATTTTATTATTTGGCGCCATAATTGCAAAGGAGCACTACTTTCTGCTTTTTATGGTGCCCTAATCCTGACATTCGAAAAATTCACTCATTTTACGGATACGACCGTACTTTTCTCTGTTCAGTGCACTTCTGTTGGACTGTCTCAAGTACTTACATAGGAACACGTCTAACTGGAAAGTCTTTTAAGGAGGAGGAGATGTACTTCCCTTTGGATATCGTTGCAAAATGCGGAATGTAATAAAAAGCAACATCTCCTCCTGCCCATTGTGGGGGATGTAGGTACCTTTGTCAATTGTTGTTACCTTGCAGACCATGAGACAAAGCATTTCGTTACTATTTCGTGCTATGATGCTACTGTTCCACTACTAGTTTTTATGATGACCTAATCATAACACTCGGAAATCGGATTTTTTTGAATGCTACGACATGACCGTACATTACTGCTGTGTGTGTGAACTTTTTGCGACTGACTTAATGCATTTCGGCATGGAAATCAAGTTTATATTCCGAAACTCGTCTGCAAGACGTAAGTTTCTCCTTTCAAGGAGAAGGAGTAGTCTATCACAAAACTTTCCCTTGTATACGTACCTGGTGATGCAATCAGCCCACGTGTTCCCTACAATATCCATCGTACAACAATAAGGGATTTGTATTTGTTTTTGCTACCGCTGTTTCTGTTTATATTTTCGTGCTGTTCTATGACGACAGAAGGATATTGAGTGGCATCCTGTGCGTCAGTAAAATCAGCAACTATTAGTTTTTATGATTGCCGGTTAGTTTTTCGGACTGCTTGGACAACATCTAGCTTCTTCAATCCAAGAAGTTCGTATGCACAATGTGCAAGAGAAAGATAAAGGACAACTCCCGCCAACGTGCTAAGTCCGATTATTCTTTATTTTAGTTAAACATGACATTCAACCGGCAAACACACTCGCACCGATAAATTCTGTGATGCCATCCTTAAGCTGATTATCTGATACAAAGTGGAATGCTGTCTTACAGTCGGATTGACATTGATATGTGTTGGAAGCATGCTTGGAGCTAGTCGAGTTTATATTCGTTAGTAAATTAGTCGGTGTAGTGTTATAATGGAAAGTATAAATCCTTGCTCCCCGACTACCGTAGGCAACATGATGATGAAACATTTGGTGCAACAATGATGCTCGTTAGCCATGCTTTGGAGTGGTAGTAGATTCCCTCTTTCTGTTTCGCTTATTCAACCGGAAATATTCTCGATATCTACATTTCTTCCACGTTATCCCGGTAAATTTTCAATTGCCATCCACTTTCAGTGTGTATAACTACAGTTTCTGTTTGCCTGCTCCTAATACTACGGGAGCGTGTGTAAAAATTACGTTTGGTGTTCAATACTGAAACCGGTACATCGGCCGTTGACATCGGTAGTCGGGTACTTACTGAATAATATATTGACCAGTGCATTTCCCTTTTATTTGAGCTCGAACTTGCAGTAACCCTCCCACCTCAACAAAGTTTGTTTTGGGGGGCTGTTCTCTGGCAATATCTCAGTTGGTGGAAGGAGATGAAATATGTCACAGCAATACGTCCATGTAAGGCAAAATACTTTGTAAGCTGACATGCGCAGTTGTGCTAAGTTTACCTACTGCAGACCATGGGCGCCCATCGCGTAAATTTCGCAAAACGACCTTTTTGTATGGAACATCGAATATCTGTCTGAATACACGGAAGCTTCAGCCAAAATACCCCTGTCAGCAGAGGAGATAAAACACCCCTGTCAGCAGAGGAGACAAAATACCCCTGTCAGCAGAGAAGATAAAATACCCCTGTCAGCAGAGGAGTCGTTTCTCCTCTAATAAGCTCGCCAAGTGTGTTAAGCTTGATCCTCTCAATCTCCCTTTCTACAGTTTGCCCAGTTTAACCTACATTTCTTTGTGCCTCTTTCTATCTTGAGTTGTTCGTTTGCAGGAAAACTAGGTTATCTCCTCTTGCTTTCAGTTTTTTATAACCACGTTAGAAAAGACTGATTTGAGTCAATAAAAACTACCTTTCGTCGAGTTTAGCTATGCAACCGGAAGTGTGCCTGCGTCATCTACACCCAAAATGCCTCCAAAGAAGCCTCTTATTTCTTAACGTCTGAATCTGAATAAAAATCAGTAGGGGAATTAACCCCCAATTTGCAGGAAAGTCGAGAAAAGGGGTAGATTTTGTTGTTGGCATGTGTCTCACTAGATGGAAAGAAAGTCTCTTAAAATTCAAATTCTGTTACCCCATTGTAAGGTGGAATATTTTATAAGCTAACCCATGCGCAGTAGAGTTAAGTTTACCTTCTACTGATGATGGGCACCCGATACCTGCATTCCGCGAAATGAAGCATTTGTATGGAATACAGGCATATGGGAGGGGATCTCCGCCAAAATTCCCCTGTCAGCAGAGGAGAAAAATACCCCAATTTTCTCCTTATTTTCTCCTCCCCCTCCCCCTTCATTTTCCCTCGTTTCCCCTCTAAAAAGCTCACCAAGTTTGCCAAGTTTGATCTCCTTCATCCCCTTTTCCAAGTTTACCAAGTTTGCAAAGTTTGACCTACATTTAATTTTACAAGGAGATGTCTGCACTGAGAAACAGGCGATCACAAAAATTAGTAGGTAAACTAGGACTTACTACGCTTGCGTCACTTCTTAAATCATTACCTAGTGTGACCTACTTTTCCCCTTATCAAATGAAGAGTATTTACCTCATCTTTGATATCTCTTGACGTTCTCCTCTTCTTACTCTTAATAAAAAGAATATAAATTCTTATTTCACAAGGGCTGGCAGTTGAATGCGATGTTTTTTGCACTGTGCTGTATTTGGTCGCAACCTTTTGAAGGAATCAAAGAATTCATTTACACCAAATGTTATTGAATTCAAAAAACCAAGAAAATTCGTATGATATCCTTTGCAGTTCTGTGGAGATTCCGCAACCAATCGAAGCGTTAACATCGCCCGTGAAAATGTTTCCATCAGGCTAACAGAAATAATAACACAAGTACTCAGCATTCCTATGGGAGCAAACACAAAAGTAGCAGGGATACTTTTCTCTTACAGCAGTGGTGAAGAACAATTGGTTTCTGTTCCAATCTCTTTATGTGACGTAAAGTTTACAGAGTTTTGGGGGCAATCGAATTCAATACTCGTTCTCCAAGTTGCAAAAGAGGGGACAAATATAGTCTCAATATTTTCTTTTCAAGGCTGATTCCTCAATTAATATTTGTGTATGAAGAGTTGGGGAAATACCTGTTCAGTTGTGTTCACCTACATTCAATACAATTTCACGTCATAAAAGAGTAAAACCTGCATCGATTGATTTATCCTTTCGCCACACATATCAGCTGAACTGATTTGGGGACAAATTTCATGCGTTTTTGCATATGTGATAGAGAGGCCAACCCTTCCATTGCTTTCAATACTCAAAACTGATAACTTTTACAGTGTATCCGTGTTGCGAGTCCTGAAATCCCATCATTAAATAACAATATTTTTAATTTATTGTACAATGAATAAAGTTAATAAACAAATAAAGTGCATGAAATCAAGTTACGTTTTTCCCATTGAAACATATATCCTGTGAATGGTTCCTTTAGCTAGGATTCATCACGGAACAATAAAATTTTTCATAACGTAGGTGGTGATGGGGTGCGAGGGTTTCGTTTTTATTGTATAGAAGCTGTATTTCCTTTACGGGCACATGCGCTCCTGATATTCAGAAAGCCAGTAGGGTTACTACTGACGCGCCATTTTCAGCAGAATAGCAACAGATTTTGTATTGCGTTTATTTCCTGTCCAGCACATGTGATTACTGATGACGGTGGAAATCCTTACAGACTACTCCTTATGAAGAGGTTTCACCTACCACCCACTTTGTGCGAGGATGTAAGCAAGTGTTTGCAATTCAGCATCCATATACAAACAGTGTGCGGCTCCCCGTATGAATGCCATGAAGAATACGGACTCTTAGGCTACCACCTCCTACACAAGATATATGAAGCAAATTGTGCTTGCTCGGATACTTGCTTCTTTCCTTACGCGCCTGATATTTTCAATTTAAAAAGAAAGTGTTTTTGACAGTGATTTGAACTATGTATGTCCATATCTACATATGTATTCGACTGACGGAAGGGCATTATGTGCAAGTATTTCGAGGTTTACTTATTGTTGTGCTGATTTATGTTCACCTGATATTTACTGCGATAAACTTATGTACGTCTGAAGTTTTTCTTTTTCGTATTTAACAGACAAATTCTTGAACATTTTCATGCAGTTTGAGATGGTTCTGTACTCAGGTATGCTTGTAGGCATTGCAAGATTACGTTTAGTTCGGATTTTTTTTCATGGCTCGGTTAAGATACCCGCTCGGTAGAAGCATTGACACGACCCCCTTTGAACAGGAGAACCCAAGAGTCAGGTTCGGTCTTTGCCAGTTGTTCAAAGACTAAATTGGAAAATTCACTACAAGAATCTTTCTTTCTATTGATGCTGAAACGTGTAACATGCGCATTAATTCCCTGAAATGTCGTCCAGTACAGATTGTCAGCGGTGTGACCAGCATGTATCTGGTATTGAGAAATTTTCAGAATTCACATGAATTGTATTGGGAGTAAACTGTTAGCCAACAACTAGTCTGCTATGGTCTTGTCCCATTGGGAAAACTTCTGCACTCTCTCCTGCATATATCATAGACTTCCCCAATCTGTATAGGAACCTCCTGCAAAGTGCAAGCTTTTAGAATATTATCAGCACACTTCTGAGTCCTGACAGACGTTTTTGATTCAGACGCCTATGAAATACTATGAAATCCTTTTGATAATCTGCATTGTTTGCTTCCCCAATCTGTATGGGAACCTTCTGCAAGATGCAAGCTTATACACTAGATACTGCATACAGAAGATGTCCCCTATTTTTTTTGAAACGCTTTTGATTCACCTATGAAATTCTATGAAATCCTACTAATGCTCTGCATGATACGCAGACTTCTCCAATCTGTATAGGAACCCCCTGCAAGATGCAAGCTTTTAGAACTTTATCATCAGCAGACTAGAAGCTTCATACAGAAGATACCTCCTGTTTTCTGATACGTTTTTGATTCAGACACCTATGGAATTCTATGAAATCCTTTTAATAATCTGGAATATCTGCAGTTTTCCCCAACCTGCTAGGAAACCTCCTGCAAGATGCAAGCTTTTAGAATACAAACAACTCTACTGTCAGGACACCAGATACCTCCTGTTTCCTGACACGTTTTTGATTCAGACACCTATGATATTCTATGGAATCTTGTTAACAATCTGGAAAGTTTGCAGACTTCCCCAATCTGCTTAGAAACCTCCTGCAAAATGAAAGCTTTAAGATTGTATACAATTCTACTATCAGGACACCAGATAATGCATACAGAAGATTACCCCCTGTTTCCAGACACGTTTTCAATTCAAATTCTATGAAATTCTATTGATAATCTGCATAGATTGCAGATTCCCTAAATTCGTGCAGAAACCTCATTTCAAAGTCTGTATTTCCCCAGAGTCAATCTGCAAAGTCATCTGAAACCCTTCGTTATCAAACAGACGAACTACAGCGACTGCATAAACACTCTATCATGGAAATGCACAGTGGCAATAGGAATAGGGGAATTTGGAGACATAGTCCTCCAATTGCAGCAGAATTTCTATTTTAAAATGTTGGTGTAGCAACTTCTGTGGACCTGGTAGCCGCTGCACATGACAGATACCAAACTTCAATTGTATGATACATTGCATGCAGAATAAGGGTGTGTGTGATATGATGAAACTACCACTACCATGCCTAAGTTTCAGCATCCCATCACTTATTGGTCATGAAGGACCCAAGGGAGTTCCAAATACAGTCCTGATTTAATTCTGCTTGCCAAAGCTGAACAAGTAAATAATCAAAGCGCCAGACTATCAGCATTTCGCTCTTCTCCTAATATTTTTTCAAGAGCACGTGTGACAGTCACAACCCTAATGAACACAGGATGCAAGAAAACTATAACCTCCGGTAATTTGTTTGCAAAAAAATGTTGTTATTTTGATTGGTCAACGAAAGGAAAGTACTGTCATAACTTTCTCTTAAGTGCAATTAACGAAAAATCAATTTTTATTAAAATAAAACTACCAGGCTAGCATGAAAAATGAACGGATATATACTTGTCTGTCAAGTGTTCCAGTTCACACAGTCAACGTGTAATGAGTATAGGTAGATTTCCGCCACCCAATCTATATCAAAATCTACTTGAGGGTTGTAGACTGATAGACAGGACGACAAGTATGTATGTAATTCCCTTTCAACACGTGTGAGTGTACGAATGTCGGAATTGCTTAAGCACAACATTCATTCTTTAGATGTTTCGGTCAAAGTAGGCAAATTGGTTCCATTCCTTTCTTTTAGTTTCTATTTTGGTTGTACCCTTCCGAAGCGTATTCTTATGCAAGTCGAAAGGTCCTTTAGAAACATGCTTCTGTATAAAAGTAACTTTTAAAAAGCACGTTGTTATCACTACAAAAATATCAGGCTATCATAAGCGGATACAAATACCAACTCTTAACTTGAGTGGGCACAAAAAATCCGTAGGACAGAGAATTCATCTGCAAAGAGGTTCTTCAGCTAAGGGAAAAATAGGAAGAGTAGAGCAGGGAGCACAACATTCATTCTTTAGATGTTTCGGTCAAAGTAGGCAAATTGGTTCCATTCCTTTCTTTTAGTTTCTATTTTAGTTGTACCTTTCCGAAGCGTATTCTTATGCAAGTCGAAAGGTCCTTTGGAAACATGCTTCTGTATAAAGGTTACTTTTAAAAAGCACGTTTTTATCACTGCAAAAATATCAGGCTATCATAAGCGCATACAAATACCAACTCCTAACTTGAGTGGGCACAAAAAATCCGTAGAACAGAGCATTCATCTGCAACGCGGCTGTACCTTTCCGGAGCGTATTCTTATGTAAGTCGAAAGGTCCTTTGGAAACATGCTTCTGTATAAAGGTAACTTTTAAAAAGCACGTTGTTATCACTACAAAAATATCAGGCTATCATAAGCGCATACAAATACCAACTCCTAACTTGAGTGGGCACAAAAAATCCGTAGAACAGAGCATTCATCTGCAACGCGGCTGTACCTTTCCGGAGCGTATTCTTATGTAAGTCGAAAGGTCCTTTGGAAACATACTTCTGTATAAAGGTAACTTTTAAAAAGCACGTTGTTATCACTACAAAAATATCAGGCTATCATAAGCGCATACAAATACCAACTCCTAACTTGAGTGGGTACAAAAAATCCGTAGAACAGAGTATTCATCTGCAACGCGGTTCTTCAGCCAAGAGAAAAATGTTGGTTGTATCTTTCCGGACCGTTTTCTTATGCAAATCGAAAGGTCCTTTGGAAACATGCTTCTGTATAAAGGTCACTTTTAAAAAGCACGTTGTTATCACTACAAAAATATCAGGCTATCATAAGCGCATTCAAATACCAACTCCTAACTTGAGTGGGCACAAAAAATCCGTAGGACAGAGCATTCATCTGCAACGCGGCTGTACCTTTCCGGAGCGTATTCTTTTGTAAGTCGAAAGGTCCTTTGGAAACATGCTTCTGTATAAAGGTCACTTTTAAAAAGCACGTTGTTATCACTACAAAAATATCAGGCTATCATAAGCGCATACAAATACCAACTCCTAACTTGAGTCGGCACAAAAAATCCGTAGGACAGAGAATTCATCTCCAAAGAGGTTCTTAAGCCAAGAGAAAAATAGGAAGAGTAGAGCAGAGAAATGACAATATTTTGACTGTCAAGCGTATACCAACTGCCACACGATAAGAGAATGTTATGATTGATTCCTGGCTGATACTCGTATGTATGCGCGGGAAAACACATACTGAATGGGAGCTTTGGATACCTATGAAAAGACATGAACTTCTGTTAGATATCTGCAAGGTCTCCTGTGTCCAAAAAATTGCGGGAGAAGGGATAAAAGAAAGAAGGAACATGCACACAACTTGCAGAAGAACGAGACCTTATTGCATAAATATGATTGCCCAATAACTTCGTGAACATCCCTAGTAAATTCTAAGGCCATGAAAGGGAGAACCAAATAAAGCTTTTGCAAATCAAGGACAATCACATCAATTCAGTTAAATGCCGACTTTTGACTGTTTACAATTTCGTCATCAATTAAAATAAGACTTTAAGGAGAAAAAACTGCACCGAAGCTCCTTGTCTGCAAATTGTCCTGTATAGAAGGGGCACTTCCATGACCATTTCCAGAGTTAAGCCTTTTATTGGCTGCATGAGTTGTTTACCCCCCTCTGTCTGGTAGGGATGCTTCTTTATATCCGGCGTTCAGGTAGGGATATATTTGTAAGCAACAAGAATTCCCCGCTTGTAGAATTGCAGTCTGAGTATAGTCTGAATTTATGCAGTTGAAAACCAAGGTCGTCTCAATGAAAAAGCACGCATCTATAGCCTTATAAATGCTTTGGTATTGTACCCGGTATTTGGGAGTGCTACTTTTTCTGCGGTCCTGATTGTTTCTTACTGTACGAGATCAATACATTACAATGGAAAGCATCACCATACAATGGACAACAGAATTAAACCACAAGCGTTTTGAAAATGCCTTGAAATGCAAATGCATGCAAAGTGCTTTTACTGGTTGCATTTTCTCCTTTAATTTCAATCGATTTGGAGGGATATTCGAGTTAAAGGTATGGGACTACTCCATTGTAAGTCACAACAAGAGTCGCTCAGAAGACCGACAAACTGGTAATAGCAGACGATCCTGAAACTATGCTCGTTTTTATCCAATTTTCTTACGAAATGTTACTTCAATTGCATTTATTTATTCATTTAATACATGAAACTAAGTGTTAGAATAAATTTCCGACAATATTTCCACCAGAAAAGTGGTTTTTACAAAAATTTCTAAACAAACACGCGAGCCAACAAAAAGTGCAGTGAAATCAAATGTAAACTCAACGCATTTTTTGGCGGATTTTGTGTCACGAAGAAAATGTCGTATTTCGTGAGTTTTTCTTCGGAGTTTTCGTGGATTTTAGGGTTTTCTGTGTGTGGAAAGTTGAAAAATAGTATAGAGAGTTGTACCTAATGAATGTATAAAATGTTATGAGACACAAACAATTCCGAAATACTGAGTTACATCAGTTTGCTGACTAGAATTGCAAAACAATCTCTGTCTTGGATGTTAAAAACCGAATTTCCGTACAAAAAGTATTGTAAATGGAGAAAGCAGTGTGTTTTTTGGAAAACCTGACCAGATTTAAGTACGTTTGTAGCTATTACTCCAAGAGTCACAGCAAAAGTCCGCCAGAAGATCGACAAACTGGCGGCAGCGGAACACCTCTCAAACTATGCTCATTTTTATGCAATTTTCTTACGAAACATGACTGTAATTCCATTTATTTATTCAATTAATACTTAATTACAACTGTTTACATCAATTTCCAGTAAAATTTCCATCAAAAAAGTGGTTTTTACAAAATTTTCGAAACGAACACGCGAGCCCCCAAAAAGTGCGGTGAAATCAAATGTGAATTGAATGCATTTTTTTGACTTTTTTGTGTCACGAAGAAAATGTCCACATTTTGCGAGTTTTCCTCCGGGGTTTTCGTTGATTTTAATGTTTTTTTTTGCATTTGAAAACGTGGAAAATGGAGATAAAGTTACAGGAAATTAAAATATGGAATATTTAGAGACGTTTGAAATACTGAAATGCTGAAAATAACCCTTAATTGACTTAGATTAAAGGAAACCTTTATGTGGGGAGGTTCCAAAGTGAATTTTCATTGAGCTATCGCTAAAGTAAATCCTTTAAGTGGGGAATAATAATGAAATGAGTTTATTTTGTTAGAGTACTAGACCAGGAACATGCAAATACATACATTTCTTCCAAAATATAACTGACAGCAAGGTCAATCTTGGATCCATAGACCATCTCTCCGTACGGGTGTTTCAAGATGTGGATGCAGTCCGAAAACCTGAAGAAAGAAAGTATTTATTTGGACATGTGATCAATGTGCATGCCTTTCCACTACTAATATTGTTCTCAACTCAACAAGTGTCCCAGCAATATCCTGCAAAACGTGCTTTCCTGGTAGGTATTCATTGGGTAACTCTATCTTTTAGTATGAAACTCGCAAACTTGCTTAATGTCCATCAATCAGAAGCTAAACATGTTGGGATTTATTCGTTAGAAATTCTTTACACTTACTGGTTTCAAGAGCTCATGTCTGCCGCTCAACAAGTGTCTTTCGGTGGATGACTTCAATTTCGACAAAAATTAGATGCATTTGCAAGAAACGTTGGCCCGATGTGTACCTAATGTTGTCTTTCCTTTTTTTCTACTTGTCATATCTATCGACTTTTTGAGTAGGAAATGTAAATGTACATGCATAAATTAGGACCTAGACCGCCTACACGTTTCAGTGACTGCTTCATAGCTGAATAATTGTAAGGGGGAAAGGAATGATGTAAAATTTCCTAGATTTTCATCTTTAAATTCATCTCATTTCCCTATCAAAATTGGAAGTATTGATATCGCACTCAAATGAATGGAAATTTAATGATAAATGATTCCAATACCAAAAACTCATTGCTATATTTGCTGTTCGACCTTTATAATCAAACAATTATTGCAGACTAGAGAAATCCTTTTACTTTATTGAAGGGGAATTCTATCCACCCACTATGAGTGTGTTACTTTATGCGACGTTGCAGAGCACAGTTGAGTGTATTTCAACTCAACTATCAAGCAAGCACTACTACATTTATATGGAGCAGCAATTGGTATTGCACATCCTTGTGGAGAGAGAGCAAGTTCGAGCTGTAGGGGTTGTGTTTTTCATTTCAACCCTAGAATTTACTCTTTCGGAGGCCGCGCCTCTAAATCATTTCCTGTCTCCCCGCAAATATATAGTTTTTTTTTTTAAATTAATGTAACGAGCACTAAACGAACCCCGCCCTCTTATACGATTCTATTGCTTGTAAGTTGTAGAGTATTTTTTTTTAAACGACAATTATTACGAAGAAGGTTTGGTAATAGAATAGCTACAAGGGGTGTAAGGACTTGACATGCTTCTTTGAACAGGCCCTCAGCATCTGATGGATTCTATTCAAGACTTTTTCTAATTTGAAATGAAGACTTCGCATAACTCTAGACTAATCCAAGGAAAAGATATGTAACAAGGATGGTTTTTCTTAACCAAACCCTTATATTCTCAATAAATGTTGTTAGGACTTATTGAACCTCTAAAGTTACCATCAAGTTATTGAAAAAAAACTGCGGTCCTATGTACCTTATCCCTAGTCTTCGAGATAACTATTTGGTACCCAGTACTGTCCACAAAGCAGTGCTTGCTAGATCTTTACTCATTTCCTTTGAAAACTTAGGTTCGAGGCTGCAAAAGGTGTACGTGCATACATATATCTCTAAATGGAATTTAAATGAGTTTACAATTATAACCAGTAATCAATGACTTATTAGAAAAGATATAACTTCTCTTTGATTATCAGTTTTAAGCTAAAAGAAAAAAATAGCATCCTTTCTCTTCGCACTGCTGAAGTTTAAAGTCACTTAGTTGTCAGTTTCTCGATCTTATATCTCTGAAAGTATCTTGTTTCGATTTGAAAGTGTAATGGCCAATGGAAACTTCCACTTTTAGAGATATATATATGGATTGGTTAGGTTTTACAACAAGATTAAGTTCCCATCGATAGGAGGCAAAATAAAACAATTCTTCATGGTTATTTCCTGACCGTGGATGTGGAAGAGACTTTAAATATGGAAGTGAAGGGATTAAAAGCAGAATGTTTCTAGTCATACTAAGGGAGCTATCGGAGGTATCCTGTTAGAAGCTCGAGAGATTCTCCTTACTTATGATGGCACTATCGGTCGGGGGAACCAGGGCCTCAACCAACAACTCTCTTCAACCAGAACAATCCCTAGCCAGCTGCCTCCAGTTACGTACACCGAGTTGGTTGAGGAAACCCTCCAGTTGCGCACGTCACTGCAGATTAAGTCATCCTTTTCTGCATAGTCCTTGAGTCCCTGAGTCGAAGAGGTGGTGTTCCAGCACATCTATCTAAGCATATCTATCCAGAAATAGTTTGTTGAAGGAGAAGCAAGGCTTTATTGCATTGACGAAATGACAACAAATTGCTTTTGTTTTTTTTCAATTTTAATTGCTACGTACATCCATATAATCGAACCAAGATTCATCATCCTTTGTATCCATCTAAGCTACCTGGCCATAAATTAAACAAATGGATATCCCATTTAAAATGCATATCTCATACTCCTAGTGCAAAATGAAACAGACATACGAAACAACCTGTCTCCTGAATGTTTAATAATGAATTTTGTTTATAATTGCTTTTGTGTCTACTTGAATCCCCCTCCAATGGGTTCTGTGGGTCGTCTCTAACTCTGGATTGTTGTTGCCTCTATATTCATATGAAATTTCCTGGTTTTTCTTTTGAACTCAAAAGTCTCCTCCTTCTACCAGTTCTACCAGAGAATAGAGAAAAAGAAAATCAATACTCTCGTGTTCTAAGCGACAACAATTTTCGTGTGAATTGTTTTATACCGTCAAGCTAGGGTAGAAAAAAAAAAAAAAAAAAAAAACAAGAACAGTCAACAAAAGTAGAAAATACAATAGTAGGGTAGGAAGGGCGTATATAAAGCTTAAGATCTCTGGCTCTTCTCCATCAGATACGTTCTCCAATCTCTCTTGCTCTTTCGCTCAGTATAAACACGAAAGCTTTTGCACTAGTATATGCATACAACAACACAAAACATCAGAGTCGAGTCGAGGATGCAGTTTCGCTAGAAAACTTTAACAAAGGCAAAACAAAGAAACAGAACCCACACTACCAACTGTTAATTATTATTTGTCAGTGTTGCCGGGCGCATATACAGAATATTTTGTGTGCAATAATAATAACAGCACCTACACCAACGCACACATATGCACATGCAATATAGACGAAGAATGGGGATGGTGATAACGAAACCTACTGAAGTTGGGTTAGGTGCCACTGAATAATGACCCCCCGTACCCATACCCATGTTTGGATTCCTGATCTGTTCTGCTGGGATGTTTGTACATCTACTGCTGTTGATGTGTTGTTACTGTGCTTCTTAATGTTCTTGTCGTGGCTTGTTTTGCATTGGAAAAGGAAGTTGTTGCAATAATTTTTTTTTTGGATACAAACGGGAAGAGGGGAGAGATCTTACAGTATGTTTGAAGCTAAGTTTTGGAAGGAAAACACTACGAACGGACGTACCCACTGGCTAAGCTACGACTTTTAGAGAGAATCGACTTCAAACTATTGATTTAAATTTCCGATCACGCTGAGTTTGGTCATAAAGATAAGCAGCAATTCTAGTCCATTTCCCTTCACGGAAAACCTGTCGTTAACATAACATCAATCCTAGCGTAGAAACTTGAAAACTGTTAGAAGAAATGTGAGTCTATTCAAGAAATACGAACTTTCCCAACCGACTGTAACTGTCTGTTTGGACTCTAGATAAGAATTCGTACGCCAACCCCAACCAAGTAGTCCACCCTGCATCATGTTGTTTTACATTGCTTCCCAATCCCCAAGTACCGAGTCTCCATGGTGTGCTCTACTTTAACTGCAAGGACAACCACATGCATCGAAGGGAACAGCAATAGCAATAGAACTCACAATCAAACCCTAAACACGAAAGCAATAAAGGAAGAAGTGTAGATGGCCGCGCAACGCAATCCTCACACAATATACATATACTGTTACTGACTACAAAACACCCACACAAATGCAGATTGAGTATAAAACCACAGACGGCATCCTTCATCCCACCTGCATGGCAAAACACTCAAAATGCACCGCTCCTGGATCTTTTTTTTTGGTATAAAATAGAAACTCAATAGAGTTTACGATTCTGGGACTTTATGTTGGTATGTGTGCTGGTATGGGGTATGGAATGGAGTCGTCCTTATTTTTATGTATCGTTATTTCTTGTGTACAATAATAGTTATTTCCTAGAAATTGCACTGCCAGTTTGTATATACAAACCATAAAACTAATAGTTCTCAGGAGGATAATCCTTCCTTCTTGCACCCACAAAAGCTGGAGAAGAGTTCACTTCAAGTTATGAATCTTAAGAGAGTGGTGGTAGTTATTGCGCATGAATTTGTGTACATGCAAGGCAACAACAATAAACATAAATACAAAATACATAAAGCAGAGCAAAGATACAAGAAACAAGAGGGCATTAGGAAGGGAGTACATCTCGATCCTCATCCTCATTCTCGTTCACATGCAATCCAATACAGACAGAGTCGAACGGAGTTGTTTGCTATTACTTTGTGGGTGGCTAATTGCTGGTCTAGGGTATTACAGATAATGTTGTCATTTGGACGCAATGGACTCGACGATGACGAATTTTGATATTAAGAACACGATCTTGCGAACTCTAAAAACACTGATGGACAATGTTTGTCCCTTACGCTAATACAAGTTTGTAGTTTAGTTGTTTTCCTCCAGCTAACATGGAACAACAAACAAGTTGGCCAGTTGAAGTTGCGCTAAACGAATAAACTTGATCCCACAGATCCTACTTTTCCCTTGCTTTGGCATTGTTTGCAATTAGAGCCTAAGGGTTGACGATCAGAAGTAGTCATGGACATGGAACTCGCTTCTTTTTTTTTTTTGTCGGACAGTTGGAACACCCCGCTGGAGCACACAGACAGGTCCATTGTGCTACCAGCAGGTAAAACCCTTTTATTCTGTTTTCATCGTCTTTCTAAGAAAGTCGAGCTTCAGTGATAAGGAGCTTAGGTTACCAGCACTCATCACATCAGCCCCGAAAGTCTGCCACCTGATACCAGCAAAGGGCAGGACAATCACATAGGAAGTGCTCCGCACTGCCGTGGCACTCTCGACAAACGTCACAGATAGGGGTGTCACTTAAGCCTAACACGTTGAGATGTTTGGCAAAGGCGTAGTGTCCCATAATGATGTCGCGGAATTCGCATAGTGCACTGTCCACTTCAGTTGTATACAGAGAGACGGTTCCTTTTTATTTTCTTCATCTCTAGCTGATGTCCCTTCTATGTGGGTATATTCTGTAAATATTCTATTTTGGTTATGGGCATGCAACATTGTTTTGCTAGAACATGGATGTACAGAGTTCCTGAACGTCCTGGCTGTATGCGTACGCCCTGTATATGTACTCCTACTATAGTTTTGTTTGCATGTATTTCTCGTTTAGAGTTGTACTATATTTGTTTTCCTTCTTCTATGGGACAGGTAATGTGTATGTGTGTGTGTGTATTGTGTATTGACGTATTAATTTGCAGCTATAGAGGGCTGAGGCAAGCAACTGGAATGCAAAACATATCTGGGAAGTTGGTGTGTTGCATATAGAATATTTTATATGTTTAAATCCAATTTTATTATTTATCCATTTTCTATCTCTTTTCGTTCCTCTTTTCCATCTCCCTCTCTCTCTTGAACCCACCGATTTTTGAAATATCTGCCCAGGAGGGAAGGGGTTGTTTATAAAGCACACCGCTTAGCAAGCAATATATTGCACTATGGGACCTGTACACTGTAAAGAGGTATTTGCTCATGAATACAGGACCCAAACATGAAACCTACCGTCGAGCGATGTTGCCTACTGATTAACTGAGGAACAAGGATTTCGTAAAAAAAAACCGCAAAGCTACCATTCCACCTAGAAGAGAAAACATTTTAAGATTTTGAAAGTTAAGGACGATTTCACTGACACTGCGTGCCACCACAGCGCCTTGCAGCTGTTGCATTTTTTTTTTGTTCGCGCTGCCAAATAAGTATTGAACCAAGGAAAGGAGTTTTTGCAACAACCCCAGAGAGACGTGCCCAACACCAACACTTATTCAAAACTGAATGTGAATTTGATAATATTTCCTTCTCGGTGGGAGTGGGTGAGTAGAGGGAGGGTGACTGTCAGAAAATTCAGCTCCAACAGCAGGATGCATGCCATCCGAATTCAGAGGAGACTAGAGCACCACCAAACTTATACCTATCTTGCCGAAAAGTGGTTGTGCATACACAATTTTCTTTATCGCTCGTTGTGTTGTGTCTTACTGGTTTTTAGTTTCCTTGTTTTCTTCTTCGTCCTCTTTCTGTTTTTAGTTTGGATTTTTGGGCCGTCCTATATGTGTTCTCTGTTAGTTTCCTTCGATGGTGTGACGGGGGAGTTTGGATTGAGAGTGGAAAGTGCAAAGTGTGTGTGTTGAGAGGAAGACAGAGACCCCCTTAAATGCAATATAACCGCTACACTTCGATGGTAATGGTAATGGTGATGGTGCTTGGGAATTGTTAGTATTGTAGCAGGAGGCAGTCCTGTTTATGTTGCTGCTACAGCTACAGCTTTTGCAAAACTGCTGTGGCATAAGCATCGTGGAGGATGGAGCGGCGACGACGATGGTGGTGGCAACGCAGCGGCAGCTATCTACTGCAACCAACCACCTACGGAATCATCTATGCAGCGATGCAGGGAGGTGGATAAGTTAAATGCTGAAGCAACATAATAAAACAAGCAGGGTAAGAGGAGGACACGGCGATGCACGGTACAGAGGATGCGGAGCAGGGGGATCAAAAATAAACGATGAAAAGAGGTATAGGAAAACAGTCAAGGCAGCAGAAGGAGAAACAACAAGTAATAACGACGACGACGACGTGACCGGGAGGGAGGGAATTTGCACATACTATGCAACGGAACTGCTGCACACCCTGTTTATACTGTACAAAGTTCCAGAGTCCTTTCTAACTTCTTCGTGTCGGTTTTTTTTTCTTTGACTTCTTTTTTCATTCCTATTTTCCTTTTTTCCCATTTTTGTTGTGAACGATGTTTTCTCATGTTTTTTCGTATACTGATCAAGTTGTGCACCAGTGAAGGAACCATGCACTCTTCTTGCCTCGGTAGTGTACGAGTATATCGCGCGACGCGCTCCTTCGTTTAGTTTAGTTTATTGCTAACATCTAACAAGGATATCAAAAAAACATATAAATTAAAAAAAATAAAATAATATACACAAAAGGGATAATTTATATATACGGTATTTTTTTTATATAACATAAATATTTACAATAAAAAAGAAAGGAAATACGCCTCATCTCCTCCACCCCACTGTATGCTGGTGCTTGTACATAGTTCTGCATTTTTTTGCATCCTCCATGCTGCTGACTCTCTTCCAATAGTATCGCCGCTTGCTGCATTCCAAATAAAACACAAACACCAGGCAAAAATAAAACAAAAACAGAAGGATATAAATAAACCCCCCCCTCCACAAAAAAAAAAAACAGGGATATAGTCGTGCATATAAAATAAAAAAAAAATAAAATAAAACAAACTACCAAGTGGAGGTTTTTTTTTTGTACACACTAACAGAGAGAAGTCCTTGCGCCTCGTCGCACACCAGTTGGAACAGAGTGTTTTTGAATATTTCTTGGCAATGTTGTGTAGTTCCATACTAACAGTAAATTAATAAACAAAATATTTACCAATATCGCGAATTTTTTAGTGCAAAAAAAAAATAAAAAATATTCACAAGTAAAAGAAGTTTTCATATATTTTCTCTCAAAAAAAAAAAAAAAACAAATGAAATTTTAATAATAAATATTTTTCTGACCAACAACTCTCTCAATGGATCTTCTAACCCGCCTAATGAAGAGGTGAGTATTTAAGTAGTCCCTTAACGTTTAAGAATCCTAGAAAAAAGTCCTTTCTTGTGTTTTTCACGGCATGAAAATTCCGTCGGTAAAAGAATCTTCACGGGAAATTGTTTGCCACAAAAAAGTGGTAGGAATCAGAAAATTTTGGAAGCCATTGGAATCCGGTTCTCTCAGTTCTTATTTTCACGAAAAATTTAAAAATTGTTTGTAATAAAAGTTAAGAAATTCCGGAAAATGCAATTTCTAAATGGAAAACTTAGGTTTCTATAGTTTTACATCCCCTTGTAGTTTTGTTAAGTTTTTTTTTCTTACACAATCAATCGCTTAAAAATGTATTCAGAATTCTTTTAACGCTTCCGTAAAGCTGTTTTGAGGCTTGTTAAAGCGCGACGGTAAATCAACAATCGAGTTTTTTTTTTTTTCTTTGTGATTTGTAAGTTTGATTGGAAAGGTATCTTACGAAGCCTCTGTGCAGCAGCTTGATCTCCAGTCTAGAAAAAATGTTGAACCCCCTTTTGCAAATCGAGTCATGTATTCATATCTTCGGTCGTTGTCGTAACTCTGTCTTATTGTAGGTACTTGGTTAGTTTCAAGTGAAAATAAATTTGTTTGCTGTTTTGTTTACCCTCGATGTGAGTGTTTGTTGTTTATTTTTTTATTTTTTTAAAGATACAACACATATTTACATACTTGCAAGCTTACCTCACAGTATAGTTCCTCCAACCATACCGGCAGCAGCAGCGGCAAAGTGACAAGCCGACTCGCAGACTTGTGTTCCCATAAGCGGTCTAAACTAACACGTGTGTATCTGTTACCTATCATGACTGTTGTTTTAAATTTTAATTTTTTTTTTTCATTTCTCTGGTAAACAAATTTTGTTGAAATCGGAGAAACGGAAATAAAGGTGGCGTAATTTTATGTACAAATATTTTTTTTTCTCAATTTGTTTAGTACAGTGTCCTCATTTCGAATTAAAGGTGGTGGAGACATGAACTCCCTACGAGTATGTGTTTGACAAACTTTAAACTCAAGCCTTTTAAAGTCGTTCTTTATGTATAAACCTATCACACAAGACCGAACGAATCCTTCGATGAGAGTTAGCAGAGATTTGGTTACTCATAAGCAGTTGGTCTAACCAAGAGGTAGTCTTTTTTTGAGCTAAATTAGGTTGTGATTTTGCTTTTTCACTCAGAGTGCCATGAAAATTTCATAGACAGACTATAAAATACGATCCTTTCATCTATCTAAGGCTCAAGGAGCAATATCCACCAATTCTGTATGCATATATATACATTTCTTAAATATGATTTATCCAAAAAGAAAATTAAAAAAAAGTTAAGTGTATTTTGCTACACATATGCGTGCGGCTGTTGTGTGAAAAATAAATTATTTGAACAACAAACTAACAGCAATAAACAAAAAAAAAAATTAAAAAAGACTGTACGCATTGGAAGAGCCACAGAAAGAGGGGAGAAGGAGGAACATTTTTTAAAAAAGAATTATGGAAAACAAACAAAATGTCTCTTGCGATATGGTAAAGTAAGCAAACAAATATGAAAACAATTACAACACGATGTTCCGTCAACAACAATTACATATTTACGTTTGCCATCCATACACTAGCATGATCATCATGATCGTAGGTTGGGGTCCATCTAAAGTAGGTAAGGTACGTATAAATTGGCATGGTTGGGATGGTTTTTTCTTCATAAGAAAATTCTAAGTGAAGCTTGTTTTCTTTTCAAATTCTTCCTGTACTTAGAGTTTGTTTGTTTATTTGTGTTTACATGACGGATTGGAGTTTTTTTTATTGATTTTCAACCTGAGTTGGCATACAAAATCGCAGTGTGTTGAAAGTCTTTGCAGTTATATTATACAAGTACAAATACACATGTGAGAGAGTTCAATGAAATTTGTGTCAAAACTACGAATCCTGTGACCTCAAACTTAGTAGAAATTTCGACTAACTAAATCCTGTTCTAAGGTGTGAGAGTGTGATGTGAAATCATATTGAAAGTTTGCAAATACTTACATATATGCCCCTACCGCAGTTAGTAAGCAGCTATTCAATTGCAATCTCGAGGTTTTATAGCATTCCTTTCTATCACTATCACTATCCTTTCAAAATCCTTCTTTTTTTTTTGTCTATTTCCTGTTTGTGTACGAGAACGCACAATACAACAAAAGATATAAAACTGCCAAAAAAGAAAGCTCTTGTAGAATAATTTCATTGTGTAACCCCTGCTGTCCATTGTGTGAGCAATAATGAATGTGTTGCTGCTACTGCTGCTGGTGCTGTTGTTACTGCACCTGTGTCTTCCCTCCCCACCCATGCGTGTGGGGTGTATCTATGTGGTTTTATTTACCCACACGAATAAACAAGACACTGAGGAGAAAAAAGCATCTATTTCGGTTTAATTCACGATCGTATGAAGAACGAACAGTGCGGCATCCGTTCTACAGTTGTGAGTTGTGTTCGAACATCGCGTCGGATGCTGTCGTGGTGGTCACTGAGACTAACTCTTTTTGCAAGCAATCGAGAATTTCCTCGAATCATTTGGCGCGCGATAACCATCCGAAGAGATTGCATACGGTAGACCTGCCGCAAAAAAATTTTCTAAACGATTTCTAACTCAATCAATCAACAAAAGGATATTGACACCGGCTCAGGCATACGTATGCTGTGGGCGAATGTGTGTCCAACCCGCCGCGCGGTACTTGCTTAATATCCTTCGCGTTGTCCATATCGTGTGGAAAACCCCTTCCGAAGGGAAACTTGTTGTTGTTATTCGTTTGGCTTAAAAGTTCGTCGTATCGTCGTCTGTAAAATCGAGACAGTTGAATTTTTTTTTTCGGATTCAGGCGGGGGGAGGAGAGGAATTCAGATTCTTTCGTGATTCTCTGAATTTCAATTGTGGTTTGTTTGAGAAAGGACGGTGGTAGTGTTCCCTTGCGCCTCGTGTTGTGTTTTATTTTGAGTTGATGCCCTGAGGGTGGTGTTGGGCAGTCGTCGCGTCATTGTCGTCTGAACTCATACCAACCGACACGCACACATGTACACTTTTGTTGGGGGATAAATTTCATTGTTTCGTCCTTTTCCTTGCGTGCGTGCAAGTCTAGACACTTGTTAGTAGAGTAAAGAAAATCTATTTGGAAAAACAAACAAACAATATCTAAACGAAATGAATATATGAATGTGTATGGGTACGCTTCTCCGTACAGGGCCGATGTCCTTTATTTTTGTTGTTGTTGTTCAGTTTGGTGTTTCGTATTTCTTGTGCCAAAAAAATTATTATTGGAGGGTGGTTATTAATTTTTGCTTTGTTTTAGTGTGTGTCGCAATGGTTTTGGCGGCCTTCTGACGGAGTGCAAAGCCTGTAATAAAATTTGAATGTCCTCTAGTTGAGCATGTGTTGTTGAAGGCTCTTTTTCACATGGTGTTTAGGATTTTTAATTCCACTCTGCGAGAGTTTTATACATAAATCCGAATTGTTTTGAATGGAATCCTGCTGGTGGTAAGGGTAAGTGAATTATTTTATTTTTATTCTTTTCATAGATTTTAACTTTGTGGAGATAAGAATATTTCCATGAACTCTGTCTGTCTTCTCACAGTGCTCCTCCTTTTCAATCCAATCACGGATAGCATTTTCATTTGTATTTACAGAACATGTTTTTTTTTTGTTTGCCTTTTTCCTTTAAAACTAACTCATGCTAACATTTAAATCCCTTACTAACACTGTAACCTCATTCGTTTTCAGAATACGGAATGAAACGTCTGGATTCACAGCATATTGAGCCAAAAATTTCAGAGGAATCCCAAAAACAGTTTCGAATAAAATCCTTGCTTGAATTACAGCGTCCTTCTTATCGCCAGAGAAGGTACCAAAAACTGCGAAAGAAGGTATCTCATGAGAAACAGAATAATTTGAAATTTTATGGCGATTTACAACAGCATTGAGTTTTAAAAATTTCACAGTCCACATCATCACAACCGTCACCATCGCTGTCGCCGTTTTATTTTCATTTAGGTGGTGAACAATTTGAGATTACACTGCAACAATTACAGGAGCGTTTACAGCTAAATCTATTACAACAAGCACACCTGATAAAGCAGCATAAGGTTTGCTCGGCCGACGAAAAGTGTTCAGACTTTGAATGTGCAACGAATAGGCCTCAAACGGCATCAGTGTTAAATCTGGATAACAAAGCTGAAACTAAGGATTGTGCAATAAAAATTGAGATTGACACAGATTCGGAAAGTAGTCCGAACTACAACATCTCAAGTGCGGCGGCAATTAAAGGCGAACTTTTAGACAACATCCTTGGTGATTATGATGTTAGTCCTGCTTCTGATGCTTTGTACCAAAGAAATGTTATGGATTGTGACAACGATTACAAGGTTTTCGAAAAGGGTCTAAGCAACAGTTTCTATAGCCATTCATTGGGGCCAAATCATTTTTCATTGCAAGCACTCGCCCAGCTTCAGCAACAGCAACAGCAACAGCAACAACAACAGAATTTTCACAACCAACCACAGTCACAAACGAATTTTTCCACCATGCAACTGCAACATCATTTAAGTTTACAACAGCAGGAGCTTATACAGCAACTGCAGTTGGTACAGAGGCAGTATCTGATACATCAGGGTGAGTTTCAGGATCCTGTTTTCTTAGTTAACATTTCTATCCCTCCTTTCTCGTCTCTCCTTTTTACGCGGTAGGCTTTGTAAAGCCTTTACAACTAGATTTTCAGTCACAAATCCACCGATCATTGTCACCAATCAATCCAATGTCAGCGATTGTTCAAAATCATCACAATAACCAAAGTAGTTCGCATCATCAACATTCGAGTCATCAGCACCACCAGCAACAACAACAACAACAACAGCAGCAGCATCAGTCACACCATCAACAACACCAACAGCAACAACAACAACAGCAACAGCATCAAGTGCCGTCGCATCATCAGCATCATTTACAGCAACATTCTAGCCACGGAGGACACACTAACAATCCACATTCCTCGCACCATGGAAGTCACCAGCTGCATCATCTTCATCATCACCACCACCAACAACAGCAACAGCAACAACAACTCTCACCGAAATCATCAACGTCATCCACCCAGCAACATCATTCGATCGACGACTTAAGTATGATGATGATTAACTCACAAGAAGACACCCAAAGATTGTCGTCACCCCATGAGTCAGGAAGCCCAGCTGCGAACAACAACAACAACAACAATTGTCAAACGGCTCCCAACAACAACATCCCTAATATCAACAACAACGTCACCAATATCAACAATAACAACAACGAAGCTGATGACCTCAAATGCAAAAGCAACAGTAGTGCTGACTTTGTTCGTTGCAGCAGTCCTCCAGAAATCAAAGCCGATATCGATCGCAATCAGCAGCACACGCCATCGAGTAATGGTCATGTAACCTCAGCTGTAGCAGGAAATGGTGACTCCACATGGTCCACAGAAACACCAAACAGCGATATCATTGCCTCTAGTAATGGAATTGTCGAAAGTTGTAAAACTTTCGAACGAAAGTTAACCCCTCACCGTCTTGTCTTATCTTCTCTTTTCCAGACAATCATCATTCGGGAGGCTTTGTACCATCACCACTGCAGCAACACCAGCAGCAACAGCATCCTCATCAGCAGCATCATCCGCACTCGGGTGGCAATCAGCTAAGTGGCGGCAATTCAGGATGTATGGTCGGCTTAGGTGGAATCATCGATGCAATTGGTAACATGGGTTCTAGCGTTGGTGTAGCCACAAGGAATCATCTAATCGACGACTACAATGCTAAAAAGTACTATCATCCATTGTATGCACATGGAGTCTGTCGCTGGCCAGGCTGTGAGCTAGTGCTGGATGATGTGGCGTCGTTTATTAAGTAAGTATGTGTTAAAAGGTCGACGGGCAAGGTAACATCATTAAGATCTAAAGAGTGGTTTCTTTGGAGAGAGATAATTGGTCTGGGGGAACAGTTTCTTTCGACTTTTTCTTATTTCCAAGTGTTACACGGGTGAGTGGTTTAGATTAAAGCAGCAGCGCCCTCATCATAAACGTGGTCACTAACCAAATGTTTAGGTAACTAATAGAGAACTAACATCAAGAACTGTCAAACGAAGTGGTGGAAGAGAATTCAGCCACAGGCCTGTAAGGAAGGCCTGGACAAATAATTTTTGTTTAATTTACAGCTGAACCGAGATAATGGGTCTAAGGGTCCTCACAAACATCACAAGCATCCCCTCTCAGACGTGGTGAATGGTGTCTCTATCCTCCTGCATCTGTGTGGCTAGTGTTTTAATACAAAAAGAAAATAAATAAAGTTAACTGCTTAGATGTGCATCTTAATGTGTTTTACTAACATTCATTCATTCTATTAAACTTTTTCTGTGTGTCTATATCATTTTTAAGTTTAATTAATTAATTTTTTATTTTTTGTATACTTTGATTTGTCCAAAGAGATGTAATTCAAGGCAATTTGCAATGTCACGGAACGTCAGAAGTTTTATTGAATTACTACCATGTGAATTCGATAATACTTCACTGAAACTAGACCCATGACGCATGCCAAACAATTACATTCTTTGCTTAAATCAAATACCCTGTGAATAAGAGAAGGATATTTGAAGGAACGAAAAAAGGTAGGTTTTTCAGGAAACGCTGATCCGCGGTGAGTCTTTGATTTTTTTTCTATACAAGACACATGTGTTTCAAGAGTGAAAAATCTTTGAAATTATAAGTTAAGAGGACATTTTAATAGACACACACACCCCGTGTGCAATAAGATAACAAAAATAATCGAAAGCCTTCGTTATGGTAGCATTAAAACAAACCAGGTGATCACTGACATCTAAATCTATCGCCTTACACAACATAAATATCGATTTGTAGGAACTGTCGTATGCTTAGTGGCCACAAACCCCAACTAACCTCGGCTGATACAACGTGGAAGAGGAATGGCGACGAATGTATGTTAACTTATTAAATTCCAACCTCGACAACAATGATAATGAGTCCAAAGCCCAGTGTCGTCTTCTGTCATTAAAGCGATATCGTAACCTGGAACCATTTTCTAAGAATAGTCATCTTGATTGGAAAGACCACTTAATCGAAATATTCAATCTTTGCCTAAAACTAGAGTGAAACGCTCACGTCGGGTCTTGTGCACTGAAAATTGTGCTGCATATGCTACACAGAATTCAGTAACGAGAGTTAGGATTGGTAGGTCGCAAGGACATTGTAAATAAGTGTTTCCTATCTCTTATTGTCTTATAGTTATTTCCACAAACAGTCCTCCAACGAAGTACAGACAGTTGAATTCCGCCATTTTAACATTTGACCAGCAACGTTATGCTTCGAATGTTCATCAGTTAACCCTTAAAGCCACTGTCAGACGTGCTGTCAAATAGGGGGATACAACATGAATGTGGAACGATCAGCAAAACTCTGTGCTTCCTCATACACTACATCTACAACCCGCAAGCATTTAAAACCAATGTGCATCCCTATCTCCCTCGACGCTCTTCTACTTTCCCTTAAGTCCGTGCGCAACACACAAATGATTGCGAGAAGTAAGCCCCTGCCTACCTAAAGGCTTACAGAATGGCGTTACAGTCCGGATTGGACCTGGACTTCAACCAAAAAGCATCTCCAGCCAGCTCGATCTGTAGCTAACTGCGTCCAGTCCCCAGGTCTCTTTCTACTTGTATGCGCCGTGCGTCAGGAGTGGATTCGAAGATTTTCCGGGCCGGAGCATTGGTATCTATTCGCTCTACATAACCCAGCCACTTCAGACGTTTGATCTTCACGCTTCTGGATAAGGCGATGTCGATGAACAACCCGTACAATTTCGAAAAAAAACCGAAGAATTTCGCTCTCAAAACAGACAAGAGCAGGACTGAGATAGACAAATGACTTTAGGCACTCACACAATATGGCAGATAAGATCTTATAGGCGAAGTTGAGGAGACTTATACAACCTCTTTAGTTGACGCAGTTTAAAGGGTCTCCTCTTCTGTAGGATCGGATAAAAAAACATTCATCGAGCATGCTTTCGTCCATGTTTTTCTGTCGGATCACCACGCTGGAGCACTCAGACAACAAAATAAGTCCGTACTACCAGCAGGTTCAACCCTTTTACTGTGTTTTCATCGTCTTTTTAGGAAAGGCGAGTAAGAACTTCAGTGATTAGGAGCTTAGGTAACCAGCACTCGTCACATCAGTCCCCAAGAATCTACCACCTGATACGAGCAAAGGAAAGACAATCGCATCTCCTAAAGCGTCACAGATAGTGGTGTCACTTAACCCTAACACGTTGAAATGTTTTGCAATAAGTTATCCAGCGGCTTTGTTTGACTTCAGGAGGAAGGACAGTTTTTGGGCTGACGCGCCAATCTATTTTCTTTTGCCATCTCCTAGAACGATATAATGGTGCATTGGGACATCATTGGATCCTCCAGTAGACCTAGTCCGGGGGCGAAATGCCGACTTTTTGTACGACATAAGTTTAGCTATCACCTTCAAGTCGATTGCTTCTTTGGGGGGTTCGAAATTTTGTTGCCGTGACTGCAGAGTGTCTAACACGATCATGGTGATGGTGGCAAAATAATTGCGTGACAAAATGTAACCGGGTAAGGTATCGCTTTATGATCTTGAATTAGTCCTAGTGCATCCTTGCTTTACTAACCTTATAGCTCGAAAAAGACTCATTGAAACCTGCTTACATTTAATACAGGGCCTCTGGATACATGCATATCATTTTGAAACTCGACGAATACTTTGTTCCATTTCAATTATCTCTCTCCTTCTCTCTCTGTCTCGGTCAATATTTTCTATTAAATTTTCCACTTCAAAATACAGTCTATTTTTTTTTTCTAAACCTTCCCCATCGTAGGCACCTTAACACCGAACATAGCTTAGACGATCGTTCCACCGCACAGGCACGCGTTCAAATGCAAGTTGTCTCACAATTAGAGATTCATTTGCAAAAGGAACGCGATCGTTTACAAGCTATGATGCATCATTTATATATGGCAAAGCAGTTTTTGTCACCCGACAAAAGGGACTGTAAGGTACACTCAATTGAAGGAGTCGCCACAATAAAAAACCGACCCATCTCCTTAAGTTGTCCTCTGTTTATTTACAGGAAACCGATGGACCATACAATATACCATGTCCACCGAATTTAACAAATCCGGTTATGCCGGTATCAATCAGTTCACCAATGTTAAACAATTCAAACATATCATCGATTAGGAAACGAATTAGTGACAAGAATCCTTTATCAATAGCAGGTGGTAAGTTTTATGCATGAAACTTGAGTCACACATGAGAGATTTTTTTTGGAAATAGTCCTTAGACATGTGTAAGTTCGAGGGATTTTAAGAGACAAAAATGTTTTCATTTTTATTTGTTTAAATTTTTATTTTTATTTTTTAAAATTTATTAATATGCTGCTATAGGTCTCCCTTATATGTTGGAACGTGCCGGCTTAGATGTACAACAAGGTAAGCATAAGCGACATTTTGTCTAAAAATTCTAAATGGTCTGTAGTGTGTCTAACTCTGTCGTTTTGGGGTCGGGTCCATTAACGTGTTGGTAGCTGGTAGGTATCTACTTCGTTAGGCTGCACCAATAAAAATTCGTTTCAACGTGACTGTGAACAATGGACTGGAAGTATGGTCGTCCTGTGTTAATCGCGACAAGTTTATATGGTATGGTTATAGAATTGAGGTGAAAGGCTTGATACTTTGGTCAAGTTAGGCATTGCCCAGATCATTGAAGAAGTGTTCTCCGAGGGCTGTCTTTCAGTTTTTGCTGAGGCTTGGGCATTCACATAGGCGGTAGAATGTGTCCTCCTCTGCGTAGGTCCGTATTCTCTTAAGGTGGGCCGCTAGCAGGTGGTGACTCATCATAATGCTTATGCGAAGCGATAGCTGACTTCTGTTGAGTGCGATGAAGTGAAATCTATCTCTCGTTCGCGAGTTTAAGGAATTTCGTAGTGATGCCGAACTCTTTTTTAAGTTTCAGTGGAGATAGGATTGAGTCATCGGCCATTATCTGCCCAGCCAAAATGAGCGCTGAGTGACTTGAGCTCATCGTGGCAGCGTTTCACAGTTCTGTATCTGATTGTTGTGGATGTGATGGCTTCGATGGCTGCTTGACTATGTGACTTCTTGGAAGTATCTTGTTGTGTCTTTGATACTTTGTGTCTTGGAAGGCAGACTTTGGTGGTCAGTTTCGAGTTGGCAAAAACAACCAAACGCGGCACCATCTCTTCGCAGGGAATGGACAAATCTCAGAGAGTATAGTGCTCTACAAGCTATCATGCCTAGTATTTGTATTTGTTTTTCTCCTTAGTAGGCCTCTGTAAGATACAGTTTAAGGACATACGTATGGTTAGCTGGTAAAGATTGATCCCGACAATAGAGAAATTCAATAAATACTTCTACAAAACAATTTCCATGGCCAAAATAATATCGAAATCCATTCGAACCAACAAAACAAGAAAATAATATATAAAATATCCAATCCATCGATTGTTTATTTATCTTCCAATTGATTTGTTAATTTTTCGAAATGTTTGCTGGTTTTACTTTTGTTTTGTCGGTTGTGTCTTTTCCTGAAATAAATTGATAATCATAATTTTCATTGATAGATTTTTAGATACAAATTGCTTGTGGGGCCTAACAGCCAATTGTAAAACAGCACACAGCAAATAGATTGTATCTTCAGTATGGTTATAAATTTCTGCGGCTATGATTGAGGTAGGAGGAGTGGAAAATATTGCGCTTCGTACAGTTTTCAGCCGCAAATTGTTTTTTTTTATTGGTACTTTCCAAACATGCATAGAGAGATGTTCGGAAGCTAAGTGGCATTGGATACAAACAAGCTGTTTTACCGTATGTGAATCCAAGAATTATTGTGTTATTAATCATTTTACATTTTAAACAAAATGTGTAACACATGATATGTATGTATGTTCGTTCAAAACATGAATAGCTATGTGTTAAACAAGATGTTACATTTAACAACATGTAAGTTTGTTCAAGAATTTCCGCATCCGGAGGAAAGCGAAATTTTTGTTTGAAACATATGCCTCGAGTTTACAACCAAAAAAAAGATTTTTCATTGTTTTGACGTATTGACGTATTATTCACTAGCGTCTGGAAGGCAGACGTACAGTCTACTAACCGTCTACTCTTAGTGAGTGTTTGGTGATTCCCCATGTGTGCTTAGACTTTTAAAATTCCTCATCCTGGTATAAATATGAAGACAAGTTTTACTTTATTTTCAGAAATACAACGAAATCGGGAATTTTATAAAAACGCTGATGTTCGACCTCCTTTTACATATGCATCTTTAATAAGACAAGTAAGTACACAATCCTTCACATAGTGATAGATATAGTAGATTTTAATCGTGGTCACCTTTCGAGTCAGCAAACCAACTAGGCAATGGCAAACCTTCTGACATTTGCCATTAAAAAGTTTCAAAGTCCGCCGTTCGGCAACAAAACTGTAGATCCCTTCTATTCTTAGGAAAAATTTTGCACGCGAAACATGAATAGTTGCGAGAAGCTAGATCTTTGCTCTCTATGAGCGGGTTAAGTCAGATATTGGTTAGTTGGAAGCCTTTTATCAACTGTCTATGTATGCCCAGTTCTAAGTTGTCTCAGAAAGGTTGTCGTCCAGGTATTCAAGTACGAATAGGTGCAGATAATAGGTGAAATGCCGACGGCTTCTCCTTGCTGGAGTTTTAGAGAATTTAGCTTTATGGTTTTGTCATCATAATCTGTCTACGATATGGTTGAATGCAGTAAAGGAATAAGTATCGTCTGTTTGACTATCAGAAACTAGAAAGAAGTAAACTGAGGTCCAAGCCTAGCACTCTCTGTGTTATTACAATGGACCTACTTTTTAGTCAAGATGTACCTCTCCTTGGAGGATCACCGCGACGACGGATTTTAAAAAGTGCAAGGTATGCAAAATTACATGAATAGTGTAGCAGTAGGAGTGTGAAGTAGTTATCGGGTTTGAAAATATCGGAATTTAATCAATTCATACGACACAAATCGCCTTGTGGTGCTGAATTATCTTTGAAGCAGAGTACCAACAATGGGTAGGTCCAACACTTAGATTAGATAAGTGGATCGGTGAAGACCACATCATGACAAGAAAGAGAGCACAGAATTCAGTTTTTTGATGGCTCAGGGCTCTTTGTACTGCACTCGAGTAAGGCTAATCTCCGGAACAGCCAGAGTTCATTTGCAACGTAGACATCTAGAATGTTATTAGTTATAGACTAAAATTTTCTTCTTCTATTTTTCTTTTTTGCTCTTTTATTTTTCAGTCTATAATAGAGTCACCAGATAAGCAACTTACACTAAATGAAATATACAATTGGTTTCAAAATACATTTTGTTATTTTCGACGAAATGCAGCGACATGGAAGGTGAGTACCTTGCAATTATTTCTGTGTAGCTGTAGATCATCCCATTAGTCGATAGATCCATTACGACACTTGTTTAGCAACACTCTAGACATCTTGTATAAATTAAATTAAAAAAAAAAATCTCAAACATTTCTAAGTGTCGCAATGCAATCCTGATAATTTAAAAAGAAAAAAACAATAATAATCAATTTTACTATAATGTGTGAAAGCCTAACTAAAATCCTGACCTGACCGAAAGTGAGCTTGAGTGAAGATGAAAGCATTTAGCGTTTCCTTTTTTTTTTTTTTAATTATTTTTCGCTTTCTCAGTGCTTGTTGATCGAGTATCATATTTTGTTTTATCTAATTTAATTGATACATATGTATATTTTCAACGTATATTAGGATTTAATATATAAACAATAAATATATAATATGTATGTAAAAAAAAAAACACAATTAGAATGCAGTACGACATAATTTATCGCTACATAAATGTTTCATGCGAGTTGAGAATGTTAAGGGTGCAGTTTGGACAGTCGACGAGATAGAATTTTATAAGAGGCGACCACAAAGGTCAAATGCAGCAGCAGCAGCAGCTATGACTGGGAATCCAAATTTTGGGTACGTTCAACAATCGACAAATACACGTGACTCCTTATCCGTCAAAATATTCTTTTAAAGTACTATTCCTCTTTTAAATCTCTTAAAAAAAAAATTAAAAATTTTCATTTTTTTTTTCTTTCGAAAACTCTTTTTCACATAAATTTTTCAAACCTTATTCGTGTGAGTGTGGATTGGTGTGGGTTTCTTGGTAGTATGGAGAGTAGATTGTGTGCTTTGTGTACTTCCCGTGAATGGATTCGTCAATGTGCAGGCTTGTGATTGTGTGTTTTTAATTTTGTATAAATACTAAAGCTTTGTTTCTTAAGTTAACAATCCCGACGACATAGGTTAAGAATAAGGCATACTCAAGTCCTGTTACTTCTTATTGGTCATAGAGCATTGCAACTTTAAACTTCTGTTGGCAAAAATCTTCTTGTATAAGCTCATCATTTTCCTTCTTTGGAATACATTGGTAGCTGTCTATTGTCTTTTCCTACTCCTCTGGAGAGGATCACGTTCTATAGACGAAGTACTTATCTACAGATTTATTTGCAAATTGAAATAACACGCTCATGTTCCTGTCAACTTAAAATGTCGACGAGCTATAAGAAACATTCAAAGCTAGCTTTTAAGTGGTGATTGGGTCCTTTTACATTGAAATGCTTAGAAAACATTCCCCTGTAAATTAAGTGTTTTAGTGACATGTATGTACATGTGTATAATAAATTATAAGTGTGTGTTGAGTGGTATTTCGTACACAGAAGTATTGAAATGAAACCACGAAAAATAGTCGGCTCATAGGTTTCTTTAAAAAAAATTCATAAAAATAGCCAGACCTCATGTGTTTCTAAAGGAGTATGTCTGTGTACGAAGCACCACTAGGTGTTTTTTCCAATATATTTACTTTACTTCCAAAATAGTAACTTTTAACTAACGTTTTAAACTTTGTGCACGATATATCATAGTTTCCCTTAATGAATTATCTACTATTTTTTTATACCATTTTATGCATAGTTTTAACTTAAAGAAGTTTGAGCATGAATTTATTAAGGCAGCTCCTTGAAGACATACAGAAGAAACAGTGTATGAGAGAATCTCTTCTTGGTTGGAAATTTTCCTCTGGTAAAACATCGGTATCAAAATGCATGAGCTTCTTCCACAAAAGTCTTGAAATTAGTAGATTACTGGCGTCCAAAATTGCTGTAGTAGTTCTCAAATGAATAAAGTCTTCTTAGACGACTTGTGGGAGCAGTACGTTTGGGTTTCAGTTTGCTCAGTGGTTAGTGCGTTGCACTACTAAGAAACCAAGTTAACAAAAACAATCTTTTTGCGGCACCAAATCTTGGCAAATAATGAAATGCCTCCGAGAGTCAAGAAAAAGCCGTCCAGAGTCGGTGATAAAGCTGTGGTTCCCTTTCATTCTTGCGAAGAATATAACACACACAATATGGAATGGCTGACAGAAGCTAGACCTTGGCTCTCTATGGGCTATGGCAACAAATATTTGTTTCTTTGGGATTCTTGTCCACCTAGTCATAGAATCAGTCGAGTTGAGTAACCCGTTCCTTCATATAAACTCAATTTTGCTAGACAAGCCAAGTGAGGTCACGAAAACTAGTTTGAAGTGATATTTCTGGTGTCTTTTAATCTCTCTTTCTCTCTCATTGTTTCGTCTTCGGCTTGATTTTACTAAGAATGCCTTCTTTTTTTTTTTAATTGGAATCAACTAAAGGTTCTATAGTCGAGACCTTGTTGATTTGAGTGGGGTGAGACTTTTCTACAGACCCTTGAGTGGATTTCTTTACCACAGACACCATTAGTCAGTCTCAGTAGTCTGTTGGAAATGCCAACTTTATGTTACAATACATATTTAACTTTCTTAAAATTTTCGGCACGTTTTGAATCAATTTTTTACTCTAACGCACGTTTTTATTAAATAAATACTCTTAACTTTAAATTTTGCCCCCTTCTTGACTACTATTTACATTCTTCTTTTGATACTTTTTACATTTTTGTCATAAACTTTTATGTAATTTTTTGAAACTTTTCGCTTTTAAACAATTCCTTACAATAATTTTTAAGAATAATCTATTAAACGTACTAAGCCCTTATACATATTTTAAATTTTAAATTTTAAAATTAACATAAAACCAAAATTTGTTATATTACAACTTTTACTACGTTTTTCTTTTTTGTTTTTTTCAATTTTAATCTTTTATTACTCTGTTCATTTGAATACTTTCATCTTTGTTCTATTTTCCTCTGTGCCCTCCTACCTACATATGTATATGTAAATCGTGTTAAAACATAACACTTACTCAAAATAAAAACGTAATATCCTTATAAATGCGAAAAAAAACACCACCAACAACAAAACAAACAAAAAACCACATAAAAACAAATCGAAAAATAAAAATTAATTTAAAAAAAATCCACACCCCCTTCTCAAAGAATGCAATTCGAACGAATTTATCATTGCATAAGTGTTTCGTGCGTTACGAGGATGACTTTGGATCCTTTTGGATGGTCGACGACAATGAGTTTGTTAAACGTCGTCATTTATCAAGAGGTAGACCCCGAAAGTATGAGCCATCATCGTCGCCGAACTCACAAAATGGTGCTCAAGCAGCACCATCTAGTGGTGGAAGTAGCGGCGGTGGCGGCGGTGTTGGTACAAATCTAACTACCGGCATCGGAGACAACATTGGAAATAATAATGACTACTCACAGGCAATGGGCAATGGCAATAGCATTATGATGGAAGCGGGTGGTGGCAGTGCCGGAAATAGGGTTGGTGGAAGATCATCATCGTCAGCAAGTGATCGCGAACGAGATTCATGTCGAAATAATATCAGTGGTGCCGGTACTGGTGGTGGTGGTGTTGGTGGATGTAATAATGACAATGCCAGCGGCGGAATCGGTAGGACGGGAAATAGTAATAATATGATTGGTGGTGGATTTTTACCCTGCAACTATCAGTCGCAGTAAGAATGGAATGCTTTTTCTTTTATTATTAAAAATTATATTTAAAGTAAAAATACATAAAGAAACAAATACGAGTTGAAGTGATCAAGGATATTGGTAAGTCAAACGTAGTTTAGACCGATGGACTTAGTCTTCCCTTTGCAAAACTTGTTGCCAAATGAGAACTCCTTATATAATCAGTTCTTTATCCCTTTGTACACACAAAGTGCGTGCTCTCTTATGTCTTGTAAATATTTATCCCGGAAATTGTTCTGCAACACAATTGTCAACACTCGCAACATTATTCATAGTCTCTTGGGCAGCTTCCCTCCTTTTCGATATGTGTGCATGCTGTTGCATGCCAATTTGCATTGAGATATTGTCTAAACAAAATCATCAACACCACGAGTCGAGGAATAAGTTGCAACGAAAAAAAAAAACATGCAGAAAGAATGCAATGGATGTTGTGGTACCCTATTAGAATATGAAGTACGCTGGTGAGCTACAGGCGTTTTAACATAGTTTTTTCTGAATTCAGTAGCTAGATCCTAGCCTCATCTATATCAACCGACAATGGGTATCGACCTTTATTTCGCAGTCTACCTCAATTGAAACCAATCTACTCTACTAAGTGAGTCCGGTCAGTGTATGTCTTAAAATGCAAGCCTGTAGCAGATTTTTATTTGTATCTCACTTTTCCCAGTTTGTTTACGGTCTTGTTGTGAAAATATTTCCCCCAACTCTCGGTGTATCGTGTAAACAACATGTCATCGCTACAACTGTACTATTGCAATTTTCTCCATATCTTCCACATGATGTAAATCGTGTGTATCTGTGTGTACAACCAGATGCAGCAATTGCTCGCGGTTGCATTCCTCTAGTGTAAAATGCATAAGAAGAGCGCTCGCACAGACATTTATATTTACACATCATTAATTGTGTTTAGATTACTAATTTCCAGTGGACGACGACGGTTGTATATTGCAAATTCAAAATAAAACAAACGCACAAAACACAAATGTAAACAGTGTTTGGATGTTTGTCTGTAATCGCAATAAATAAATACAGGAAATGCAATTCCTGTTTGCATTTCAGATAATCCACGATGATAATTGGAATAATGAATCATTATTGTGTGGGATTTATCATGCCCTTAGGATAAGGTAGTCCACCCCAAATGAAGCTGTAGCTTTTTGACTCCCTTCTCCCTTTCGTAACCCTTGAATCAAAAATCAGATTTAGTAGTAAGATTTGCTCTTAACAACCGAAATCACAACAAAAATCCTTACAAGGTAAGAGCTGCACTAGTTTTTTTTTTAAATTTTTGAATTTTTGTTTTGTTTTTTACTAATCTTTACTAATCTTATATTTCTTTTTCTTAAAATTCTTTTTTTGTATTCTTTTCATTCAAACTTTATTACCTACTCTAGTTTTCTATTCATTTTATATAATCTTTTGAACTTATTTTCCTTAAAAATCATAATTCTTAGCTTTTTTTTTTCTACATAAATTTTAAATAATTTTTTATGAATAATAAATAATAAACAAATACATGGTGTCACATGGTGGTAGTTTATTCTAAGCTTATTCTGAAGTTTTGTATTAAAATTTTATAAAAACAAACCAAAAGAATAGGCTTTGAATAAATAAATACTTTCCTCTGGGATTCCCTGTATATAAGATAAGGATGTGACACACCACTAATCAGAATAAGTTTTTTCACGACAATATAGGAGTGCATCCCATGAATCGATGTCGAACTCTCCCACATATGGAAATGGAAATTTCTCACCCAGTTTACAGGTATATACTCGTATATCGAAAAGGAGTCTTCAAATGTTTCTGAGAACCATAAACACTAACAAAAAATTGATTAAATTTTTACAGAATATTTGGGCTTGCCCACCTGTATCCTTGGAAGAAGCAGCTGCATTGACAGTCAATGCACAATTGCTTCGACAAAATCATGAAAACTATCGCAATTTAAGTCTACAACGATCACCACATGACAACGATCCTAGGTAAATGAATTTTATTTAAAAAAATATATCCTCAAACCATTTTTTACACGTTGATAGATCCTTTCAAATGCAACAAAACAACAATATGCAAACAACAACAGCCCATTGTAATCAATTCATTTCAACGAATGAGAAAATTCTTTTATCGAATCTAGAACGTAGATGTCGCAGTGCGATCAGTAACAGTTCGAATAGTATCTTGGCTTTGGCTAAAAATTTGGAACAACACCATCAATTGCAACAGCATCATCATCATCAACAGACAGATTCAACTCCATCGGATATTTTATTGGAGCACGCAACTTGTGGTGGTCTTAGCAAGGATATGGAAAGTAGTAGTAGTGATATTAAATCTACGCCAGAAGATCTTTCAACAAATTCTATAGAGAATATGAAATAAGTCCGTTGCTTGTGGGAACACAAGACGTGATTTATCCAAGAACAACTTTTTACAGATCAGATAGGACTTTTGATTTTGTTATTTCATTTTGTTAATGGCGCTGTTATCTTGGGTTTTAATAAGGAGAATTCCAGCAATTTTGAACTTCCTTACAAGCTGTGATCAACTTGGGCGTATACTTACCATATTTCTTCTTACTAAGTGGCAAACTGCAATGTATCGATTTTTCAAATCTCATTTTCAAAGAAAATGAGGTATTGCGCGCATGATGTGAACTCCACCATATCGGCCATTAGACGTATTCCCTTTGAATTCGTTCGTTAGACTTGACATTTTGAATTTCCGAAGCCTGTAAGTACATAATTAACTTAACTCGTCTGAAACAGGAGACAAAAAAGAAAGGTCTGTGCTAGTTTGTTGAAGATCGTTCAGCCTCCCTGAACTATCCCGAATTCGTTATGAGTTTTAGAATGGTTTTGGGTATTTTTTTTGTCTGTCGGGATGTTGAAACACCAAGCTGAAGTACTCAGACACAAAAACAGGTACATCGTACTACCAGCAGGTACAACCCTTTTACTGTGTTTTCATCGCCTTTCTAAGAAAGTCGTGTAAGAGAGCTTCAGTGATAAGAAACTTAGGTAACCAGCACTCATCACATCAGCCCCAAAAATCTGCCCCCTGGTACGAGCGAAGGCAGGACAATCACATAGGAAGTGTTCCGCAGTGTCGTCGCCCTCGCTACAAGCGACACAGATAGTGGTGTCACTATCTAAGACTAACACATTGAGGTGCTTGGCAAAGGCGGAGTGTTCAATGACATTAAGTTGTCTGCAGTTTTTTCTCCTGAAAGGTCACAATAATGCCATGGACTTCTTACAGACGTCGGAAAGTAACCCTGCCTACATCTTGGAGAGTCATGCCACCTGCAGTTGTGATCGCTAGAAACCCGACCATCGATAGAAACCCTAACCAAAGATACGGGCGAACCTAACGTGGGTTCAGAGACGGAGAAGTTTTCCTCTGAACCTTGGAAAGCTTATCGGAGAATTCAGTGCTATGTTGAATTTGGCGTGTGCTAGGGGGGCAGTACTGACTGATTATGTTTTGAACTCTTCCTAGCCACAATGGTTCCCGTGGATACCATGGTGCCCACAGACCCACCAGAGTGTTAAGTTGTGGTTCGCGGTGTGAGTTTTGAGTTTGAATTTGTTGTGAAGACCTTATTTTTCAGTCAGAGTCTTCCCATTCCTTCACGTGTATGTATCAGTACTGTGAGTAAGGTAATGTTGCTATTTTGTGTGGTATTCCTTCATTGGTTATCCTAGGCACACTTGTAAGACTTTTAATTCGAAATCTCTATGTTAACCTTCCTCTTCAATGACTTATTTCATCTCCATATTGAAACCCAAATGCCATGTGTAAATAATTAATGCCCACACGCCTATCTCTGTGTACTCCAAAACTTATACTTAAACAAAAAAAAAAGAAGAAAAGCATCTCTCTATCATACAACAAATACTTTAAATCAAAATTAAATTACTATTTCAAAGTTTAAGAAAATAATAAAATATTTTACTTAAAATTTAAACAAAAGAAAAAAAGTAAAAAAAAATATAAATCTACTTTCTTAAGTGGTGCTTCGTACGTAAGTATTAAATGAAAATAAAATAAAAGAATTTAGCTTATTAAATTAAAAGTTTAAAATAAAAATAAAACATTAGCAATAGAAAAATACAATATACATTATTATATACATACATATGTATTTGAACTCCTAAGTAGGATATTTAATCAAAAAGTTAAGACTTAATGTATTTAAAGAAAAAAAAAAAAAAAAAGAAATAGATGAATATAAGTTAAAATTAATTATAAATTAAAAAAAAATATAAGAAACAGTGGATGGTTACATACATATATAAAAGGGAGAATATAAAAAAAAAGAGAAAGAGAAAGAGAAAACACCAAAAATGCCATATATCCCGATATCCCACGTTAAGTGATTGTTTTTGTTCCTTAATACTCGTATGTATACGATTATTATTATAATTTTTATTTAATTTTTTTTTCGTTATTTACAGTATTATACATAGTACACCATTGAATGTATAGTTTAATTATACAAAAAAAAAAGAAATTCCTTGCAGACAAATTTCAAAGAAGAAAATAAAAAATACAAAAAACAAAACAAAAATGAAATGTTAAAAGTAAAATTAAAATATTTCATTTCAAAATTGTTCAATTGCCTAGGGACTAGTTAAATTCTACGAAAGCCTTGGGAATGCTGACTTCAGAAACTAGAAGCAAGTCTTTTAAATCGATTGACAATAATGCGGTGACTAGGTGTTGCCTGGAAGAGAAATCTCGGAAAGACTCCAAGTTCTTGTGTCCTGTCGTAGAAGTTTTTCAAAGGCTGTTAGAGAATTTAAAGGCGTTCAGTTGCACTCAAAAATGCTTTGAAGTGTTTTTTTGTTTTTATTTGTATGTGACACTGTTACACGGTCATATGTTTTTGTATGACATTATCTGGGATTTAGCTTGAGATTTAGTGACCTTTGGTGAATATTGGTGTAATTTACGTGACCCTAGAGTGATTTTTGAGAGTACAAATAACCCAAGCATGTTGAATCGATGAGAAACGATAAGTGTTCACTTAGCACGAATCCCTAAGATAACATTAGCTTTACTTCTGGTGTAAGCCCTCTAGATATCCAATGTTTTTTCTTAATTTGACTTCCTCCAGCAAAGCATCTTGGTAGCACAAGAGGGGATAGAAAAAAAACACACACTTCTTGTTCAAAACTCGCTTACTAATGACAAAAATTATGGGAATTCTAAATTTCCTTACAGTTAAACCTCTTGGGTATACAATAATACTTTGATGTTAGCTTTTAGTGTCTTGAGAAGCGTTCATTCTCCTTGTAAGTCATGGACGTGTACCGCTTTGTCTTTGGTTTCAGTTCGGTTTGGTTTTTTTTTTTGGTATCTCTTTTCAACGGTACAACAGTATAAAATATTTCCGAAGTCGCGTACCCCCACGTGGGAACGTCAAATTAAATCAAAATACATTGTTCCATTGAAGATTGTGTGTGAACCGCCGCAAACAAATTTAAATAGAGTAATATAAAGCGATACATTGCAAAAATTCATCTCAAATGTATCTGAAAAGTCACAGCAGTTAGATTGGATTAATTTTACAATTTTAATTTATTTTTATTTTTATTTTTGTTTTTAGAAAGAGCGAGAGAGTGCACAGTGATGGTTATTTATGGTTTTATAGTGAAGGTAAGTGAATTATTTTTATTTATTTTTTAAACTATGAACTGTAATAAACTTTTCTTATGGAACAAGTGTCATAGTATATATATTTTTGTTGTTGTTGTGAATTACTTCCTTGTTGAATTATTGTGTGCCAGTGAGTGACAGTCCTTGTGTGTCCTTGTCTTTTAAACATCAAAAGTGAACCATTTTTAAACATAGTTTCTAAACGAGGACGTTGACTGTGTCAAGACCCAAGTGTTGCTTAAAGATTTCGCATTTCGCACCCAGTAACTGGGGTTTCTATAGATTCACATCCTTCTTTCATTTAGTCCTAAATAGATGGCGTAGTATTAACGCTGTCAACAGTAGCAGAAAGTCCGTGTTCTTTCAAAAGTTTTTCAAGATTAACACAGAAAACTGTGAGTACTGATCACTGTTCTGATCCTTTTTGGGATTTTTAACAATCATTTCTATGTCACTTGTAAGGGATTTTGCTAAGGCCCTCTAATTTGATATTCATTTATCGATGGTAATCCAGTATATCTTGCAAGAATTACCTCATATCCCACGTTATGAATTGTATTCGACCGAAACAATTGTACAAATTTATGTGAGAAATCTCAGTGAATTTCTCACGTTTTCCGCCAACGCAATGACATGTGTTACATAATACGTTTTCATTGTCGTTGATGAGGTAACACTAGGACTAACCCAGACATTGTTATGTACTTATGTGATCTAGTGGATTTAAGTATACTTTCTGTATAGCTAGAGCTTGTTTGTTCTTTTACGGCGTTAACCTGATTCGAATAGGTGTGTTCTAAGGCTAAGACATAAACGACCGATGTCACCGGAGACTGGAATTGCTTTCTTCATTTTCTATTCCAAATTTAATTCTGGTCTTCTTTACCTTCTCTTCTTCCATTCCAGGTGCTTATTATTTGCATCACTGATACATCTTTATTTTGTCTACCAAGTAATGCCATTGCTACATCTTCAAATGAAATGCCAACTCGTCTCGTATCGGTTGGGTTCGGCTCCTATCCTTTCACCAGGAATGACGAAATCAACCCATCCGATGATATATCCGGTGAAGAGAGTATAAAAATTGAAAACCGGCAGCTTTATGACACAGTAAAGCATGCTTCTGGTTACGATCCTGACGCCAATAACAATTCACGATACGCAAACGAAGAGGCAAATGAAAGGGTAAACTCTTCGACGGTAAAAATGTTTATTCCAACACGGAAATCAGCTGTCATTCAAGCGATTCCAAGAAAAGTCCGTGGTCCAGGAAATGTCGTTTCATCTTCGACAACAACTGCTTTGCCGTTTGCCCGTCCGCCGAATTTACATGCGCTGGCAAAAGATTATGGAACTGGTGAGCCCACAACCACCATTGTCTATGCAACATCTATTCCGACACCGGCATCGAGGACTTATGTCAATATTCGTCCAGTTCCACTGTTATCGAGTCAAAAATATCGCTCGACAGTGGTTGACAATAAACATGAAACAAACCAAGAAACCGATAATACGAGGCCAGTTGTTGAGAAAATGTCGGAGGAGCAACAGCACCACCAGGAGCAGAAAAATCACGTAAATGTTTTAGAGAAGCCTGCCTTCAAAATTGAGGCAACCTCAGAGCAAACATCGACAACGCCTAGATCATATGAAACGACACCATATCACATAGAACAACGCAAGAGGAATCCATACAAAAGTATTCCCTACGCAAGGATTCGCACTAACGAGAACATTGACGAGATGCCTGCTTACAATCGAAATGCCTTCGTAAATCCTTATCCCAATCATAAGTGGACCAACGAAGATTATGTGCAAAGAATGCCACCGCCAGCACCGCCACAGTTTGCATACGAAAACCATCAGAATCCTCAGCAAAACTACTATCAACCTTCTCCTAACCAAAATCTTTTCTCTCCCAGATATCCACATCCTGATGAGTATCAGGATGAAATGTACAGAGGCATCCATACACCATCGCCAGTGTATGTTCCACAACAACCGTCGATTGCCAACATCCTTTCTGAGCAGCAACAACAGCAGCAGCGGCAGCAGTACCAGCCACTAACCGTTCGAGATTTTGACCTCCTTCTCCAGCTTCTGGTTCTAAGAGAAGAACGCTTACATGCTTCTCAGGAGCCATATCCATCCTCGACCGACTACAGTGGTGGCCTCCAACAAGACAATAACTACTATTATGACATGCCCAAGGTGCAAGTCCCCGAAAACGCTTACTACAAGAACAGGGAACCAAAGTACATTGAAGGTTCCATACCCAGAACTGGACAACCATCCAGTACCAGGTTGCTGCCTTCGAATGTACGCGAGGAACTACTCTTCCGAATGCTATTGCTGTCCCTGAACCTGCAGCCCCAACCAAAACCAATCCCTGTGAACAGAAATCCACCGATATTATCACCAAAGTACATGTTTCTTGCACCGTCTTCGCCATCGCCGTCGTCAGCTCCATCGCCAGCATCGGCATTTCTGGGATTTCGCCAACGAAATGGAATACCCAAGAGTCCTGTGAGAAGTGTACAGGTCCTTGGGGAGATTGATTAATTTTTAATTTTTTTTTTACGATTTATTTCTCTTAAGATTTTTGTAAACAGTTTGATTTAATAAAAGTTTGGTGGACATGTCAATGCACATCCTGAAATCAGCGCTTTTGGGTTAACCATGGAAGAAGTACTAACTGGCTGGTGACGTATTCATGTGGAACAAGCTGATCAAGTTTACACATCCATACACATGTATATACACATATTTGTCAAGTGACCGATACCTCATCTATTGGCTTCTCTCTCCCACTCACCATACGTTGCCAAGCACAAGTGCACTGTTGTACGTGCGTATGACACTTTTGTAAGTGTACTACCAATATGTCAGTTCAGTTGTGCGCGAACATTTCACCGTGGAGGATCGTGTTGAAAAGTAGTCCGTGTGTTCGGTGTCAAATTTTTTGTTTTTCTTGAACAAATTTTTTGTGTGTTAACAATGTTAGCTGTGGATTATTCTGATCAAATATGCGTAAGTCAAACATTAAAATTATTTTATTTATGTAAGTAGATCCTTATGCACATTTTATGAGAGTAAAAAAGATCTTGGAAGAGTCCGAACGTGAAGAAATTCATGTTTTCTCGGCGTAGGTACTTTTGTCGCAAGTGTTTGCATTTTTTCGCCGCTGTCATTCTTACTCCAAACTTGTAAAATTTGTTATTCTCTTGCCAAGGAGCACAGGAATTGTGTGTCTGCATACACAAGTATGTACACTTGTAGGTTTCATTTGGGAAAAAGGTTCAAAATCCCGCGTACTGATTCGGGGAATGGGACAGATTCCCAAGCAATGTTAGTCTGCAATGTAGGTACGGATCACAGGAAAAGTAGCACAGAAAATTTGTGTCTGCACAGAATGATTGATGGGATAGCCTCCCCCTGACCTATCACTGTTTCATCTGCAAGTGTATATTCAGGCTGCAACAGTATTTCAACATTACGCGTGGTGATTCGGGGAATGGGGAAAGCTCCCAAACGTTGTGAACAGAAACGGGTGTCTTGCAGTGTAGGTAGGACGCATGTTGCCGGCAAGGAGCACAGAAAATATGTGTCTGAATGTGTTGATGTGGAAACAGTCTCCCCCTGACCTATTATTGTTTTATCTGCAACAGCATGTACAGCTTGCAATACCAGTTCAACATTCCGCGTACTGATTCGGGGAATGGGACGAGCTCCCAAACGCTGTGAACAGAAACGGGTGTCTTGCAGTGTAGGTAGGACGCATGTTGCCGGCAAGGAGCGCAGGAAATATGTGTCTGCATGGACTGGTTGATGGGGCAATAGTCTCCCTCTCACCTATCACCGTTTTCTTTGCAACAGCGTATACAGCTTTCAGAAGAATTTCAACCCTCCGCCTGCTGATTCGTGGAATGGGACGAATTCCCAAGCGTTGTGTTCAGAAACGTGTGTGCACAGATTATGTGTGTCTGTACTGACCTATCCCATACGCATACATGTTAACAGCCTGCACAGCATTTTATTATTCCGCATTCAGATTCGAGGAGTAAAACTTGTGCTTTTTGATGTTCGTACCTGGATGCTGAATCATCAGTCATTATTCTACGTTTCAGTTGCAAGACGAATTCCCATTGAGTAAGGATGTTTCTCTGCGCTCCGAGTTGTCATCGAAATTTACGTCAAACATATCAAAACTGTCAAGAAAACGCTGAATTTCCAATGTTCATACCAGGCGACTATGAAAGATAGACAGAAGCACACTCTACCTGACTACAGAACTGACCCACCCCATATTTATATGGTTCTGTTTCCACCCGCCGATTCGGACTCAATATGACTTTCAAATTTAGCTGGATGCTGTAGCTGTTGTGATTATTCCATGTTCCAGTCGCAAGACGAATTCACATTGAGCAGGACTGTGCCAGACTTTCTCCGATTTTTCATAAAAATCTCGTCAAACTTTCAAAAAATGTCGGGAAGTGCTGAATTTACACTGTTGGTACTGGGCGACCATAAAACGTAGACAGGAGCACTACCGAAGTAACTTCTGAAATCAGTCTTCACCACCCACAAATCGATTTTCCCTAAGGGAGAGGTTGAGCAATTCTCCATTTTTCTTCCTTTTCTACTCGATTGAGCTGGAGTGCATGCACATGCGGGCTAGCAGTAACCTTCCCCTTCGTTTGGAGAAAAAGTTCGCTCTCAGTCGAATCGGGCAGGAATCGGTAGCATAATAAATCAATTTCGATATTCGGTTGCTGAAGTTTCTGTGCGCCTTATAACATGCGGAATATTTGGCGGAATTTTTCTAAGTCTAAAAATACAACAAGGGGTTGTACGGTACTTTTGTTAAAAGGGATAAATTCCTTAGAAATGGTCCACTAAAATGCTTTTCTATGATACAAAAATAAAGGATTGCTAGGATTAGATTGTTTTATCAGAGGTGTGCCAGGGGTGTCTATTCGCTTTTGATGCCCTTACTTCTGATGCCTGCTGGACTCCTGATAAAAGTTAAACAATTTTTTTTTCTAATTTATATTTGCATGTCATGGTCATGGTCATGGTCATGGTCAAGTCAGAAGGGTTGTACTACGTCAGGAATCAACTTTGTTTTTGTGGTCTATTGAGTTAATCTCTTTTTAGGCGTCCCGCAGTAGATCGGAACAGTGCAAGTGAGATACAACAACACCACATGCAGTTTACCTAATTGCCAATGTATCAATGGGTATTTGCATATCGATGGATAAGGAACATTGCTGATGGGACTTACTATTAGAATCTTATAGTGCTCCTTGAAGATGCACTTGCACTCAACCAAGAAGCCTATTACAACTCTTATTTCAATGAGTTTTTTTCTAAATTTGTATCTCAAGTTTGAAAAATTGTCTCAAACGTTTCGCCAGTTATCAGGCGAATATAACTTTCAGCAGGTATTTTATGAATTTATGTATCCAATCCACTCAATATCTGCCCAATTGTGCACAGCATATGTATAAGTTTTCCTGTATATCTTGTGCTTGAATGCACTCAACATTTAGATACATCCCCATTGTCATGACTAGCTGATATCAAACATGTTAAAACCGGGTTCCCCTGACTGGTGGTATTCCTGTTCAACAGTGCATGTAACTACCACAAAGGGAATAATGTTTTTGCAGTTGAATGCTGTATAGGATGTTCATATCCTTTGTGTAGAAAGGATGAGGGGAAATCATACATTATTTGATGAATTGTAATGGTGTAGGTCATGGCGGTTGCAGAAGATTGCTTTATTTTGCTGATGGAAACGATTGTGTTTCGTTATGTTCGCCTGGTATTGAATAAAATTGGCTTGGTTACAGCGTTTCGAGAAATTTGTGGAAAATCCTGTCTTTTAGTAGTAGTATCCTACTCAAAACGGTTCACAGCTTCTTCGTGGAATTTTGCAACCAAACTCAAATTCAGCCCATTACCACCCTCCATAGCAGGGCAACTGTCACGCAGGAAATCGGAAAAATTGTGAGTGTCCATTCAGTTCTTTATGATTCCCTGTTAGCATCGTTATCATATCGTATTTATGCCGATATCCTGACATACGAGTACAGTCCTGACATCCTTGCTGAGTGCTTGAACAGTAACTAAACTGTGTTCAATAAATTATCTGCGTCAAGCTGAATTTAGAGAATCAGCTCGCCCCTTCTATAGTGGTTCATACATTTGCTAGGCAACATCTGCTTCAGTATGCCTGTGTGTCCTTATGCCGGCTTCAATCCTCGAAATGATGCAGGCAACATTATGGATTGCTGCGAAATATGCAGATTTTTACAGAAAATTAGCAGATCTCTGCAGATCGCTGAGTAACGCCCTAGGATGCACATTGCGCAGGTCAGTGGAAACAAAAATTGGCGGGAAAAAGTTTTTTCCGTGATGAAATTCTGATATCCTGTTACAAAAACCTGTATTTGGTGCAAAATTTTTTTGTGGGAGGACCCTAAACGGACCAATAGCAGAGCTAATGAATCCAATCGACCTATCAACATTGAGGGGCGGTTTCTATTGTTTAAAAGGACACCAGTATCTAAATATTTTTTGGCGCCAAAAATAGGACATATTTCTTTTGATTTCTGTATTCCTGGCTGGCTGAATAGAATTCATGGCTTATTCTCATGCGCGAACATGTGACCATCCTCAGAGGACCTTTGTGCAGTCGCCTTGTGCAATAGCATCACCTGCAGTCTCATCATACCGAATTGAGTTTGACCGCAGGATACAAAATCTTAGGGACAACAATTGAATTGAGTGCATCGACTAAGGAAACTTATGTTCGCCGGATACCTCACGAACTGTTTGAGACAAATTTTTCGAAGTGCACTCAATTTTCGAAACAAGAAATGTTTGAGCAGATAAAATTAATGTACAATTGAGTGTCACAAAGTAATTCCTTAGCCTAAGGCTGTTGGCATCATCACCGCTGAAAACAAGCAACTCCTCCAAGTAAATTCACATTTTGAGTGTCCCTAACCTATGGCTTCGAACCACACTCGTTGTATTCAGCAATTAATGAAATACGATGTTTGATGGCTACCAGGTGGTCATGAAAAGAAGAAGACGTTGGTATGTTCGAAGAAGCAAACACTGGAAACATTAATGTTCACATCACCTTCTCGAACACTGTAACCTGTATGTCATCAAACCAAACTGGCCATGAGTGTATGAAACCTTCAACACTTACATCAGTATTTGGTTGTTCTCAACGATTGCATCCTTTCCCCCATCAGTGTTTCCTGCAACGTATTGAGGGTGAGAGGGCACCCTTTCATTATTATTGGAAGCGTAATAGCGTGTACTGGTTTACTTTCTATAAAGCAGCGCTCCCATCAGAAAATAATGTCTAAGGAGAAAAAAAATTGGCATACGCAACAGGAGAAAAAAAAATGCAAAAAGCTCGCAGGCCATGAACACTCACTCACTCACCCTTCACAAATTTTCAGAGTTACCACTCCACACACTGTACTCCCCCACAAAATCGAAAGGACACATACACATGGATACCTGCACAGAGCCAGAGGAGGAAGGAGTAGAAAGCTCAATACTTCGTTCAAAAGGAATTGTGTTGCTCTTTTCAATTTCAACCATCGAACCACCACGAATCCCCCACGAGCCATCTTCAATCCTACCTTCAGCTAACATGCCTTGTTCACAGGACACTCATAAAATAATGCCAGTCATAGGTATACTAGCAACTGGGCTCCTGTTACTTTGCGGGTTAACCCGTAGCTTGCTGGCTTGCGCGTGCAGATTCAGTTAAACGTTTCCGCTCAGCTCTAAGGGGAAATTCAATCGAAGCCATCTTTATTTATTTTAGTTCCACCTTCTGCTAATGAAGCGTTCGTTGATTGCGTCAATTGAAGACACTACAGTCTTCTTTCGATTTAAGCGAGCTCCACCCATAGTGAAGGGGAAGCTATGTCTCATTTAATCTCCTGATAACTCTGGTAACCCTGAAGGTACATTGTTGCTGCAACATTCCAAATGTGCTATCAACAAAAATTCTATTGAGTTTTCCTTAATGTGTATGATAACCAATTGCTGTCATGTATTTGTTGCGACAAACCGAAGTAGCAGAGGTTTCCTATGGCAAGTCTTCGTCTTGGAGTTGATAGCTATGTTCCCAGCAGTGATATTTTGTCCTAGGCTGCGGACAGATGCCCTTTGCCATCATTTACTTCAAGGCCAACTCATTTCGCCTGTTCTCTGATTGTAGTATCTCAACAGCTGGACAGATTTGTAGAAGATAGTGTCTTCCGTATTAGCACCTATCTGTTCCAGCAAAAGATTGAAGGAAATCACATGAAAATTGCACATTCCACTGCGTGTTTTCCAGCGTCATGCGACACATCTGGAATTCACCCATCACCCTGCAGCTTAAGATGATGAAACTATCATATGCGGCTATAAAATCGATGAGTGGTGAGTCCCAACTTACAAATCTTTGGTGCTTTCCAGGATTTGCCTTAGTGTGTAGGTGTAGTCGACCATTGATCTGCCGTGCCGGAAGCCGGTAAGTGGTGATTAGTTTGCTACAGAGGGACTTCGTTATTTAGCAGGGATAGGGCTATTTTTGGTTGATGATTGGATGCATGCTCTCTTCCTTCATATTTAAAAAGCTCTGCTGTCAAGCCAACAGAGCTAATGGCCTTGCTCTGGTTCAACTTTTTAATAGCTACGCCAATCTCTTGGTTTTTTTTTTTTTTTTTTTTATAATTCAAGGGTTCAAGTGGGATTCTGTTCCGACGGTACAGTTCGGGCAGAACCACGGCCTCAACCAACAACCAACAACCCTCTCCCGCCAGCTGTCTTCAGTTGCATATGCCGAGTTAGTTAGGGCGCACGCCGTTGGAGATGAGGTCGTCTTTTGCAGCATAGTCGCTCAGTGGTGGAGTCGAAGATTCTTCAGGGTGAGCGGTTGGTGTTCATTCGCATTATATGACCTAGCCACCCTAATCGTTGTACAGCTCGTATAGTTCGTCGTAGTCAATGGGTGATGGGTGTGAAAGTTGAGAAAGTTGATGATGTGGCAAAATAGTACGTCAGTGATCTCTGATAATTCCTTGAAAAAGGCTAGTGCCGGGCAGTCACAGAGAAAGTAAAATAGGGTTTCGTTTTTCTGTGTATTGTTGCAGCCACGGCAATGAGTGTTAAAGGAAATGCCTAACGTGGCAGCATGTGAGCCCATTACTACAAACAATTCTTGCTATCTCGGCGCGAGTTCTGTTGTTCTGTCTGGATATGGAACAGTTTTTTCTAGGCTGTTCCACCTAGAGGCAGACTAACTATTTAAATCGAGCACTTAACTGGGTCATAATTTCGTTACACCGTGTTCTACTTATGTAGAGGACGAATGGAACGCTATGTGAATGGAACGCTTTGATGGGAGCCTGGCTGTCAATAAAGATTGTGTTTGGTTGTGGCAGGTTGAAGGCCTCTCTAATCGTAAGAATTGGATACGTTCAGTTCCACTAAGAAGACACCTGCTTCCGTCAGTAAAGATCGATAAAAATAAAAATATTTGGCGCGACAGCTCATCGAGAGCTAAGGCCTAGTATCTCACAACTACGAATGGAAAGGACCTACAGTTTTATTGACTCCGAACGGCGCGGATTGAGAAGCTTTTTCATGACAGATATACACTTACAAGTTTGTCATGCCTGCGAAGAGGTTGTGCCGCGAAAAAATTGTTGGTGGCTCTGAGGATCGAACCTGAGTTCTCTTTTTTAGCAGTCCAATGCATTAACCATTAAGCCACGGGGATCGAAATTTGGTATCACTTCGATACCGGTCTTTCTGTCCGGGGAAAATGGACTAGAATTTAAGTTTATGTATCGTGTAGTCAGTTATGGTTGAGGCCAAAGGCAGGCCCTATACAAATGTGCTGAACCCTTCTGCGGCATCCCTTCTTCCGCGAGCCTGGACAGCTGGCAAAAAGGGAACAACGTACAGGGACTCAGACTGGTTAAGAGGGCCACCCGACCCTTGAACAAAACCACAAGAAATATTCTCAACCACAATAGGGACGATATCAGAAGGCTTTCCGGCTTCCTCACCGGTCACTGTAGCCTCAGATATCACTTACATATACTAATTATAGTTCAGGAATCTGAATACAGACTCTGCTTAGAGGAAGACGAATCACCGGAACAAGTACTTTGTGAGTGCGTGGCTGTCTGCAGAGTCAGGAAACGCTTTCTCCACAAAAAATTCCTAACACCGGAGGACATTTATAGTGCTTCGACTAGAGATATCCTCAACTTCATTAGGAAGATAGAGGATCTCTTTGTCAAACCGGTTCTTCGCACAATAGATCTTTCAGGTAGCAGAGCCCACTAAAAATAATTATAAAGGCAGGGCCTAGGGCAGCCGATCAAGAGCAAGGGTACATGGCTTCTATTTTCAATAGAAAGACTTGACGTTTTTTTTTTTGGTTAATAACTTTTATTCAAATAATGTATTCGGTGCTAGAATATAAATGTTAACTTACATATTTACAAACTACATATGTATGTTTAAATCCTTCTTATACAAGTTTCTACTAATGATTAATGCCTTATGTTATATTTAAATATATATATAGGTATAGATGAACCTACAAACAAAGTTCTGGTACAATGCTTCTGAGTGTTATTGTATCAGCGTAACGTCTAAGTTAAAAAAAAAAATTAAATAATTCCTACGCACTATGCAACTCTTAATCCTAAATCGCGTTTTACTATCTAAAAGTTAACTTTCGGTATCGGTTTTGTAACGAATTTCATAGAATAAAAATTGCTCTATTTTCTATTTTCTTTGTAACGCTTCATAAAATGTGTATATATATTGTTTGTATAACTTTTTATAAATTATTGTTTGTATATAAGTATATGTTTTTATATTGAAAAAGAATCTGAGTAATATTGCTTATATGATGTAATAGGCCTGACTATAGCTATATTTTTGTTGAAAAAAAAAAAAAAAAAAACAATACAAACGCCTACCTTTTTGGAAAAAATTCATTTTGTGCTTTGATTGGGTAGGTTTTTGTACTAAAATTCAAACTATAAGAACTGCTTGCTGCCTTGTTCTTAGGCTATGTGTATATTTGTACAGTGTTTGCTAAGGCGACTTAGTGTCACAAATCTAAAGCTACGTTAACTATTGTTTCTATAACTCTCATATGCAACGGTCTACAATAATATTTTGAATTAGGCTCATGCCAATTTGACTTATATGTATGTACTTAATTTGAGAAACTTTTTATTTATTTAGATTACTTAGATTATGCGCAAAATAAAGGATGTAGGTCCTTAAGAGAAGCTTAAACGTTAACATCTACAACTAATTGTAGTAAAATTTGGCTGAATTTGGTCGCCAACTAGAACTAATTTAATCTATGAATGCTGCTGTGTATTGTTAACTTGTGAGAAGGCTGGTTAGGGGACCTATTTTATTGTTAAATATATTTAATTTGAACTCAGGTTGGACACATGCCACCAAGGCAATCGGATTGGAGATGGGCGATAACCATTACCAATCCCAGAGCGGTGACACATGTGATTTGCTAACACTCATCTTCGCTTGTTTGGGCGCAGATGACCTGTTCTTGCCACCAGTCGTGGACTTCGTAGACGACATTCGCTTGGTTGGTGAATGGTACTGTTTTACCAGCACCACCACTGGTACTGGCTGCGACATGTTGCTGTTGTTGCTGTTGCTGATGTTGTTGATGTTGCTGATGTTGCTGATGTTGTTGATGTTGTTGTTGTTGCTGTTGTTGTTGTTGTTGTTGTTGTTGTTGCTGCTGTTGCGGCTGTTGCTGTTGCAGCTGATGTTGTCCGTTTATGGTGGCCACAACATCGCTGTGGGTTTGGATTTGATGACTACTATAATGAAAATGATGAGGTTGGTGGTGGGTGAATGATCGCGATTGCTGCTGCTCGTGATGATGATGATGGTGATGAGTGATAATTGATGGATAGTGTGAGGTAAAGTCGTTGAACTGATTAAGGTTATTTTTGCTAGTTGCTAAGGCGGGTGGTTTTTTGTCGCTTTTTTTCTTATTGTTAATGTAGCGATCTTTTTCTGAACGTGATTGTGGATCTGATGAGCTTGGGGCTAGGAATTTTCTACCCGAAGCACTGCCTGTTGAATCAGACCGAATTAAAGTTTGTTTTTTTGTTGCTCCTGTTGCTGATGATGTTGGGGGCAACCTTGGTGGCTGTTGCTGTTGCTGTTGCTGTTGTGCTGGTTGAGGTTGTTTTTGTGCTTGATGTGTTTGCTGCTCTGATATCTGCTGTGGCGGTTGACTTGAAGTAGATGCAATTGATGTGCGTTGCTGTGTAGTTTCCGGAGAAACTGTGGTTTCAACACGAATTTCATCTGCGGTGGTGTCAGTCGGTGCTACAGCTTGACTTGTCTTTTCGGCAACTGTTGTTGTTGGCATTTCTTTGGCTTTTTCTTCCGCGGCACTGGAGCGCATCATAATTTCATTCGTTGCACGCAAACCGGCAATCAAGGAGTTCTGCTGTTTCTGAAAAAAACTCGAGTTGCTGTAAATGGAAAAAAAAAACTCGCCAAGGGACGGGTTCTTTCAAAGTCGAAGTTATTGAACTTCTCGTACTTACGCTTGCATTTTGGGCTCGTATCTTTTTGAGACATCCTTCTAGCCAAGTGCGTATTGTCTGCTTAGCTACTTCTTCTTCAATTATGTACTCGAATTCTTCACGAGCTAAAAGCTCTTCAAGTTGGAGCGCCTTTCGAATGTCAACCGATCGATATGATAGCATGCTTAAGGAAGGAGTGCAAACAAATTGATAGCCATGAATAGATGCAGACTTTGTTGGAAGTAGGTACTACTCACTTGATGACGTCATGAAAAGTAACATCTTCTCCGTTGTGAAGCTTATCGAGCTCATAGCACATGTACTTAAACAACAAACGATCCTTTTGTGGATCACATTCAAGTCGACCCTTCAATAGTCGCAGTATAAACTTTACTCTGCGCACTGGGATGACACCTCGTTGATGTATATCGACAACGTTCCAGGTGTTTTGAAAGTTTCTTATATCGGCATAGGATAGCAATGCATCTTCTTCGTTTGAGTAAAACAGTGAAAAGTTCTCCATGATAATAGCTATGAAATAGATTGTGTTTCATAGTCTCGAAGTCGAAAGTTGTTCAAAGTACTTACCCACTAGCAGATTCAGTACGATATAGGTGATTATAACGTAAAATGTACAAAAATATATCAAGCTCGCCGTAAAATTTCCACAATCAGTTTCCCAGTAGTTAAGACCTGGCGTACAATAAGGCGGTTGAATCATGCAATCATGCATTATTTTGTTCCAATCTTCTCCGGTTACTATGCGAAAGAGCATGGCAACACCAGTTACTGGTGAACCGAAATTGGCACGGCGACCAATACCTTCGCCATACTTGACGGTTCCAAAGAGAATAGTTCCGGCGAGAGCATAGAAAAACACTAACAAAAACATTCCAAAGATAATGAAAAAGGATTTGCACACAGAGACCCCGACTGTAAGCATCAACATCTTGAGAGTTGTATGCTTGCCTGTGATGGTAAAGAATCGAAGGATAACCACCATGAAACCAATAAAGTAAGAGAGATCACTCTAGAAGAAGAAAGGAAACCTTGTGTGACACAGGACTTGTCAATGGATGTCATCTTACCCTAAGTATGGTTTGTAGGAAAATCCAAACGACTCCGGCTACAGTGACGAGTAAATCGTATCGATTCCTTCGCGACTGCCAATAGCCTCGTGGTGTGAATGCGATGTTCTTCATAACGACTTCGATGACAAACACAAACGTCAGCACAGTACTCACCACGACAAGACGTTCCGTATGTACCTCGTCTTTAATCCACTGAAAACGGAATAAATTCAGTTGGTGCAACGGGTACATGGATACACGAATACTCACAGTTATCGACAGTAGCATACTGTTTATCAATACCACAACTGCTATGCATCGCTTGAAGATTATATGTTGCGTGATGTCATAAGTAAAGGCTCGTATCTTCCGACCATCCGGTCTCGGGGGAAGATGCAAAGGCTGTGCAATCTTCAGTCGTTTCTTCAAATCGCACCATCGACGTTGATCCACAGTCAGAAGCGCTGTTCCTTTATTCTCCGAATAATTAGCAATCACGACGCCAACGAATAAAGTCAATCCAATCATACAGCCCAGAAATATATAAATATGAATGTAAACAGCATGGATCTACAAAGGCAACATAAATTCACTCACTTTTTGCAACAACAACAACAAAAAACACCAACTTACCGGCCCTACGGCTTTTATGAGAACATCTCTCACATCAAGCCATCCCTTAAACGATAGAACTTCAAATAGAGTCAGCATTGCGTCGCCTATATTGTCGAAATTAAAGCGCCTGGGATTTGCCCAGACCCTAGGTACCAGCATCGACGGATACGACTCATTGTGGCCTGGTGTCAACTTCATCTTCGTCACAAATACCCTTCGCATAAAAACGCCCACGCAATCCTTGCGTCGCGTTATCGTTGGGTCATTGCATCGGGCCAAACGTCCACCGTACAGCTGTACTCCATAACTGGCAAAGATAAACATTAACAGGATCAACAATGTTGATACCAACAAGATCTCCTTGAAGCCCCGACAAAGTTCATAGACGACCTTTCGCATATGTGGCACCAACGTGAAGATTCTCAGTGGTCGGACGCACCGTAGGATCATTAACAGCTGGGCTGCAGAATTCGTCGGGACATTCTTCGGCATCCAACATAAAAATGACGTTGACACGACATAAATAAAAACATCTAACGCTGATGCAACATCCTTAATATAAGCTTTCGGCGTAAAGAAAAGGCCATCAGCAAGAATCTTCAGAGCTAACTCGAGGCTCATAAAGATTACAAAGGCATATTCGGCTATTTGTAGAGCTGGATGATCCATAACGCGATAATTTGGTGTCTCAAACATCATCGAGATGCAGGAAAGCGTTGTCACGAATATCATCACCCAATCGAGGTAGGTAACAAGACCGAGAAAGTTACTAAGAATACACAAGTTAATGTGAGAGATCTGGCTCAGTGTGAAGGCCAACAACTTACTGTAAACTTTTATATTGCACTTTTCGTTCTTTTCCTGTGAGGGGATCCTTCAGACGGGCATCATATCTTCCATGGACAATTTTTTGGCATACCTTACGGAACCGGCTTTCCCTCGGTACCAAGAACAACGGTGTATCGAAAAAGGGATGATTTTCTCGGAGATCTTCTTCACGTTGATTTCGTCGCATCTCCGCTTGCTGACGTTTCGCTTGCAAAAGTTTGAT